>JAHVYB010000012.1:0-184248 GCA_020623695.1 Calonectria henricotiae | reverse complement strand
CCATCACCTCTATTTTTTTATTCTAGTGCTTCTTCTTCCTTCCCCCCTCTTTCTTCCTCACCCTTCTCTTTTTTTCTCGTGGTCCCCCTCGTTTGCTTTTTTCTAGACTTATCCCCCAAGAATGTTGTTTTTTTCTTTTTTTGCCACCGGATGGACGGACCCGACAAGATAAACTCTTGTTCACAAACCCCCCCCCCCCCCCCCCCCCCAAAAAAAAAAAAAAAAAGAGAGAGAGAGAGAGAGAAGCAAAAGTAGAAGAAGGTTTTTTTTTCTTCCTCCTCTTTTCTTTTCTTTTCTTACTGCCAGAGCACAATAAAACAAAATAAAACCAATAAAATAGCATAATTAAACACTAAAAAACGCCCAGGCCTCTTTTCCCCCTCTATCTTGTGTTATCTCAATATCAGCATGGTCTTATTCCCCAATCTACAGTGGCCCGCCCGCCTCCGGCTCTAGCCCGCTTTCTAACAAGAGGCCCAGCAGCACATCTCGGGCCTCTTTACTTCTAAGCCCCTAGTCCCTTCTTGCTCGCCCGATCATGGCAACGTGAATTTGGGCTGGAATATTATCGTACCATGTTTTTTTCTGGATGGGGCCATAGGGGGGGGTGCTTGGCTTACACGGTAAGATAGATAAACTGAGCCATGCGCCTACTGTATGCCTCTAATTAAATTAACGGCTGCCCTCGGACGTGGTGAAACAGTGACAACGCTCATTTCTGCCCGGCTTGCTTCGTCGTTCTAAGGGAAGAAAGGAAGGGTAAGAACAGAAAAAGGACCCAGCTTGCCCAAGCTAAAGAAAATGTTGTCCTTACGCCCCCTCTAGTGGTGGTCTTGTCCCGCATGTGTCTGTCTGTCTGTCTGTCTGTCTATAGCATCTTTTCGTTTCGCCTGATCGCCTGATCTTCCATCTCTCCTCCTCTTCTTAGTCGTCCTTGTTTTCTTTTCCAAGTGACTCGCCGCCGTATCCCGCGCGCCCCCTTTCAACTCGGTTCGTTCATCATTCACCACGTCACACACACACACACACACACATATGCAACATGGGAGGGGAAACAGCCCACGCCGGACACATCTACGCAGTGGGGTGGTTCTTTAGAGCATGGGAACTATCAATCTCATTCAATTTCTATCTTCTTTCCAACCTTTCTTCACTTGACTACTGCTGTGTCACTGTGATCTGCATGCACTTGTTATTTTAGCCGCGCCTTGATTCCCCCTCAAGCATAGCCTTGTCCATCACCTTAAGCCTTGCCCGGCCTAGTTCGCCAAACGTCCGCCCCAATTGAGCTGTGCTGCCACGCGGTGGCCAAACGGCGCCCGCCCACACGCACGCACAGACACGGGCAAGACGCTTGACCCTACGCACTTGCACACTCTCTCTCACCAACTCACTCACTCACTCACTCACTCACACGCCCCCCCCAGTCATGCATTGTATTTCAACGAAAGAGGCGGGGAGGATGAGGCAGACCTAGTGGGAGGTAGTCAGTAAAAAAAAAAATTTAAAAAAAAAATTAAAAAATAATTTGGACGGACCAGAGTATAAAATATAATATAAAAAAACACGTACACGTACGTATATACACACACACACACACTTGGCCACGGGAAACATCGGTGACATTCTTAAAAGCTTGGAGGCTTGTCATGTAAAACCGCCCACGTAGGCCAAGGCCCGCGCTAGAAGCTACTCCGGCATGGATAGGTTAACCTGCATGGGCGAGTAGATTCGGAATTGGGGACATCCAAACTAACAACAAGGGGGGCTGGAGTGAGGAGAGAGGGCATGACACCCGGGAAGGCGGTGGACATTTTGAAGAAGAAAAAAACCATGCCAATGGCCACGGAACAGCGGAGAGTCAGTCAATAGCCAACCCGCAAAAGGCAAAATCACCATCATTGACTCTTGTGCCAGCTGAATCATTTTCTTTCCCAGGAACAAGGTAGAAGCGCACTGGAAATTAACTGGAAGCCGCATCGAACAATTGGCCCAGCCTCAGTTTTCCCTTCTGTATCTTTTTTCTGCCTTGTCATCAAACTAAAGCCAAGAGGGAATTTAAGACGATGATGATTCCAAAAATATATATTTAATAATAATAATAAATTTCAAGTCTGGAAAAGCCATGTCACGTAAAAACAAGTCACTTTTTGCGCAATAATCCATTGGGTCAGAATTCGTATGCTTTCCATTTCATTTCGTTTCGTTTCATTTGCCCTCTAATCCCATATCGCCCCAACCCAATTTCCCCCCTCCCCCACCAACCAGCCCATTCGCCCCAAGTTTCCCACCCTAGTCGGAACTGGCGCCTAAAAAGGATCGACGGGTGAGAAGAATAAAAAAAAAAGTAAAGCAAAGCCAATGTTACACTCCAACTCCCGCATGTTCCCAATGATGGCACCAGGAGTAAGAAAACAAGAGTAATGTCCAAAAAGCGGTAACAGAGTAACAGTGATTAAAATTTGACGCTGTAACCTCGAAATATTTCCTGTCTAGTCCCTATTCAACCACTTCGCAAATTGTTGGGTGATGCATTGATGCATGATTTTTTGGGGGGGGGTTTTTTTTTCCATAAAATCCCGTTTGAGTAATGTTGTATTTCGTAGTGTTTGGGATATGCAGGGGTATGTATGGGTATGTTATGTGAGTATGTGTGGTGAACGAAAAGACGTGATAAAACATGTACGAGTCATATAAGCCAACAGGTTGGTTAGGTGAGGTCCTTCCCCTGTAATCCCCGCGGCTTTGACCATGTGGTGCCGTGTAATCCCACAAGTCGTGACAGAAAGAAGGTGAAGGTGAAAAAGAAGAACAAAATAAAACAAATGACCCAAGGGGGGGGGGGGGGGGGGGGGTTTCCACCAGGAGGCGCGATGATTGAATATTTAAACATCGATGCTCAAAGCAAGAACCACATATACATTAATAATATCCACTTGAAAATGTTCTTTAATCATTCATGCAATGCCAGTCATGAGGTGCAAGTCAAACGATGTGAAAAGATACATTTTGCTGTGAACTTTGCCACTATCGGATATTAAGCGTAAAGTGAAGGCACAGTTAACATTAGTAGGTCTGAGAGAAGTTGATACCGATATTATGGAGCTGCTGGGTATTCTTTGACCATTAGAGACTCATGTCGAGCGACTAAAGGGCACTTGGTTGCCTTTTCGGCCAGACTAGTCACCTTTAGTGAAGACATGGCCGAGTGCGAAGAGGGAAGTCTTCCACGGCGGAGTCGGCTCAATTGGCTGGTTGAGAAAAACACGAAACTCGGCTCACTTGCTTCACACTAAAAAGGGCATTATCACTTGGCGAGACTCATTGTAGTAATCCACTTGTTGACATCAAAAGTGCGTTTGACTGACTCACTGGGTGCCTGGACTAATGCGACCCTGGCACATGGGTCCTCGGTCAATATTTATTTGCGTGAACCGTGAACCTTTCAACTGCAAATCAACTGATTTGAAAATCTCGAAAATGAGGTACCTATTAGTTACTGGAGGTACTTTGTGTCAAATCGTTGATTTAAATGCTTTGCTGACCCTGTTACAGGAATTATTAGTGGTGTTGGGAAGGGCATTCTTGGTACGCAGGTACTAAGAAACCCGTTCTCAGCATAGCCAACCTAACCAATGTGATCAGCCACCAGCGCCACCCTGCTTCTCAAGACGATGGGCTTGGGAGTCACAATGGTAAAGATAGATCCCTATCTGTCGCTGGATGCTGGTTTGGTGAGACCCTCCGAGTATAGAGTATTTGTGCTCTCGGATGGCGGTGGTATGTTGTGATCATGATGATGTGACTGCGTGTACTAAGAACTATTCCGGAGGTTGACCTCGATCTGGGCAATTATAAGCGCTATCTCAACATCACTCTCACCTACGAACACAGCATCACGACAGGGAAGATGTACAAACATGTGATGGACCGAGAACGAGCTGGACACTACTTGGGAGAAACGGCGCAGATCATTCCCCACCTCGCAGATGCCATTCAAGAGTGGATCGAGAGGATAGCGCAGATCCCCGTGGATGAGACAGGCGAGAAGCCCGATGTGTGCATCATTGAGGTTGGCTGGACGATTGCCGATATTGAGAATGCGCCGTTCGTGGAGGCCCTAAAAATGCTTCAAGCTACCGCTAGAGACGACAACTTTCTTTAAATCCACGTCTCATCTGTCCCAGTTATCCATGGGGAGCAAAAGAAGAAGCCAACGCAGCAGAGATCCGAAACGTGCGAAGTGCTGGGTTGAGTCCTAACCTGGTAAGTTTCGCGTATCGTCGAGCAGCCGATGTGGTTTCCCCATGCTGACACAGACCTCTCGGACAGATTGCCTGCCGGTGCAAGGACAAGCTTGACGAAGCCACGATTCAAAAGGTGGTCAGGCATTGCCAGGTAAAGGTCGGGCAAGTCCTCACCATCCACGATGTTGAGTCCACTTACCTTGTGCCCTCGGTGCTTGAGCAACAAGGGTTGCTCCAACCCATGGCCCGTATCTTCAATATCAATGATCAAACCGTGTCGCTAGCAGCTCTTACCCAAGATTCCCGCCTCCGGGACTCGTGGAAGACAGCAACAGCGCTTCGGGACCACTCGAAAACCGTTACGATGGCCATGGTCGGCAAATATAGCCACGCCGACGTGTACCTGTCATTGGTCAAGTCGTTGGAACATTCGGCCATGGCTTGCAACAGGAACCTCAACCTTATTCAGATCGACGCCTCTGACCCGGAGTCGCCCGCCTTTGGCGAAAAGTATGAGAAGGGGTGGGAAACGGTTCGCGCTGCCGAAAATATGCTTGTGCCTGGGGGGGGGTTGGGTCTCGAGGGACTGAGGGAATGATTGAAGCCACCAAGTATGCGGGAGAGAACAAGATTCCGTTCTTGGGAATTTGCCTAGGAATGCAAATGGCGGTTGTCGAGTTTTCCCGCAACATTTGCGAGCTCCCCGATGCGATTTCAACCGAGTTTGACGCCAGTGCCAAGGAACCTCTGATCATCGACATGCCTGAACTAGACGAGACAAAGATGGGTGGTACAATGCGCCTCGTCCGGCCAACGCACTTCCAGCCGGGCAGAGAATTCAGCAGAGTGCGGAAGATATACGCTACCGCTCCTTCCGACCCATCGGCGTCATCTGCTTCATTAGACGATGTTGCTGTCAAAACAATTGCCGAAAGGCGCCGTCACCGGTTCGAGGTGAACCCTGCTTACGTCCCGGTATTGACAGACCACGGCCTAAACTTTGTTGGCAAAGACGATCGTGGCGAACGAATGGAGATTTTGGAGCTTAAAGACCACCCATGGTTTGTTGGCGTTCAGTATCACCCGGAATACATCAGCAAGGTCTTGAAACCCTAGTCGTCCTGTCCTCGGTTTCGTTTCGACGAGTGCCGGGTGTGCTTGAGAACCTAGGTTCGGGAGTGATCACGGGTCTCAGTGGGGAGAGCGTGGATGGACGAAGCAACGAGGGCATGAATAGGCGATAAAAATGGTGAAAGGTGGACAGTGTAGGCGAAATCAGAAAATATAGAAAAGGTGCACATGGGAACGATATCTTGGTATTGACTTGTTGGCGGCCAAGACACTCAAGCCAAGCCTGCGAGGACAAAATTTGAGAGGAAAAAAGGGTTGGTCGTTCACGGAATCATAGACAAACTCTGAATCGCTACGCAGGCAGAAATCAGGTACATAACAAAAGTCCATCTCCCCATGAGACAAGGTTGGCCAGCGAGCTGGTGAAGGTCAATCAATGGTGACCAAAACAGTGTCCAGGTAGCCAGGTCACTGTGTATGAAGAAGAAGAAAAAGGCAACAACACCGTGGGAAATAAAAATAGCCATGAATGATTCATATGCAACATGATTTGTTCAGGTGCGCTTAGCTAAGGTATGAAAAAGAAGCCGGGTCATGTTTGGCTCGTGTTGCATATGCACCGTTGAGTTTTCCACGTCGGCAGCTCGGCGAAATGCGTTACGCAGGGTGGGCACAGCCTACCAGGGTGGTGAGCTGCTGGCAGGTTTGGCCGTGGACTGACGGAGGAGGGAGTATCTGGCCAAGCGATCAACTGCTTGTCTGACCTTGGCTTTTTCATAGACTCGGCGATCTATGCGACGGTCTTACCTCATTCATTCTCAGCTGGATGATGAATCATGTGCGTTGCTGTCTTGCGGCGTTGCACGTCAACTGTGGGAATCGACGATGCGCGTAGCCATAATCCGGGCCTTCAGTATTAAGGTTGCACCAGGGAGTACTTAAATGCCAGAGAGGTTAAGACTATGGATCGGAGGCTGGGAGCCGTTGACGCCGCCAAACCTCTAAAGGGTGGGGAGACAGTGAAGATGAAGACTGTAGCGAAAGGGGGCCGCGTAATGAGGTGTTGATTGGGCGAGGGGAGAGATGAGGTTCGGTTGTTCGGTAGTTTTGTCGAGCCCGACTAGAAAAAAGAAGCGGCGCAGAAACGTGTTGCCTTCCGCTCTGCCCGATCTTTGAGCACTTCACGAGAGCAGAGCGCTTCACAGTGGCAGGTAAGGAGTCGGGCCGGGCGGCCCCGCTGCTTAATGACATCACGCGGGTCCTGGATCCTTGGACGGAGGACAGGTACCGGTGTCATGGGCCGGATTCTACTTAAACTGACGGGGGACTAGACGTCACCATTTTATTTTCTCAGCCTGGGCTGATGGAGACTAGGTTTAGAACATGAGCTTTCTTCCCTCGATGACATTCACCACTATATCCCTGTCCCTCAAAACAAGGTACCCCCCTGGCAACGCCATGTCCGCGGACTTTGACTTTGGGGGGCCAGGCGCATCGGAACCGGCCAAGACTCGAGTCCGATGATGATACAGTGATGACTTACAAATTGTCTAGCCCTATCATGCCGCTCTCCTGACACAAAAGCCGTGCCGCATGGGGAACTCTTTGTCTCCCCATCTCCGTCTCCGTTGCTAGCCCACCTGCGCCTGGTGCGACCCTTATTCCTGGCTTATCCCGGACAATCCGCCACCCTATGGAGACGTCAGAGCGCATTCTTCAACTTGTCCACCAAGCTCCAAATCCAATCCTTTTCCTCTTCTCCCACTCCTTCCTCCCCATCTAGCAGTCTCCAGTAAAATGACTGCTCCCGCTCTACACTAAATCCCCTTTTTTTCTCACCCCATCGCCATCCACCCCTAGTCCTCTAACGACAATACAATGCCCGAAGTGCGGCGAGGCAGCACGTCTCAGTCCCAGCTCCAGCTCGAGTCATCGACCTTGACCTCCACTGACGCCACACCCACTGCCGCAAGACCCCCGAGCCAATCCTTCAGCCCGACACCAAAGGACGTCCGCTTCGATCCCCATCTCCCAGATCCGCCGCGACGGAGCACATTCGGCCCGGATAGCCCTGACATCCCACGGCGCAGCCTCTCGTACGCACAGCGACCCAAAGCCGAAGTATACTACGACTCGCGAGCCGGGTCCCGCCAAGAATGGAAGCGCCGTGCGAAGACGCTGCAAGAGTACTACGACGATAATCCACTACTGCTACCACAACTACCATTTACCTGGCACCATGGCCGCAAGCGCTGGAAGCTCTGGATGTTTGCCTTTCTCGTCTTTGTCGACGCTTCCGCTGTACCTATAGCACTCTACTATGGCATGAAGTATGCAGGAAATGTCGAAGGATTCATTATTTTCGCCATCGTAACCACCATCTGGGGTGGACCGACCTACCTGGAATTTGGGATTCGGACCCTGCGTCTGATAAAGAAGGAGAGGTTCTATCGTCCGTTGGGATCCACGAGCCGCTGGTGCCTCGATATGCTGAATTGGGCGTCTGTGCTTACCATCACCGTTGTTACCGCCCTCTTTATTATCGGGAGTGCTCCTCATAACGTTTGGTTGAGGGTCTTGTGCATGCCTGCGCCAGCCATTCTCTACTGTCTGGGTGGTGTCTTGGCCCTTATCACCCTGTACAGTGTCATGGGATGGGATGCACCATTCCGTATAAGTTCAACCGGCAAGGGAGAAAAGGTGAGAATTTTTCTTCCACAGTATTGACCAAAACCCCCGTCCTGTGCTGACATTTGTTTTACAGGTACTACCAGGTGTATACTATTTTATCGAAGATGTTGTTGCCGTTAACGCTGGCGCTGGTCGACCTTATCGTGAGGCGCTAGCAGCTCGTTATAAGGCGAGCCACCGGTTCCGAAGAATGCTTTTGATACAGTCTATTTTTTGGTCAATACCACCAGTATTGTTGGCCATTCCCCTCACTGTTATTGCCGTCATCCCAGAGGTTCCTGAAACCGTGGCTTATGGCGTGTGCTGGGCGGTTCCGTTTCTTTGGGCGTTTGTTTGGGGAGTCATTACGATCTATTGGTGTAAACGAGATATGGTACGAGAACGATTGGAGTGGGAAGCGGGTGTTGACTCTTACAACATTAAAAACGAGAATGCTGAGGAGTCCGCAATGGCATAAACAAGCATGTTTCTTTTGGGGGGGGGGGGGGGGGTATTCTTATTTTTGATATGGCACATAGCGACAGTTTTTACCGTGCGACGAGGCATGATTTGAGGACCGAGAAAATGAATTGAAAAGAGCCACTGAGACGGGCTATTTAGTATTTCTTAAAGATCCACTTATGCACATCTATTTTGGGGCTTGTCTTGGCCTCTGCTCCCCGTGAACCTTGATATACGTGTAAGTTGAAGTGCTTGGCTTGGCATGATTCCCCCGCGTACTCCAAACGCGGAGACGAGACCCAGTAATTGGGGCTGTGGTAGTTTGGTAAATAAACGTGCAGATGCCAATGTTCCACTGCATGTCGAGAGAAAAAAAAAATTTATGGCCTCTAAATATAACTTATAGTTTATGCTTCTGTGACGATCGTTGTCCCATCGTGATGCTGCATCACATGTGGGGCTCCTCCTACGTTACAAGGCGTTCACGTTTTGAATTCAAGGCTGAGTCGTCTATTTTTCTCATATTAAGATTCTTAAATTCAAGAATCATAACGTAGTAATATTCTATCCCATGAATCATAGCATAGTGGCACGCGCCCTACGATCCAGATCTGGCAAATCACGACCATGTTATGTATGACAGGTTAGATATTTTTGTGATATAAACCCGCCTGCTTAAGGTTAGTGCATATCAGAACCAATTTCAAATGTTGCATCCGGGTCTTGCTAGTTACCAGTGGAATGGTTGAGACCAGAATTTCGTTGCCAGTCATCACTCATATAACCCTCCGTCCGTTAGATTTGTTAGTTCACTCTACCCTGATGTCACGACTCTTTCAATTACTCTATCCCTCCCCAACATGACTCATAATGACCCCAAACTGATCGAAATACGAGTTGACGAGTTGAGGGCAAAAGACTCACCGACCCCGTTTCTGTGGGTTCATCTGCATTGCCGTGTTTTTGACATGACGCAGGTTATTCATAACTGCATTATTAAGGGCTAATCCTGCCATGAACCATGTCTAGCTTACATGCAACGCCGCTCGGCAACAAAAGGCAGATACGATCACCATCAAACTAAGCGAAAGCAACTCATCTCACCTCGGTGGGCATTTAGGCTGCTCGAGTCCTAATAAATCCAATTTTTTCGGATTAAAATTCAACCAAGTTTCGGCCCAACCGGGGCCGGTGTGTGGCCTGATGGTGAATTCTGGAAGCGATTTTTCCAGGACCCCGAAATGAAGGAGGAGAAGCCCAAGGGTCACTCTTTTTACCGCCTCTCCAGGTGGGTTGACTCGTCGGACAGTTGAAACTCGTCACATGCCAGTACCGCAGCTCGGCATCTCTGGTTACACAGGAACTAAGCCGTTGCGAGGCAAGTCAAGCTGCACTCCGCATGTAGATGCGAGGCTTGAAAAAGATGGACGGCGGCTCGAGCATGGGCGTTGAAATCTTGTTATACATAACTAGCTTGCGGAGAGCGGGATGCGCTAGAGATTCGTTTTGTTTTGGCATCGAGATTAACTCCCGATGGTTTGAGCCGTCCGTCTCACGGTGGTGTTGGTGCAAAGAGACACACGCCAACCCCAGTAGAGGCTACACCATTCACGCTCTCGTCCATACCACCGGCGCGCGCCTAACACCCCAGCAGGCCAGCGAGCGACGGTCTCCCTGCCAGCGACAGCTGCGCTGAGAGGGCCAGGATTGGCAGGGCTTCTTTTTTTTTTCCCTCTCTGCCGTTGGGGCCCAAGACTAGTAGCGGCCCACATCAGGGCTACAGAGTCGCATCCGTATTCCCCTCGACTTCCACCGGACAGGCGAAGCACTAATTTCCTTTAGGCCCTAGCGCTATCTCGATAATGTCTGCCCATGAGTAAATCTAGCAGAATACGTACCCAAAACATGTCACGCTGTCTTTTTAGTATCCTGATTGGAAATTTCTAGCCCGGGAGTCGTCGCGCCGATCAATGTCATGGTCCATCCTGGAAGCTTTGTTGCTTCGTTTCTACCCAAACTGACTGGGGTTGGCCAAAGTCCCCCTCATTTTGGGGGTTTCGTATCTGACTGTCATTCTGAATCGGCAAGTGACTCTTGGTAGTCGAAATGTAGATACTTGAGAGGGGGGGGGCTTGTGCCCATCTAGGTCAGCCCGTCCTGTTAAACAAGGCGTCGGGTGACGTAGGCTGATAACTCAGGTGCGTTGTCGAGGCCCAGCTGCATGTCAGCTCATTGCATCTCGGGGCCGCTTCTGAGCTCAGACTTCTAGTCTCGCTGGTGAGACTCAGATGATGCGAGGACCGGTGATTCATTAACCCCCCCAGTATCAGTATCGAGTGCCGCATACCCAATCGGTCTTCGGCTCGGCATCGTCAACGGTCTTGTAGCTCATCCTTGCTGCCATTCGGAGAGTGTCTTGCCAAGTTTTTCACGGTGAAAGTGGTTAATTGACTCTGTTATAGAGAGCCATTTCGGCGTTATTAATCTTCTCTTACACATAATGCGTGCTCGAGCGACAGAGACAAGACATTTGATCCAACCCAGGGTTGCAATGCGTCGCAGCAATGGCTCGTTGTATAAACGATCCTAGACCTCTTTCGCTCGTCAACAGCTAGGCCTGCAAACCAATCTAAGAACCACCACCCCAACGCCTCGATAACTATTGATGCGCCCGGCCTATCAAGGCGGCGCGTACCGCTGTCTGGCGCCCTGTACAGTCTACGTCGCCTGCAGATCTGGCAAGCCCATGCAGAAGAGCACAGGCAAAGTGTACCTTTTCCTAGCGTATAGGAACCTGGGGCCAGCACCGCCCGCTGGCTATCAACTAACATCATCTCGCTTCCAAATGATGCTTGAAGATGCAGCTGCTGGCAGCCAACCACTGGGAAACATTGCCCACCACGCCACGGCGCCATGGAGAAATTCCCCAGAGTGTATTGGACCCGGCGCTTCTATTTTTTTTCTTTGCCACTTTCGCGTTGGCAGGGGGTCACGAAAAAGAGTTGAGGAGTACAGACGTGCATGCTGGGTAGGCTGGGTGGGGAACCCTGGCCTGTCATCTTGGTGATTTGGCACCACATAATGCCATGCTGCATGGTGTTTGCTGTCAAAGCGACAATGCCTGTCAGGCCCCAGTCCTGTCTTCTCTTGCTTTGCCTTGCCCTGTCTTGCCTTGCACCCGTTGTTGACATGTTCATGTCAACATCAGCCTACCTATAGACGACAGGCAGGGCCAATGCGAAACCAGCCGAGCCTCTTCTTGACCTACTTGTTTGACCATCACCCTCAAGGCCCATTGTGACATTTTATCCTGGTCATTGACATCTCGGAAGCCTCATGTATCTGGAACGTTTGCCTCTGGGGCACACGAGATGATGCCCTGATAGCTCGCCGGAGAAAATTGCCCAATTGCCTTTTTGATTGCAGAAATGGACCAAGTCGAGAGCTAGCGTAGAGAGTGCGTGAGCAGAAAAGCCCCCGTCTCGCCCTTCTCCCAGCAGCGCAGCGCATGCAGGCTCTAAGCAAGCAGCAACACAGCCCCCGACTACCCTGAGAAGACAAAACACCATCTTCCAGAAATACCACAAGGCAAAGGAGATAATTTTTTTCATCCTCGTTTGGCATGTCCAGCTCCGGGCCCACGACATTGAGCCATCGCGACGCAGAGTCTAAACGATGCTGCTTCACGAGATCGGCAATCCTGTACTCCTCTTCAGACGGGCATCGACTTGAGAAAAGGGCAGACCCGATGGCACTAGGGTCATTCGCCGCTTTCTCAATAGTGACAACGAGGGATGTCAGATTCCGGTGCCTCGAGCTGAGTGAGGATCATTGCGGTTAGAACTGTATCGGTTGCAATTGTGAAACACTGTGTATGGCGTCATGTCGGCGTGAAAAATTAAATTCTCCAGATGGCACCTGAAGTGAAAATTGCTCTGTTATTATAATAGCAAGTTGATTGTTCTGTTGGTCAGGGCGAAAAGAGACCAACACCATAGTTGTTTAAACACTAATTGTATCCGCTCCCAGAATTGCCTGGTCGAGCCTCCTGCTTGTATTTTAACCAAACATAAATTATAATAGCAAAGGTCTGGTTTACTGGTAGCCAGATGACATGAGAGTTCGGCGAGACGATTCAGGTAGGTGGCACAGTGAGCAGGTCACGGAAATAATGGTGCACGTTTACGGAAGTAAACCAAGGATTTTGTATCAGGTTTTACACCATTGGCACTTTTCTTTATAGGTACCAGTATTAGAAGGCAACATGTTCCGTGCACCAAAGTATTCCGTTACCCATGGACCGTGGTCGCATGCTAACCAACCAAGTAACGTTCGGCCGAGACAGGGATCTGGGCATGGTAGGTGGGGGTTGATGCTCCTTCCAAGCTAGAGTGCAATACTATGGTATGAGTAATTTGCTCCGGTCTACAGGCCCACGGTGGTGTTTTGAGAATATAAAACAAAATATAAATTTTTTTTGTTGGAATCACAAAGGGATAGGCGTAATTGCACTACTGCAGTCACAAGGGGGGGTTTTGTTTGGTGTGTTCATTCAATGATGCTTATTCTTCTACCTAGAGGCTAGAGCTAGCTATTGTGGGGTTAACTTGGTCTCTCTAGGTCATGTGACCAGGCGGGGTTGGCTGCGGCTGCTTCTGATCGTCAGGGTCAACGGGTCACAACGCCGCTTATTGCAACAATTGTAGTGTTTTTTATTTTATTCTCATTTATAAGCATTTTACTTTCTTCGATATTCTCTATTGTGCTATATGTTGGTATTGTGGGGTGCTGTAAAGTGACCAACTCTGCCCCCTTGCCCCCCCCCATGGGTGGGAGCTAACATTAACTACTTATCCCGCATACAATAGGGGGGGGGTGTCCAAATACAACGAGTGCCAATTTTACGAAAAATCTCATTCAGAAACGAGTTTTTATCTTCACTTAATACAGATATTACGAAACAATCATTTGACCACCTAGAGGTATTGCCAATGGATGCGATGTATCAGCAAGTACGTACCCTCCACAGGCAGGCCAATGAATGATAGAAGGTGCTAGAGAGGCCGGATTTTCTAAATCGCCGATACGCCGAGGAAATTCCCTTCGGCCAGCCTGCCACAGCTCAGTACCCGCTCGGCCAAGGCGTCAAGTTTTTGATAGCGGCACCTGTCATATTTTTTTCTCAGTCCATCGCCGGCGGCACGATCAACAACTCCCTTCCACAACCCGACGACCACCACAAACAGCCATGGATCACGGACGAGACCCCTGCCCGTATGTCATCCTAAATGACTTTGGCGGTGCCTTCTGCATGGGCGTAAGTTCTCCTCGGGCCTCGTCTCCAATCTCCTAACCTTTTTCGCTTCCGGAATCCCACCCCAATTCCAACTAAATCCCCCTCTCGAACCGCAATTCCGACGACCCGCTGCCGAATCGCAAACATGCAGCCTCGCTAACTCTCTCCCAGGCCATTGGCGGCACCATCTGGCACGGTATCAAGGGCTTCCGCAACTCCCCCTACGGCGAGCGACGCATCGGTGCCATCACCGCCATCAAGATGCGCGCCCCCGTTCTCGGAGGCAACTTTGGCGTTTGGGGTGGTCTTTTCTCTACCTTTGACTGCGCTGTTAAGGGCGTCCGCAAGAAGGAGGACCCCTACAACGCCATCATTGCCGGTTTCTTCACTGGTGGCTCCCTTGCCATCCGAGGTGGTTACAAGGCCGCCCGCAACGGCGCCATCGGTTGTGCTGTTCTCCTCGCCGTCATCGAAGGTGTCGGTATCGCCTTCAACAGGATGCTCTCAGGATCTACCAAGCTCGAGGTTCCTCAGCCTCCTCCTAGCATGGAGAGCGGCGCCACCTTGTAAACGAAGAGCTTTTCAGCAAACGGATATGAGCCACGACGGGCAAAAAGACTCTTTTTTTTTCTAAACGTTCAACAATTCCCTCCGACCCTCTCAACTCCACCATGATACAAATTTACGGGCTTCCAACAATTCTAATACAGCGAAGACCCTATGTATTTTTTTTTCTACACACCAACACCACTAAAGTTCGGGCAAAGGTTTCTTTTTTTTTTTTAAACCTTGTTCCGAAAATTCGCATGGGCCGGCGTTCCACAGCTGTACTATAGAGAGAAAGAGAATACGGGACGGTAGGGTGGGCGGGTTATGGCTTAGCGACGGGGAGTTTCCATACTTCTTGCAAAGGACATGTCTAATGAGACAAGTGTACGATCCTGAAGACATGTTGGCTCGGGGAGTGGGCATGCGAGCAACATGGCTGCGATCCATAGACGGCATCGCCACATTGAAATTATATTGCTTAGGCAAAAAATTGGGCAAAGACCAAATAAACAATGACATTCCCCCGCTTACCAAGCCTCGATGCATATTCGGTTCTCGGCTTGCTCTATACTACAGCTTGTCCGCGGAGCCGTTGGTCCAGATGCTCATGACGGGCTGCTCATCGTTGTCAATCCACGCCCGGAACATGCCGCCACAGTTGAAGTCCATTAATATATCGGATCGGGTCTCGACGACGTTTCCTGCCTCGTCGCGGACAATGGCGCTCTCGATGCCAATGATGCCGCCCTCGCCTTCTCCCGTCCGCCTCCACCGGTCGCCGGCGCTCTTCTCGAGCTCCCCGCCCGGCCCGGCAACATGCGTCACGGCCTGGGCGCCCGTCTCGGGCTTCCATCTTGCCATGGCCACGGCGGTGCGCAGGGCGTTTACCCTCAGGAACGAGTCGCCGTTGCCGGTGCCAGAGCCGCCCACCGATCTCGTCGTAACCAGTTTCGGGCCGCCGTCCACCGGGGTGTAGAGCAGCGGCGTGGGGAGGCAGTCCGCCAGGGCGCCCTTGAATGCGTCGCTCAAGAGGACGCTGGGGCCGTCCTTTACGATGGAATCGTGGAGGCGCTGCCAAGAACCGCCGCCGCCGTTGTTGTTGTTGTTGTTGTTGTCCGCAGGGCGTGTAGGGTCTCCATCCTCAGTCCACTCCTCGGCCCAGTACCCAGCTCCGAGCGTCGGCGTGTCTCCGATCCGCCCCGTCAGCTTGTTGGTCAGGCCGCCGGTGCTGGTAGCGGCACATATCACGCCGTCCTCGTCGAGTGCCACGGCGCCGCAGGTTCCCTGGGGCAGGTACTCGTCGGCGCTCCAGGTGGCAGCTCCGAGGCCGCGCTGCTCGCGCTCCAGGGCCCGGACGTGCTCGTCCCAGCGCCGCTGGGTGAAGAAGTAGCCCGGGTCCACGAGGTCCATGCCGTACTGCTCCGCGAGCTGCTCCGCGGTGCCGCCCCAGAGCTGCGAGTGGCCCTGCCCCGAGGGGACGTTGAAGCCGGGGCTGCTCAAGCTTGCCACAGCGGCGGCAGCTGGCGGAGGCGTGAGGTCCTCCTCGCCGTGGTCGAGCATGGCGCGGGCCAGGAGGATCGGGTTGCGCACGCGGCGCAGGCCCATGACGCCGACGCCGCGCTTCTTGCGGCCGCGGGAGACCATGACGGAGGCCTCAAGCTCATTGATGCCGTCGCGAGTGAAGACGGCGCCGTGGCCGCTGTTGAAGAGCGGGTTGTCTTCGAGCTGGCGCACGGCATATACGGCCACGTCAAGAGCCGAGGGCAAGCGAGATGCTGAGACAGACTTTTCCCCGAGGGGAGTCGTCATGTACGCATTTGTCTGTGTAACCTAGAACACCTCTTGCTTTAGTCTTTAAACTGCGTGCTTTAAATTTTTATTGTTTTTTTGACCCTGGTTGGAGACGACACAAAAAAAACGTACAATGGATATGAGACCCTCGCGATATGCATGGTACAGCTCGGGCGGGTACGTGTCGTGGCGAATGTTGCCTGCCCCGCCGTGGATGATGAGCCGAGGCTTGAATTTTGGCTGCTGCGTTTTGTATTCCATGGTTGCCAATGGCCTCTCTTGGGTGTAAAATAACTCGTTGCGTTGGGTTTATACCGTCCGTACCGTCAAGCTGATAGGGGAGGTTGGAGTCGTAGTGACCCCATGTACATTGTTATCCCGGCTCTACCGTCGTCGGGGATCGGGGTGTGCCGGCACGGCACAGCACGCACGACGGCGCGCAGCAACGGCCGAGGGAAGTCACCTACCCTAAACTAATCCTAGGCTTGGAAGAATGACGCAGTGTTCTTGGGAGTCACAGTTCAACAAACAGTCTAGTTTCTTAAATTGTGGTTGGATCTGTTTATTTTTTATCTTATTTTTTTTGGGGGTTTGTCAAAGTCATTATCCCACATCTTTAACTCTTTGAAAACTAAAATAATATCACGGCTATGGGTGGCTTTTGGGAGACAATTCCACACTTTTTACGCGAGTACGATGCACAAGCTGACCAAATTGAATCACTCAAAGCCTGCGTAAATGGCGACATTTCTCCTGAACAAGCCGCCAAGAAGCTGACAACATACATTGAATCCTCTCAAACCCCCCTGCAGATGCAGCAGCGACTTGGGGCACTATGGACAATGCTAAATACGGCCGCCGTCTTGGACGCCCCCATCCAGCCCACTGTCGTCCACGTCCTGCGTGTGATCCGCACCTTTCCCGCGGTTGAAGAACCCACCGGCGAGGGGGAAGGCCACATGGATTTAGAAGATGGGGACCTATGGCGACACCTCTGCTACTTTGCGAGCGACTGGGCCGATGGCTACAACCGTATGGAGCCGCCGTGGTGTGTGAGGTGTGACGATGCTGACCATCTCGCTAACAGACATACACGACAGATTGGGCCGCGCGCTACTTCCTCGACCAAAAGCGATACGCTAATGCAGACGCCGCATCCCACAGGGCAATCTGGGTCAGCGCAAACAAGTACGCCGCCCTGCTCGCCGCGACGGGCGACCCTGCTCTGTCGCTCTACGGCGGCGTCTTGACCCGCGGCAGCTACACCTTTGTCGAGGTTCTCGAGAACAAGCTCCGGCTCGACCAAGGCAGCGGCGCGAGGGCGCCCGCCGTCCCCGAGGCGGCCGCCCAGTTCTTCATCCACGCGGCGCCCGAAGTCTACCGGCTGTGCAGGGACAAGCACGTCATCAGGCCCGGAACCATGGCCAGGGGCAGCCTCTGGCACGGCGAGGGCGACTTTTCAGTGGAGCGATGGGAGTTTTGGAGGCAGAGGTGGCATGACATGGCACATTCGGAGAGCCTTCCTCGCGAGGTGCGGGAAGCAGCGAGACAAGCGGAGCAAGCCATGAACAACAGAGCCAATACGTAAAAGAATGACCGTGGTTATTATATACCTAAATAGCGATTGAACCAAAGATTGTATCCAGCACCAAGTTTACCAGGGTATCAATAATATATATCTAACGCCAAATTGCGCCCCTTTTTCACACCTACCGAGAGATATATATGTATATATTTTCCCCAATGTTCACTCAACATCGTAGCTAATTAGTAGATATTTTAGACCTTGCTCAGCAGGCCATCCGCGTCAAGCTTCTTGCAAAACGATTGATAGATTGACAGCCACATTGACGTCCCTGGGACGAATACCGGGGCTGCGTCCCAGGCAAACCGATCTCATGACCAATTCTGTCATCGTTAGCTTCCGACTCGGCCGCAGAGGAGAGGTTTGTGGATTCTTACCAGTGACGAGTCGATTGACGTCGATTGTCACCTTTGTCTTCTTCGGGGCGGGAGGAGCTTCCCATACTCGCCAGGGAATTTCTGACATGTCTGCGAACTGGGGCATGCTATGGCTGAATTGATTGTCGTTGTGGCCGGGCAGTCCTGGGTTCAAGGCCCCGAGAGTCGAATCCAATGCTGGCATATCCAAGGGGTTATTCATCAAGGCGAAAGGCTCCATGGACCCCGTGGTAGTCGCAGGCCAGGCATTGCCAGCCGCCTCGGCATTTGCCGAATATGTTGTCAACATATCTGGAGCGGCGACGGGAGCAGCAACTGGAGTGGCAGCAGTGACTGGAGCGGGAGCGGCGACTGTTGGGTCCTGAGTAAAAAGTTCCTGTCTGTGATGGCCAAAATCTCTCTGTGGCATCACGGGCGGTTTCCATAATGCCTCCAGGTCAACGTCAGCATCGATGTAGTCCTTGCCTTCGGTGATAAAGATGCCGCTCTGGCGCAAGTAACCATCGACCTCGTCGGCGTCGAAGAAGTCGCCTTCGAATCCAGGATGCAGCATTTGCATCCGGTTGTCAACGCGGACATCTCGAGTCAACTCGACATCCTCCCTGAAGGGCCCTGTCGAGAAGCCAGTCCTGGAGGGTCTTTGGGGCTGTGGCATCCCGTAGTTTCCGACGGGTATCTCATTGCCAGCGGCGTCTCTGTTCATAGGACATGCCAGCCATGTTCCAGCCCCGCCAAGATGGGTAAATGGGAACTGCCAGTTGTTCATCGACTCGTTTCGCGTCTTGTCCAAGATGATGCTCAAGCGCCGAATAATTTCTTGTCTGCTCTCAAACTGCAGGCAGAAGCTAAAGACGGCCATGTAACGGTCTGGCGGAGGGTTTTCCATGAGCGCTAGGGAAAGGCCCGCCTCGACACTTGCCCTCTGGTAACGTCGACCGAAGTTCCTTTCCTGCGGGGAATAGGTATTCGGCACTGGGAGGGTGCCAAATGGCGATGTCCGAACCGGGTCGCGAAAGAGAGACAGCGAGGATTGGTCGTCGACAACAGGGAAGCTCGAGTCCACAACGCTGGGGCGAGTGATTGGATCGGCAGGCTTATGGACCAGAGGGTCAAACTGCTGGAACGGGTCTGGCGTAGTCTGTACTTGGACGCCGGTAGAGGGCACTTGCTCCAAGCTCCATTCCGTGGGAGGAGTCGACCGCGTGTCGCCGGTGGATGGTGTAGAATCGCTCGGGGTCCGCTTGGGGCTCTGTTGGGCTGGTGCTGGAAACGCCCGAGCAGGTAATTCACTGAGCAATTCACTGGCGTTGGTGTCGTCGTCCTCGGTGCCCTCCCCAGAAGCCTTGCGTGAGAGGGCAAGGAACCTGCGGGTGGCGTCGTTGAGGCGTTGGGCAACCTCAGGGGACCCTTGAAGCATGCCCTGGCCAACGACAAAGTCTGAAAAGTTCATAAACTCGCGGCTCATTTCCTTCTTGGCCTGCTCAAGCTCCTTGACCTTTTTCTTGAGAGTGTCAATGGCCGAGTCCTTGCGGTTGCGATATGCCCGCTGGGCCATGCGAATCTGTGTTCGACGGCGCTGAGGAATGTTAGGGGATCACACGAAAACTCGCATTGGGAAACAATAGCACTTACTTCGGCCGCAGTCTCATCCTTTGTTTCGAGCCGAGGCCGGCCTCTCGACCTCTTCTTCCCGGTTGGTTCCTCTGCATCATCAGAGGTATCCGATCTCTTGCGCGAGACGAGCGGGGGTGCCGGCTGGTGAGTGGTTTGTGCCATGACGGCACAAATTTTTAGAGTTGTGGTTACTTTTTGGGGTTGGGCTTGCGTTGAGTCTGTGCTGGATGAAACAGGAAATCGCGGGGTGAAATTGAGTGTTTCAGTACAATGATGGTTGTGGTTCTTAATTAATTGGTTGGGCCAGGGCTGTTAGTTGGTGTCGAGTGAGCATAGGTGGGTGCCGTCGGATTAAATTGGTCGTTTAATAGATAGCATGGCATCAGGTTGAAATAACCGGTTCCCTTTTTTCTTTCTTTTTCTTTCGGGTGACGGGTGTTGATAGACACCTGAACCGGTGAGATGCTGTTTGTGATGGCGCTTGTCAATTTATAGGGTTGACGTTGGTTGTGGGGATGGCTTTGATCAGACACGGGCCGGCACCGACTCGGTGCGGCACGGGCCTTGAGTAGTTCTTGAAGGGTTTCGGTGGATGGGGAAGTAAAGGAGAGTTGGAATGGGCTAACGGTCGTAGATCCCAGGATGATGAGAGTTTGAATATTGAGCCAAATGTTGGCAGCGGGCTGTCAATGGAACCCAAAAAAAAAGGGATCCAAGAATGTGCGCGTCTGTACGTGTTCCGGTATCTTTCAGGAGGTTATAGCACCACGGACGGGCCAGAGAGGCCGGGACGAAGGTGCTGGAGGCGGGAAAATTGGGAGATGGAGCGCCCGCGACAGCGAGAGCCGCAGCGACAGCCTGGACGGGGGCGCAAAGATGGTCTGAATAATGTTGAAAGGTCAGAGATGCAAGATCTACGGAGCCCCGGAATCGAGGTTCCTGGCGGAGGGGAAGAAGGCCCTAGCGTTAGCGTTAGCGTTAGCTGGCGGCGGGGGTTCTAGCCGGACGGCGTTGCAAAAGCAAGTTCAATATACTGTGCCGTCGTTTACTACATGTACGTAGGTATGTATGCCGCCTTCGCCGGAGGACGCGAGGAGGAGGTAGCCGGGCAGTTATATTCTGCTGGAATCTGTACCTGGGCCGCACGTTCCGGCCTCACCGAGCTGGGACCGAGCAGCGTGAGAGCAGCTCTGGTGATGATTCGCCTGAATGGTTCTAGAAGATATTCCACTCAGTCGTAGCGGCAGAGGGATTGTATGTCTTCAAAGGGTGTGGTGCATAGTCGGAGGAAGCGTAATAATTAATAATGCGTCCGATCGTGGACATTCGAAATCCAGCTTACCCGACTCCGAGAGTTGCAGTGGGCCACCCACTAGGAACGACAGCCCTCCACCGCTGCAACCCATGATGGCTTTTTGTTAGCAGCCCTACTGGCTGGCGGCCGGGGTGATCCAGAACCGTATGATTGGGCACTGGAAGGTGAACTAATGCTGTGTTGTGAGGTGACAGGCGGGTGGCGACATCGTGGGCCACTAAATCATCCCCGTTGGGCTGAGGCGCACAATGGCTTGTGTCAGTGGCTAGTTGGAGTGGATGGGCCCAATCGAGGACTCAACCAGGTTTTGACCTTTGGCGGCTCAGCCTCACGGGTGCGGCAGTTGCAAGTGCGGGACAATGGCTGTGCACTTCTTTTACGCTGCACTTGCATGTAGGCAGTCAAGTAGTGCATCATGATATGCTGCCTTGCAGCAGAATACGGGGATTCATGGCGTGCACTTTTGCTTCTTTTCCATCTTTAGTGCGCAAGACATGGGTGGGCATGAACCAGGCCTAGGAATGAATAGAATAAAATAAAATGAAAATTGCCAAACAAAATCAAGAGAATGCTGTAATGGAATACATACAATCTAACCCTCTTAATTGCTCTTATTGCTACGTTGCGAGGGAGCTTGTGCTTATCCCATGTATGTACAATACGCGCGCCTCAAGTTGGCGGGACCAGGGGAACTTGACCCCATCCTCAAACCTCAGCTAAGCTGCTCAGCCCCCACCCGAACTTGTCCCTACTGCGTTTTACGCACTCCTTCTCTTTTTTTCTTCTCTCTTTTCCACCCCTCAACCTCATAATTTGAGGCAGCACGTCGTTTCCCGCCTTTAGCTGCTCTCTCACGTCTCGAGATACATCGTGTCGTTTTGAGGGCATTCCATTCGAGTCATGGATCTCGGTCTCTCGTGATCCTGGACCCCAACACCTCCTCCCACTTAGTTCCCGCACAGCCCACCACAACCGATCGTACTTTGTACACCCCACGAACCCGCGACAAACACCATGAGAGACTGGTCCGAAGGCTGGACTCGGGTCGGGCGAGTCGACCCATCCCAGACATACGGTCGCTTCTGGGAGCTTGAGCGCGAGCAGGAAGAGCGCAAGACCATTGCAGCATGGGACAAGGACGACAATTGGCCTGGCATGTAGGTTGCGCCCCGGTCTTCGTGCCCACCAACTATTCTGACTGCGAGCCCTCCGACAGGGACGGAACCCAGTTTACCGTCGCTCAAGCCAAGCAATTCAACAAATCGAAACTAATTTACCACCGCAAGCTCGGCAGTGGCGGCCATGGCCGCGTCGATGAAGTATCCTATGGCAGGGTGCGCCTGGCCCGAAAAAGTATCTTTGGAGGCCGCCACACCACCATTGATGAGTTGCGCCAGGAAGGCTTGACTATGACAAAGCTCGACCACCAACACATTGTCAAACTCGTTGCTACCTATGTGCCTGCGTACCGCGAATTGTGCCTCCTCATTTGGCCCGTCGCTGTATGCAGTCTGACCGAGCTGCTCGACGACGTCGATCACCTGCGCTTAGGCCTGGGCGATCGCGAAGACATCCTTAAACGACTCCACGACCTGGATATCGAAGACCTCACTGCTATAGAAACAACTATCCCCGAAGCCCAGACCCTCGACCGTGATGTTAGATGCCCCCTTGGGTTCTTGCGCAATGTAATCGGTTGCGTCTCCCAAGCTATCTCGCATTGCCACACAAAAGATGTCCGCCACCTCGACATTAAACCCTCCAATATCCTGCTCAGAGCTGGGCGCGTGTATCTCGCCGATTTCGGAATCTCCAGAGATGTGAGCGGCGATGACCTGACAACGACGGAGGGTCAGCCGGGAACCCAGAAGTGGCGCGCTCCCGAGCTCTACATGGAGCACGGCTCAAGCATGCAACTATCCGACATCTACTCCCTTGGACTTGTGTTTTTAAACATTGCCACCGTGTTATACAATGTCCGATTAGCGGACTTCGACGAGGCCCTCAAATATCCGTATAGGCAGACTCGACGAGAAGAGTTACTTGTTCGTGAAGAAAAACTGAACGCCCATCTTGAAAAGCTCAGATCTCATTCCTTGACCACCTCACCCTTCCTATGTACCTATGATGGCCAAGAATCAATGCGCGCGCGACCTGTTGTTCGGTTGATTGAACGCATGGTATCTCCGAATCCACGAGACCGACCGACTGCTCGCAAGGTTGATGAAAAGCTTTCGATGCTGGGTGGTATCCAGCAGATATACCACAGCGAGTGTTGCAAGAAGCCCATGTCCTGGGTAGAGGACAAGTGGGACAGGAAGCTTACTGAATCGGAAGACCAAAAGAAATGGCACGAGCTCGAGAACGGTCGCCTCAGAAAGAGAATCATCGAGCTGGAGGGCCGAGTCCAGACTGATCAGCAGCAACTTGAACGTGAGCGGAAGGAGCACAACGATGCCATCTCCAAGCTCCAGCAGAAATTACGGGAAGCCGAAGACAAGTATCAGCAACTGGAGACAGCCACCATGGAGAAGAGACGGAATCCCGGACGCGGCCAGGCCCGGCCCGTCGCCCCGAAAGTTAACCGGAGCATCGGGCCCAGCTCCCTTCTGCCGGCCGCCTTGTTTAGGACCTCATCTAGATCGCAATCATCACCTACTACGTCGGCTGCGAGACCGCCGATAAAAAGACATCCTCACACCACTCAGCGGTTTTCCGTTGACGCCGCTCGTCATCAATATTCCCTAGTGCACCAATCAACCTGCCCTCGGCCTGCCGATGATGCTCCGTCGCCTCGTGCTTTTAATGGACCATCATCCCGCTCACCCAGCTTTACCAACCTTGCCATTTCCTTGAAGGGTTCCAAGCTTCCTCTGCGTGTGACCCCCAGCCGGAGCGGCACGCCCAGCTTCAGCCATGACCAGAGCTTGACCGACAGCAGCATGGCCTCGTCCATCTTATCCCGCAAAAGCTTCGAGACCGTCGCAACCCCCGTGCAGAGCAGCCCCGCGATAGGCCCCGAATCCACCTCCAAGGAAGAAAGAAAAGAGCCTGAATGGGGCCGGCTCCCAGAGAAGCCGGCTTCACAGGTTCGCCGGCCTGTCACCCCTGAGCCGCCTTCCGAGCCCTGCAGTCCCACCTTCTCATACCCGTTTTCGGCCGTGTCGTCGCCGAGAACAATGAAGTCTGACCTCGCTAGCGAAAACGGTGACGGGCTCCGTACACGTGGGCCCATATCTTTGAAGACCATGAAGAGCTGGGCTGAGGTTGCCAACGAAGGAAGAAGGGAGTATACACATAAACTGACCCCTCAATTCTGAACCGGCTCAGATCTGCACTGGAATTAATTCCTATTTTGGCAGGCAGTCAACTAAAATTGATTAGTTATCTATATAAAAGTTGGTTGTTCTGTTGGTCAGGGCGAAAAAAGACCAACAACCATAGTTGTTTAAACAATAATTGTATCTGCTCCCGGAATTGCCTGGTCGAGCCTCCTGCTTGTATTTTAACCAAACATAAATCTATACAAATTTATTGCTACCAATATTATATGTAAATTTATATTTCTATACAATAATTTTGTTACTTTTAATCACATAAATAAATTTTTGCCATTTGTAATTCAAATCTGAGCCGGGTTAGAATTGTGATCTGAGCGGGCTCAGATTACCCTCTTGAGGGGGGTCAGATTAGGGGGGGTCGGGTCAGTTGAGTCAAGGGGGGGGGGGGGGGGCTCAGGTTATCTGCATGCTCGGAAGAAGGAGCAAGGCCTCGCTCGCACTGAAAAGACCTCGAGCCTCATCGACAGTGTCCAATCAGTCCAGTCAGCATCTTCAGGTGACGTAGCGTTTAACGGTGAACTTTGCTTTTTCCTTTCTTCCTTTCTTTCTTTCTTTTTACCTTTTTTGGGGGGGTTTTTTTTTTGTCTTGAAGAGAAAAATCCGCCTTTCTCATAGTGGCGTGTACGAAAATAAAATGAATTGAACGTCTATTTTTCGGTTGGTTTACTTGGAAAGGGACGCATCAAGGACATATACCACGTTTTGACATTTACTTTGCATAGCACTAGTGGGCTCTAAAAAGAATATATAGCAATAAAATGCTAGGGGGGCCGGCGAGCCCGTTTTATATCATGTCTCATTGACCTTTTTCCCTCATCGCTATGCTCCAAAAACAAAATACTCCGTTGAATGTAATGTGGGATATCTACCATACAACATGTGATATAACATGGTTGACCACGAATTTAGTGTCTTCTGCGTGCCATGGACATTTTCTCAAACGGGTCCAGGATGGAGTCGATGTCGACGTCATCAGTCTCCGAGTCCTTGCTCCTGGATCGTCTGTCTTCGGGGTTTCGACTCCTGTCTGACATTTTTTGTTCGCTGCGAGCAACAATTTTTCGCCATTCAGGAGAAACAAAGGGATCCGCCGGAGGACGCACATGCTTAGCTGCCTTGATGTCTCTTCGTTCCTGAATGATATTTTCGGACAGATCAGCGAGCGGCCCAGTACAATCCTCGGTTGCTTCCGCTGCCTGCTTTTCCATTTCTGCCAGCGTTTTCTCGTCCTCGGCAATTTGGTTTAGGGCGCGACCCCGTGCTATCCAATCACGCCAGGTCTTGTCGATCTGTGTCGAATACCATAGTTTGGAAAGGGCCTGACTGCGGGCATATGTCCCAAACTGCCCGTCAGAAGGGCCATGTTCTGCCAGCCCCGCCTTTCGCAGCTCCTGCTGCATCAACCTCTCCCAGTTGTCCTCTTGCTGGGCGGCCGGCGCGAGCTTCTCATTAATGTCAACAATTTTGTATATCTTCTCCTGCAGCACCCTCTGCTTCTGTCTGATGCTGCGGGAGAGCAGACGGGGCTGGGGCTTCAGGACGCGCAGGTACGGCATACCTTCGGCCGTAGCAGCGAAGACGGGGACTTTTCTGTCGCCTTCAAATGCGGATTTGGGCTGCGGGCGGACCGCAGAGGCATATTCTGGAGGCTGGTTGGAGCCCGAGATTTTGGTGAGGAGGGGCGGGCTCTTTTCTTGTTTTCTGCGATTGGGTCTTGGGGGGTGGGCTTGGGCTATCGTTCGAGAGGCAGCAGCTGCATCTGCTCGTTTCCGTAGGTGCTGGATGACCATTTGATATTCGGGGTTGCTTGGATTTTGCGCATTCGTGAGCATGGTGAGAAACTGCGCCAATGGCAGGTCAGCAAAAGGTCTGGGTAAAAGCTCCTTGGTGCAATTCGCACCCTGTATCCTGCAGCCATTGCGGCGTACACAAGCCGTAAGCTGGTAAAGTCCTTGTTCTTACTGACTCGTTTCCTTACGAGATGGACGACTGGGTGGACCGGGCCCGACGGGTGTAGGTCTTCCGGGAGCGCAATCTTCTGGCCGGTCCGGATCAGGGCTCGGTAGAGGGCAATCGCGGCTATGCGATGCCTTGAGTTCTTCATGGCAATAAACATCGAGCGACCCATCTTGGCGGTGTTGGTTGTATCGGCTGGCCGAGGTCGAGCTTGATGCCTATCCGGCTCGGCGCATACTCGAACGGGTCGACAGAGCAGCAGGTTCGGGATGTTGGTACCGGCGCCGGAGCTGGGCAGTCGGCAACTGGGCGTGAGGCACCGATTGGACCTTTAGAAGAGTTGTGATGGCTAAATTGCCTCTAATGTGACGGCGTGGTTGTGTTACCTCGTGCTGGATTCGAGACTTCAATATTCGGCATTGTAACGGCGCGTGTCGTTGGCTGGGTCTGATGACTAAGCTGGGGTATTTCTGTAGCCCACCACGCCCACTTGCATGCATCTTCAGGCCAGACCAGCTCAAAGTCGGATAAGGCTTCAAACATAAAAGGAGAAGGAAACTTATTGTGAGGTATGCTGTGTATTCAAAATGGAGTAGATTGGAACTTCTCACTGTAATTTTTGTGAGTGGTTGACTTGTTTTGCCGAGGCCGTTGATCCTCTCGCGCTTAACACTCCCGCGCATCCAAATACTACGTGGGGGCAGGATGCAGGTCAGCCTCTCATCATGACAATGAATGGGTTGAATCGAACCGTAGTGCGCCCGCGGTTTAAAAAAAAACAAAAAAACAACAGCCAAGATATTTCTTGCAAGTCCTAGCAGGCTGTAACACCTACCGTATTCGGATGATTCCCTCTGCCAATAGCATGGCGCACTAGTGGCATGTCCTGTGATGGCCAGGCTCACGTGCGAACCTGCAGTGCAACTTCAGGCGCAGAGCATAGCCAAACTCGGGCGAACCTTTCCATGTGAGAAATAAGACAAACACTACGTAGTGGGGGCTCATTGTATTCTGCCTTTTTACACAAGGTAGGGCTGATCTGTGCAGGTGACTACAGACAAGATGGAGGGAGGGCACTGTACGGTCTGGGATGAGTGATCTCCCTCACGTCTGCGTCCTTCATGGTCCATCCCGACCGGAAAGCTCGGAATGGCCAAGCGGCGAGAAACACCTTGGGGACCACCAGGCGCATTGACTCATTGCGAAATCCAGTGAGTGACTGGAAGACTGGGGACGGGACTTTCCATTGGAGACGGCCATCGGACTCTCTTTGAATGCCGAGACTATCTTGAAGATCTGCATTTGCGGCTCTGGCCTAGCGACTGGCTCCGGATTGCTCTCCGCACCACCCCGCCAGGCACTTAGTGCGGCCAGCTTGTTTCACAAAAACCACGCGGCGGCAATTGGCGAGCCCTGGAGACAGAGAAGTGACAGGTGACATTTACTGGTCGGCGCCTAAGGCCGCGCTGAGCGCTCAATACCTAGTGTTTCATCGTGCGGAGTTTGATTTAGAAAACCGCAGGTGGCGCCGAGATATTTTAATGTTTTTGTTTTGGGTTTTTATCATCCCCCCCGGACAATTTATTTTACTCCCAGACGTCATGAAGAGAAACGAATAGGATTTCGCTTGGCAAGGAGGGGGGGTATGCACGAAAAAAAAAAAAAAACCAAAACCAAAACCAAAAAAAAAAAAAAAAAAAAAAAAGGCGGGAAATATGCAAGCGAAAAACTAAACACGGCCATAAGCGAAACCCCGCCGGTTTTCGACGCATGCGAACTTGGGAAACTTGCTCCCGGAGCCCCGGAGCCGTCCTCCCCCGACCTAGGCTACCCTTGCGCCGCAAAATCGTCAGTTTTTTCTTTCTTTTCGTTTGTGTGCCCGTCAACGGCCGCATCTGGATCTCAACACTTTTTAACATTTAGGCCCGGCCATTGGATGGATTATGACACTCTTTTGTCGGTCAGCGCTGCCCGAATGGCAAACAACGGATCTGAATGTCGGTCGACAAACCCTTGGTTCGAGGCATTGTAACAATTGGCCGGTTCCTCTCCGCCAGACAAGCGGTCTGAGCTGGCATCATACATAGATGTAGGCCACCATGTAAGTATGTCCGAAAGTGTTGTTGTTCAATACCCCCATGTCCACGACAACATCCCATGTCGTCGGCCGAAAGCCCGCAACCACGCTCTCAACCATTGATTGCCCTGCGAACATTGTGCGAAAATCCCACTTTCACATCGAGAAAGTGATGCGCTCCCCCGCTCGCTTGCTGCTTGCTCTGCACCTCCGCCTGCAGCCAGCAAAAACCCGGCAACTCGGGGACCTGCCGGAAGCAGAAGTAGCTTGTTCATCTAGAGATGGATTCGGGTAGCTATTAGCATGGCAAGTGGGGGAGCGCCAGGCGCGAGGGTTTAGCGGCACCGTATCTATAACGTCGATTTCGCAGCTATATCGTTCGAGGAATGACCTCACGGGCGTTAAAAGGTAAAAACGAACGGCACGGCGCAGTTCCCCGCAAGTCGGTGGAAGGACATGGATGTTTGATGCCAAGCTGTCATTGCCTTTCGAGGACGTCATGTGGTTTTTTTTTTTTTTTTTGTCTTTGCGTCAATGTCCATAACCATTATACGTACTCTGCTTGAATTGGATTACTAAATGGTAATGGCAACGACTCGGAGGTCCGGGAGAGCGGTGGGGGTGCTGTGGATCTGTGATTATTTTGGTTCGAGATGGAGTATTTCTGGAAATTTTCTTTCTAAGCGGACAGGGGAGGATGGCCTCCATGATTTCGCGCTGCTTTTGTGTAGCGACTCCCGCCTGGATCCGTGCCTTGTCCCATCATCGGTGTCGTGCGTTTGGGGGTCTGGGGCCCTGGTCTTCTCGGACTCGGAGCCATCGCATCCCGCACCAGATTGCCACCTCGCCTCACCTCACCTCACAGCTCACCTCACTAATTAAAGTCATTCCCCAGCACTAGCAATTTACCAACCACCCCCTGGATCGCCCCTGGCGAGCCACACACACTCTGAGCGCCTCTTCAGTAGATGGGCACGTCACCATGATTGTTTTTTTGGGCGGGCCTGTCGTTCATTTTCACTGTACAGACGGTACGAGTACGGCTCCTCCTCGAAGCACGGGGCGCCCTATGTCCCGCCAGCCACACACCCGCTTCACCCACAGGGCTTTCGGTCCAACTCAGTGTGCCACAGGGTCGTAGCGCCCTCTGGGAGGTCTGCGCTCAATCAATGCAGTGGGCACCTCTTGGTGCGGACGGCGGTTGAGATGATGCGACTGGGCCACTCAGATAGCGGACTTGAGACCCAAATTGTGGAGGGACACGGGTGAGAAATCATCCCATGTCATCTGGCGGCCCTTGCGCGAGAAATGATTCAGATCGGCGCTTTGATGCGCGCGGGTTTTGCGCCTTGCTTTTTGCCTTTTTGTATAATGGGCATTCGTTGCCTATTGTGGTGCGCATGTCTTACTCTCGGCCTCTAGCATTGACAGCTTGCATACAGCAGCCATCTATACGGTGCGTGGAGTGCCTCGCATCCGAGCTGAGTTGTTAGGTTTGAGCTTACAAAGGCCGGCCGTTTTTTCTTTCTCCTTAACAGCTTAGGCGTGTGACCAAATTAGTAAGGACGCCAGGTTGAGGCCAGCCAGGGAAGAAACAAATAGAAGACCATTGAATGGGTTGGGGGTGGTGGCCATGTTGGAAAAGAAAATGGAAGAGGTGAATTCGGAATGGCAAATACGAATACGCCGACAGGGCAGCCCCTCAGGTGAGCGCAAAGCAGCACGCCAAAAAGGAAATAATGGCAACGCAAACGAATCAAATCTGACACGGGCAAGCGAGACAAGCAAAGCAGAGAAGTGTGATCAAACCTGGAACATGACTGCTTGCCTGCCTGGTGGGCAGACAAAGACACACGCGCGCGCGCAGGCGAATACTGGGTGTATACAGCGAGAGCATGGTACGTACCTACAAACAGAGCAAATCCCAATTCGAGCCAGGCCCAAAAGGGGAATGAAAGACTCCATTCCCATCTTTTGGCTCTTACACAGCTCCACTCTAGCGTCGTCCACTCCCCTCTCGTCAGACACACACGCCCGCTTTGGACTATTGGGCTGGTTGCTAGTCTCTGGGCTGTATTTGGTCCTATGTACTCCGTACAATATGGCTTAATTTTTTCTTCTCCCCTTCCCAATTGCTTCCTGCAGCCTGGTTTTGCTTCTCAAAGCTACTGTCATTCCTGCCCTTGCTGATTGCATGTCTAGTGAAGCCCGATGCTTTGTGGCTCCAGTCATATATCGACTTTACGCACAACCCACTCACAACTTACATCAAGCCAACCCCACCTCATGAGAGACAACAGACGCTCATCTAATCCTCTCCTGTCCGGCCAACCTCAGACGGCAGGACACGTCCATCCCACACCACTAACACCCTTCCATTAATCTGGGGCCATCTCTGTCACCTTCTCACACGCGCCATCCACTCGGCGGCGGCTGCGCTGCGCCAGCGGGTTGGCCGCACATCGCACCAATGCGTAAGCCGGCCTCGATGGAAATGTCCCCTTTCCCTGTGCTGCCCTCACATCCCTGGTCCCAGATCCTAGGCGGCCAGAGATACATGCAGATAGAGGACTCCCCCAGTCAGCTCATTAATTTGAGCTGGCAAGGCTGTTCGCCTTGACCGCCATCGATTCAGACGATACAGCAGACGACATGCACAACAGCTGTTACCCCAGCTTAGTCGGTGTCGCTTCTGTGCCTTGCTGCTGCTTGGCTCTGACGTTGTTCTGTCCACCCCCCCTTGCATCATGATTTGACTCCAAATGGGCCCCCTTTACCCTAACCCATCGTGTTCCTGCGCCGAGTCCCAGACGGCTCCACGACGGACAGACTGCTCGCTCTGGCTTCGCGCCTTGGCTCGACGCCCCCCCTTAAGCTCTCTCCCCCTGGGCCCTCATTCTTGGCCTGGTCCTTGCCCCAGGCCTAACCCTGGTTCATGCTCATCCTGGCCCGCCCCGTGTGGGTGCGTGCCCGAGCTCCCACGCGACCTGCGTCCACTGTCGAGTGTCACCAAAGATCGAGTCGCAGCCCACACAATCGCACCGTGCCGTGCCTATTTCCGCCTCCATCCCCATATACCTCCCATATACCTCCCGTCCCACACCCCTTCCCGCCTCTTCTCTCGGTACCTTGTCCCTCCGTACATGTACACACTACGGCATCTCTCTCACTTTTACTTCTATCCTCAGCCCCCAGATCCTCGTTGCTGTCTCACTCCCTCATCTCTTGCTTGCCTTGCTTCCGCTTTCACCATCGCGGCCGCTCTCGATCAACTGGACCAGGCCAGCCACTTGTCCCCCCTGCCGCAACTCACGATCCCATCTGGCGCCGCCGCCGGCTGGTCAACCTCACAGTCCCACCCCGTACCACGTATCCTGGTCTGTCAGACCATTATCCCCGGTCTCCCAGCCCGCCAGTTTGGATGTGATCGGTTGTCCGAACAGCTCTCAACTCAACTACTCGGCTATACCAAATACCGCCATTTCGCTCGGCTGAGCTCATATTATACCTACACATAGCATCACTGTTCCTTGCATCTCCCTGATCTCATTTACTGGCCTAGTCCTGGCCTCCCTGACACAAATCTCCTCCATCCTCTTGTTATATCGACCTGCTTGCGCCTGCCGCATGGGCTCGATATAGGTTCTGGCCCGGTCACCATGTTTCTTCACTCCGGCGCCAGCCTACACGGCCACGAATATTCTGCACGACAGTCTCCCCAGCAGAACCCAAGACGCCTGCCTTTTATTCGATCCGCCCTTCGACATCCTTCTGACGCCGACACGAGAACAACGCCGGCAACTGTATCCTCTCCATCCCCGGGCCCGCCCTCAAGACCTCAGTCATATCATGAATACGCCCCTACTGAGCCCCAAACCACAAGACCACGCCCAACCTCAGAATACATGCCTCCTCGCAGGGAGCTCTCAGTTCGGTTCCGCGAGCCCGAGACCGACAATGAACTCCCTCCGGTAGAGACCCCCCAAAGCGATGATGAGGGCTCTGGTGCCCTCTCCGACGCCAGCGAGGTGAGCGATTGCTCAACCACAACCCGTAAGAGGATGAAGCGCAAGCGCACTCCTCGAAAGTCGACCCGGTTTCTCCTCGCACACCCTGCTCCCAGAATAGGGCCAAGGCAGCGAAAGCTTGCGCCAGCCCGACCACGACTGCTATTGCAACTGCAGGATTTGACTGACAAACGCCCCAACCCTGCCTTTGATGTGGTGCCCTCAAGCCTGGTCATCGGCTCCATGATGATGCCCAAGCTAGCCAGAAAGTGCCCCGGCTTGTTCCGAGCAAAGCCCATGCTCGGACTTAATGATCTACTTCTCGTCAGGAGCGAGGATTACGACGCACCAACAGCTCCTGGCTCTCCAGAACCAGAAGACTGTCTTGACCAGCGGGATGTCATTGCCATTATAAGCCCGTTGCTCCACATGGGACCTAATGCCTGTGAAATCGTAATGGAGGATGGCTCGACCTGGGAGGCAAGTTTGATGGCCAATGGCTCTTATGAATTTATCGGAGTGGACGAACGAGGCCGGATTAGCACAGCCCGCTGGGTCAAGAAGGCCGTTCTGTCATTTTCGACTCCTGTTCGGGTAGGCTCGAGTATAACGACACCCCCATCGAGCCCAGCTCCTTTTGACTCCAAATGGACTTTTAGCATGATTCACCCTGACACCAGGAGACACCCAATAATGGGAACCCTCCTGTCGAACACGCTGGACGTGTTCGAAACGTACAATACAATGTCAGCGTCGAGTGGCCGATATCCACCGACGCGACCTACAGGAATGGACCCCGCGGGGACACCAGACTGGCTTGCCAACGGTATTACTCGCTCAGAAGGCCGAATAACAATGGCCGTTCCGGAAGATGTTAAACTATTAATGGTAGCATCCGCTGCTTGGCTCCACCTTCGACAGGAAGGTTGGCCAGCAACGGCGGTCTCCCGACCGCCACCCGCGACACTGCAACGTCGCACACTAAGCAATTCGTTCCCGCAAAAGACACAAACCCTTCCCATGCGGAACAGCATTGCAATACCACCGACACATCACAACCCGCCGCAACCAACACCAAGTCCCGCTCCCAGCCTCCGGGACTTCCCGTCACAGGAAAGCCCGGCGGGCCGCCGAAGATCAATGTCTTCAACCAGCTTTGTCAAGAGATTTGTCGTGCCACGGGTCAGCGAGGAAGGCCGACGGCCAACGGTTGAGAACATATACATTGAGGCAGACAAGGCAGACAAGACAGACAGGACAGACAGGGCAGAAAGGGTAGAGAACCCCGAAAAGGTCGACAAGCCACCTTCACGACGTATGAGTGTACGTCAAATAGCCAACAAGATTTTTCGCAGGAAGAGCGTTTCACAGGCGCAAACGGATGAACATTTTTACAAATTAGAATATTAGCACACCTAATCAATCATGGTGATGAATGTAGCAATAAACTATTCGGGGCACTCGGTTGGCCCCTTGTTTTTGTTTTATTTCCGAAACTGGTCTCTCACCCTCATGTGTCTCTAGATAATTAGAAAACTGGCTGAAACCGCAACGGGACGGGTTGGTTTCGGCGAGCACGCTGCCAATGTGGGGCCTCTAGCCGGGACGAAGCGGCAGAAGTGGGGACCGGACCCGAGAAGGGTCTTGGTGTCGGAGCGTCATGAAAGTCCGGATGGGACATGGCAGGGATGTTGGGGATGTTGTGCTCCTGTGCTCCCAGACGCAACTTGGGGAGGCGCAGCGTGGTGATGGAGAGTGCCGCTCAAGTGCGTCCGCCGGCAGTCATGTCAGAAGCACCGGGTGATTTTGGGTCAGCCATGACATTGGCTCATTGTGCCGGTGGTAAGCTGCAGGCAATGACGAGGACGCGCAGACTTCCGGCAAGCAGCACAAACGTAATGGCGGGCGACGCATAGTGGGCGATGGGATAGCGGCAGCGCACAACAACAAGCGTGATGCGCCAAACTCGCGGCATTCTGCATACAAACATGTCAGGCAGTAGCATGATTGCGCGGTGGCGACATGACTAGAAGGTTCGAATGCTGAGCAAACGATGCAGCTCTCCTGACTGCATTCTTCCTACCAGTGAGTGTCATTGTCGCTCTAAAAAAACAAACAACACAAGAGGCTCATTGGGCCATTCAGAACGCCACGGCTTCACACATGTATGATAGATAACATTGATCCGCTGAGCTGCGCCGGCAATGCAGAAGCAAGCAATACCCGCGGTGCCGGGCTCATGAGGAGTTGAATCGCAAGTCTTATTGGATCGTGGTAGAGTCACCAGAGACAAGGAACTGGACGGGCTTGCCAGACGAGCCCTGGGTATCCCGACTCGACTCCTGCGAGTTTCCGGCTAGGGATTGGGTGCTGCGCGAAGCGAGAGAAGCATCGAGAAGGTCTTGGTCACGCTGGCAGCGGCGGATGACGCATGTTGGATGAAAAGGGGATTGTGCAGTTTGCTTTGCTGGCAGAATCTTGGAAGTTGAGAGAAGGACCTGTTATTTGTTTGTTGTTGTTGATGTCGATGTTTCAGCACAGCCAGCAATCAGTCAATCACGTCTACTATTTTGCGCATGACGCTGTACTGGGGGGATGGGTCGAGGGGTTAATTCTCCCAAGGTAGTCGAACCATGATGGAGGGAAACCAGAGGAGGGAAACCAGAGGAGGGAGGGGGGGATGGCAGGTAACATGTACATCGGCCGTAGCGTGCGGTTGACGCACAATCGCTTGTCACCAAGACAGATAGCTTTCTCCACTCGATGCTTGCAAAGGCTTGCGTGCCCCGGAATAACAGGCGGGGTCCCGCTGGTGGCTCGCTAGCAAAGTCCGTGCTCATAGCGGCCACATGCACCGATGAAGCGGCCACAGGCCCAGGAACGCGCCGGAACCCCCCCCCCCCCCCAAACGACGTAACTACGCAGCAGTGTTAGGGGACGGCTGTTCGCTGCGTGTGCCCCAGAAAAAACTAGGCTGCTGTTGCTGGCATCATCACACATGCTGCAGCCGGCCGCCGCCCTTCGACTCACCCACTTATCCTCCACTTCCCTCTTCTTTCAACAGTGCCCCAACAACCCCTCCCAGCATCGACACTCGCATCCGTCGCGCGTCTTATACAGTAGGAGTATCCCCATGGGCAACTTTCGAAGCCGCCGCCCCTCGATATAGCCTTCAACACCCCCTCCCTCCCGAGCTCTCTGCTCATCTGAGCTGAGCTGAGCTGCGAGCTACCCCCGGCCATCCACCCCCAGGCCGGCACAGCACGCCCGCCGCTTGCCCGTTGCCAACATTTGTTGGTTGGGCTCTGCGACGAACTTTCTGGCCTCGTTTCGACCACGACCACCACGACCCGATCATGGACGAAAACATTGGCCCTCGCCCGTCGGGCTCTCTCGGCGCCTTGTCCGCCGCCACAGCATCGCACCTGCAGTCTAGCTTCATGCCATACGAGCCCATCTCTCGTGCCACATCGCCCGGCATCCCCTGCTCCAAGTCAGACGAGGACGACAAGAAGCGCTACCGTCCGCGCACCTTTGCCTACTTCCAGCAGCTTCCCTTCGAGGTCGAGGAGGAGGCCCAGCGTGACGCCGCCCTCCAGGGCATCCTGAAGCAGCTCTACATCGCCGTCAAGGCCGAGGACTTTTCCCCCGGCGCCTTGCACTGGACGAGGGAGCTGCAGGGATGGCTGACGCTCAAGTTTGAGATGACGAGGGAGCAGAGGGCGAAGCTGGCCAAGCTCTACTACTCCCTGGCCCTCTCTCCCGGCCTGGACGCCACCGCCGCTGACCGGTTTCTGCGCATGGTCATGACCTTGACCAGGTGCGTTGCTCCCCCCTCTTCCCCTTGGCTCGTCCCGCGGCATCGTGTAACTAAACATTGACCCCGTTCTGCAGGAAAAACCACTACCTCAAGCCCGGCGAGGATCTCACACTCGACTGGAAGCCGCTATGGAACGAAATCAAGGCCTGGGTCCTCCCCTCCGAGGTGCCCGCCCACCAGAGTAATCGGCGACGAACGGCTAAGCAGCTCCTAAAGCTGTGCACCCACGCTCATATATATTTTGACCCCGCCGATCGCCACGCCATGCTGCAAGAGTTCCTGCCCTACTTCAGCGTAAACGAATTGCCGAATGCTTTCATTGTCGTGGGTGTCCTCAATGCGTTGTTGCCCAGCCATCCAGCACCTGTGAATGAGTCCCAGTCACAGCCAAGCGAGTTTTTCCCAACTCTGTTCCACTTATGGTCCATCATCAACCGTTCCAAGGCTTTTGATATCTTCTTTATTGACCTATTTTCCCGCATGGCGAGGGACCACATACACTGTGCCCATGTCCCGTTTGCCGGCCATGGAATCTTTACCAAGGACCAGTCAGACTTGATATTTACCGCCATTTTGCGGTTGACCCAGATCCCCGTTGGCCAAGCCACCTCTCCTTACACAGGCCTGGACTACCTATCTGGTGCTGGTGCGTATGTGGAAAAGGACAAGAAGAAGTACCCCGTGGCGTATATGATTTCCCGCCTGATTGTGAGCTCCCTTTCTCCTGCCGCTCTGCAGGAGGAAGACTCCATCATGTCCAGCCTCGAAGGGTTCATGGAATCCATCGACACCTTTTTCCATCCCTCCAACCAGGGCTCCTGGACCACCATGCTGGGCCAGCTCACCTTGTACCTCACCGAGGCCTTTGTGTCACGGTGGAATCGCGAGCAGAGCGGCGAGCTCGATATTCCCCAGGAGCGCCGAATCAGCGACGAGCTGAAGAAGCGATTTGTGCTCTCCCTAAAAGAAGTCACATTCATGGGCTTGTTCTCAAAGAGCAGCAGGGTCTCGTATTACTACTACAGTGCCCTGCAGGGCCTTGCATACCTGGAACCCGACCTAGTTCTGCCGGGTGCGCTGCAGCGGTTTTACCCTAGTTTGCAAGGCTTGGTCGAGGTCCACAGAACAACCTCTAGTCTGAATGGTCTTCAGATGATTGCCAATATCATGTCCAAGCTCAAGGGATATAGATGTCACATTACCGCACTATTGGCTCTTGCCCTGCCGGGTATCGATGCCAACGATCTCAACAAGACCCAGTACACCCTCAACTTCATCCAAAGTGTGGCATACAGCATTCCCATGATGCCCCTGACCAAGGAGGACAGTCATATTCATGACACTTCCCTGGCAATGCAGTGGGTGCAGGCTGAGATGGACCGCATGGAGCGCGATGGTCAAAATGTCAAGATTGACTATAACAATGAGCTGACTGATGAGGATGAGATCAAAGTTTTGCTATCATCCACAACCGGGTTCGGCGAGTTCATTCTTACACTTCTGGGCAAGGTCTTTACCTTGCTGGAGAACCTGCCCGATGCAAATCAGGTTCGAGGCGGAACACCAGAGGACAACGTTATCAATGCCTTGCCCGCAGCACTCTCGCCTTTATTTGCATCGCTATCACCAGAGCTGTTTGATATGGCCCTTGAAAAGATTGCCACTTTTGTTTCCAGCCATGTCGTGCATCAAGCTAGGGATGCCATGGCGTGGATCTTGAATGCGCTCTGCAAAGTGAATCCCGAGAAGACGCTCAAGGTATTCGTTCCCATGCTCGTCGTCAGCATTCGCAATGAGATCGACTGCAACAATGCTGCGTCGGATCGAAGCAGCGGAACTGACTACTTGCCCCGCGATCGGGCCCTTGTCTGGTATGTCAGCATGCTGGCCATGGCCGTCGTACACGTAGGCAGCGAGGTGCTCAAGTACAAGGATGACCTCAAGGGAATCGCCGAGTACATGCAGGAAAAGTGCCGTGGTTTACCGACGATTCTCATCTCCAATTACATTCATCATCTCCTTCTCAACTTGACTCACACTTACCCAATTGACCATGCTCTCTACGAGCCAGAGGTCATCAAGCGCGGCATCGACGTTGATGACTGGGGCAGGACTACAGCGCCTGCTGATCTCACCATTCGCTGGCACCAACCATCTCCTTCTGAGATTGAATTCGCGGTGGAGCTCTTCGCTTGGCAGACCAAGTCAGCCAAGGAGCAGTTGGAGCTCCTCATGAGCGATACACCCCCCATAAAAAGGACAGGCAAGAACAAGGAGTGGTCTGATGAGGTATCCAGGCTTATGCAGCAGATCCGTCTCGTTACATCGGGCATGGCCACCATGTTTGACCCTGAGCGTGCAGCTGGCCTCAACTTTTCGGAAGACCACGAAATAGGTGATGATGATGACGAGATGATGCTTGACGAAGACCCCCTTGCTGAGGTCGCCGAGGATGAGGAACTTCGACCAAAATATCGCTACAAGGCCGGATACGTCCTTAAACCCAGTGATTCCGCCTACAAGAAGATCCATGACCTGCGAGATGAGCTGGGACACCTGCTTACACGTATCCACTCCTTCCTGAACGAAAACCAGGAGGATGATGTCAATAGCTTCACTGCCCTCTATGCTGCCTATCGCACATGGATTACCGACGTCGGCATCGAGCGATCCGCCCACCCCTTGGAAAGGCACCTAAGGCTCTACAAGGCAGACATTGCGGCTTTCAAGATCAAAGGTCTCCGAAAGGTGTATCCCCGACCCCTGCTGATCAAGAGGGCTGAGGCATACCAGCTACTGCGCAGAAAGCACAATGCATCCACAAGACAAAAGAGCGAACTGGACAAGCAACTATTGTACGATCTCGCCGATTCCAGTTTGTCTCTGTACGCCGATGTGCGTCGAGTGGCGCAGAGTGCCCAGGACTCTTCCCTAAAGTCTCTGATTGGAGGAAGGCCTCTGGTCCTTCCCAAAATCCTTGACAAGTTGGATGATGCCATTAAAAACAATGACCACGATCGAATCAAGGGCGGCATGTACACTCTGCTCTTCACATCGCTGATCAAGACACTGCTCAAGGACTGGCGATATGCTTCCAGAGCCATGCACCTGTACATTGACACGGCTGGTATTGATAAGCCATCCATCCAAAACCTTGGATCATCTGCATTGTATACCCTGATTGATTTTGGCAAGCCATTTGAGCGCATGATTATATTAGATGACGATGTCGTGCGTACCATCGAGCCGCCTGAGGACGTCGAGGCCGCAATTAAGTCGCGACACCAATTTATTCTCCAACGCCGGCAGAAAGTAGAGGACAAGAAGGCAAAACTTGGTTTGGAGCTAACACGCCGTGCCAAGGGTGCCCACTGGAAGATTGCCACGCGCTGCGCCATCTTTGCTACCAACCTGTGTCTCCGTTTCGTCGGCATTGCCCCTGCAGAATTTGTTGACCTTGTCGCCCATGGCACCAACGATCCTCACCCCGGCCTAAGGGGTTACTACCTTAATGCGTTTACATCAGTGTTCACGGCGATTGATATGCGCGCAGTCTATGGCCATGAGTACCGCAACTACCTTCTTGAAAAGGAAATAGGCGATAAAAACAGAGTCGTGGTCAAAGTAGAAAAGGGAGACGCCGAGTTTACTAAGCGATTCCTCGAATCGTTTGAAAAGCCAGAGAATGCCGAATACATGGTTGACTCGGACCACCCCGGTTGGCTCGTCTGGGGCAAGCAGTTCACTGCATTCCGCGCCAAGCCACTCCCCTTTGACTCTTATGATCACGTAGAAACTGCCGCCCGAGACCAAATTGGCACGATTTTGACTCGGGAGTGGTTCTCGCAGTGCTTTGATTATCTTAAGCAAGAGCCACGAGATACTTCCACGGATCGGTTCCGCATGAGTAATGTCTACCTTCTCATGCATGTGTTCGACCTCATGCACTATGGAAAGACAGCTGTGACTATGGAGGACATCAAGGAGTTGACCAAGGAGGTGTATGGTGACGGCAATGACAAGCACCAGCACCGAGCAACGTCGGAAATCCTTGGTGCACTCCTGGCTGGCTCCAGCGATGACCCTCCTGAGATTCGAAACCGGGTTTGGGAATTTGCTGCGCCGTTCATTCTCAACGTCTTTGCCGATGACTTGACCCCCGAGAATTTGCAGTACTGGCTCACCTGCCTGCATCTGATCCTCGATTCAAAGGACCCTCGACGATCACATGAGATAGTTGATACCCTCCGAGCGTTCCGCTTGGATATGACGTCTAACGCTGCCTTCAAGGAGTCGTCCAAGGTTCACCTACTAGAGTTCATTGTCGCGGATGGCTCCTGGCACTTCCGTCATGACAAGCCCATCCTTGATGACTTTTTGGCCCACATCGACCACCCTTACAAGGCAGTCCGCGAGGCAATCGGTCGTGTAATTTCCGTCATCTACAAGACACGATACCACGAATCATTTGAAAATGTCAATAAGCTTCTCGAAGAGAACAAGTCAGCCTCATCCATTGGAATTAGACCTTACCAACCAAACGCGGAGTTTGCTGCAACCATCAAGGACGTCTTTGAACGTCTTGAGAAGTGGCGTCACGAGAGAACCCCCGGCCAGCAGACCCCCTGTTCCTACACTTCTGGATCCAAGACTGTGCTAATGTGGCTGGACTCCACCCTCACATCTCACGAATGCACACAGCTGGTGCCCTTCTTCCCCACGCCGTTCATGGAGGAACTTTTGCACATGATGGACGTCAAGGAAGACCCTGAGCTCATGAGGTTGGCCTACCACGTATATCGTCACCTGCCTAATATTCCTTTCCGGGACGGCGAGGACGCCGACTTCATCAAAGCACTCATCCGGATCGGACAGACTGCAGCAAGCTGGCACCAGCGGCTGCGGGCGCTGGTGAACATGCAGGTCATCTACTTTAGGCGTATATTCTTGACTCGGGCCCCCGAGCGAGACCTCCTTTTCAACGCCGTGTCAGACATGCTGGGCGACTCGCAATTGGAAGTGCGGTCCTGCGCCTCTACCACCCTAGCAGGCATGATCCGGTGCTCGCCCCGTCGCATCCGTGACCCGATGATTGAGAAGCTGAAGGACCGGTTCGAAAACGCGCTTCGACTCAACCCCATGCCCAAGCGAGGACGGCAGGTGGCCGGCACAGACACGCCGGTGGATGTGCACAAGCAAATCACGAGGCGACATGCGGCAGTCCTAGGGTTGGGAGCCTTGATCGAGGCATTCCCGTACGCGACTCCGCCACCGGTGTGGATGCCCGAAGTGCTGGCAACGCTAGCCAGGAGAGCGGCTGGCGATCCTGGCGTTGTTGGAAAGGCAACCAAGACGATCTTGAGTGAATTCAAGAAGACTAGACAGGATAGCTGGACTGTGGATCAGAAGGTATGTTGTAGATATGCCCTACTCTCCGGGGTCGGCTATGTGGAATCGCGTGCTAACATGTTGCAGTACTTTACCCCTGAACAGTTGGAAGACTTGGAGGGTGTGCTGTGGAAAAGTTATTTTGCCTAAGCTAGTGAGGCTATTCCGAGTTCAACCTCGCAGTACCTAGGCGTGGGAATGGGCCGACTTGGTCAAGTGTGATGGATGTTTGGCAAGGTGTATGACAGACGATGAAACGAGCTTTTTTGCTAGGGAGGGCGGCTAGGGGCCCACTGGCATAATGGAATTACACTGCCTCTGTACTTCTATTAGGGCGGGATTCATGGATACCCTGGAATAATGACAAGACCGATAGATTTGTATACCGGGCAGCAGGGGCACTGCAAAACATGAATGATTATGTTGCTTTTGCGAAGTAATAGACTGTGCACTACTGGAAACTGGGTGTTTGAGTGCAATCTACTCCGGACTTTGTGGTCGGTGAGAGTCATGCCAGGTTTGATGGGGCAAGCCCCAGCTTGTTTGGCTGTGAGTGGCCTGAGTCGATGACCCGAAGCGAGTGAGATGGGGTTGTGGCACAGTTGTGAGCTGGCAGCAGTGTGAGGTTTGATTTGTTAAAGCTGGATCAAGTTTCGTACACTTTGGCCAAGCGAGCTTTCAGCTTTGCTAGTATTGGTGTTTTTGTGAACAACAAAGGGCATGTCCAGCAACAAAGCATAGAATTGTTGTTTTGAAAGTTGAGGCCTCGCACGTGAAGAAGAGGCAATCCCATGGTCTTCCCTGGCTGCAAAGGCATAATCAGATTAATATCCAAAAAGAGACGGATCGTTTGGCGGCCTAGTTTAGTGTATGATGGCACGTGGAGGGTGGTCTGGGTGACATGGTGTGTGTTTTGTTTGAATCTGCCTTGGTCCAGGGGGTGTGTCAAAGACGTCTGGCCACAGAAATGTATTAGGGGAGAAAGATGATCGATTACGAGGGCAGAGATGGAGGATCTGTCTGGGGTGCAATGGAGCTACAGCAGATGGGACATTTCCCAAGTGGGACGGGGGGGGGGGCAAAGTAGAAGAACTAAATGTGCTGCGAATGGACAAGGGGCGAGCCCAGGAATCCGGTCAATGGCTGAGCCCCCAATGGAGATGGAGTGTTCGCCAAAGGCTCGCCAATGTAAAATAGGCTTGGAGCCAGGGACAACCCGGGAGCCGAGAGGCTGGGATCTTCCAAGTGGGCATTTTTGGGCCTTTGGCGCGATGACGGTGGTGTAGGGCTGGGGAGGGAGCAAGGGCTGTGCTGCAGCCTGCAGCCAATGGCGAGCGATGGCAGCCTTGTGAGAGAGCCCAAGCCCACTGGAGGCCTAGAGAGGCCTAGAGAGTAGAGGGCGATTTATTAGAGAGGCCCACTGTGAGTGAGGAGCACCTAAGAGAAGGGAGAGAAGGGAGAGAAGGGAGAGAAGGGAGAGAGGTGAAGGACCCTGGAGATCCAAAGGCCCATGGCACGACACCTTGTTGACAGCGGCCATGCGCGCGGCCCACAGTGCGGGTGGGACTTCTGTTCAGCAGCGGCCATCATCACTCATTGTCTTTGACTCCAATGGAGAATGGTGATGATGACATGGGCAGCCATGATTTCTTTGAAAAAGGGATTGTGCAGCCCGGCGTGCATTGGTCAATTGGGCCGATGCAAGGGGGACACGTTGCATTCAGGTCTATTCTAGGCGCTGCATCTAGAATCTGTGCTGCTTTTCTCACGTCACCAGGCTAATACTGGCCGTCCGTTGGAGTTGTTGGCTGGCTGTGCTTCCCTTGTCGTGTACTTCGCTTGTCGTGTTGTTCCTGTTCTGGACCGTGATACAGAGGTGCCACACGCCTGCAAGGGCCGCCCCCTCCTCCCCACACGGGCCACACCAGATGCTCACCAAATGCCTGCTAAATGTCCGCCAACATCCGTGACCTGGCGGGGGTCCAATGGGCTACGGCGCTACGGCAGGGCTGCCCAGGCATACATCAATTAGTTAGCATTTTGGTACCGGTCGGAACATTGAATACACTCTTATTTTGTCTCCCTCGCAACCCTCGCAACCCCAGCCCATTTCCATTCCATCCCAGATCGCGAAAGACGCCTTTGTGCTCCGCATCACCCTTGCCCCCAGCCGTGCACACACACCCCCACCTGACCATTTTCACATATCACTGTGTCTGCCAAACCCGGCGAGGCGCAACCGGTGCTGGTACCAAGCCACACAATCAGCGATTCATTCGCATCTCACGGCCGGCGTCTTGCGTCTGCCTGTGTCACACTCACTGCCCACTGCCCGTTCGCGAAGCTGCCTCTTTGACTTATTCATTGCTTAAATGGGGGCCCTCTGCTCCCGCTCAGAGCCTGAAGGAGGTCACGACGACAGCAGCAAGGAGTCCATCGCAATCACCACCTCGGCCACTAGACAGCAGACATCAGCCATGAAGCAGTCTCTTACTCCATCAGCTGCCGCGCGCATGGCCGAGCAGGCCTCTGCCTGCGCTCTCATCAACGCCCACGACTCCAACGCCGCCGCATTGGACCCCGATGCCGCGAGATCGTGGCGCCCCATCGATCCTGAGGCGGGCTACTCGTCGGCCGACGCCTACTTTCGCCAGCGCGACCAGGTGCTCGCCCGCGAGCAGAAGCTCGGCTTCGAGGCGCGGTGCCGCATCCAAGCCTCGCACGACGAGCGCCGCGCCGATGCCATTCTCCAGGGCCTCAAGCGCCGGGACCAGGCGCGCGTCTACGATGCGGCTCCGCCTCGCATCGGCTTCGGCGGGCAGGAGCACCCCCGGTTCGCCGGCGATCACTTCTTGTCCAACCAGACGCTCATCGAGAAGACGGCCCTCTTTGACGTTGCGAGTCACTTGCCCAAGGGCGCCCACCTGCACATTCACTTCAACGCCTGCCTTCCCCCTCACGTATTACTAGACATTGCAAAGAGCATGCCCCGCATGTTCATCACCAGCGACCTGCCCCTAGTTTCCTGCGACGCCCTTGACCGCTGTGAGATTCAGTTCTCCGTGCTGAGCCCAGAGAAGGAGAAGCCCGGTAGCCTGTTTTCGGACGCTTATGAACCAAGGCAAACGATGAAATTTCAAGACTTTCTAAACGAGTTTCCCAGGCAGCACTACACTAAGAGCAATGCCGATGCCTGGTTGCTAGGGAAGCTTCTGTTCAACGAGGAAGAGACTTACAACTCTCTCCAAACAGCCTCTGGGTTAGTGAAGACTTGCCAAAGCTTAAGACCCCCAGATGTAGATTTTATAATTGACATGATGATAGGGCGTGGGAGAAATTCAATGGCCGAACAAGGATGATGAAGGGCCTGTTCAACTATGAAACGGCATACAGAAAGTACACCCAACACTGTCTCGAGGACTTTATGCGCGACAATATCCAGTACGCCGAGATTCGCCCCAATTTCATGATGAGCAACCAGCTGTGCCACGACGACGGCACCGGCTCCATTGATAACCGGGGGATCATGGAAATCATCATCGAAGAAGTGGAGAAATTCCAAGCCGCCCTCAAGCAGCGAAGCAAAGTGTTTGGTGGTCTCAAGGTCATTTACTGCACCCCTCGATCATTCAAGCCCGAGATGGTCAAGGCAGCCCTTGACCAGTGCATCGAGTTCAAAAAGGAGTGGCCCCAGTGGATTGCAGGTAAGTGTCGGATCGAGCTCCCATCCCGCAAACTGCGGCTCGGTTTCCTAACCTGATACAGGTTTCGATCTCGTTGGCGAGGAAGGCAAGGGTCGGCCCTTGAAGGACTTTGTCCCACAATTTCTCGAATTCCAGCAACAATGCCGCCAAGAGAAGTTGGATATTCCATTTCTTTTCCACTGCGGCGAGACGCTGGACATGGGAACCGATACGGATGGGAACCTGGTGGATGCCCTCTTGCTCAACTCAAAGCGAATTGGACACGGATTTGCTCTCTCCAAGCACCCCTATATCATGCAGCACATGAAGGAGCGCAACGTGTGCCTTGAGCTGTGCCCAATTTCCAACGAGGTTCTTGGTCTAACCCCTCGAGTGAGCGGACATGCCATGTATGAGCTCCTAGCCAACAATGTGCATTGCACGGTGAGTTCGGACAACGGAACTCTGTTCAGGTTAGTATTTGGACAAGCCGAGTTTTTCTTTGAAATTGATATTCGAGAAGCTAAACGATGCAAATAGGTCTACCCAGTCGCACGACTTTTACCAGGTAATGGTTGGCAAGGCTGACATGAGTCTCCACGGATGGAAGCAGCTTGCCCAATGGAGCTTGGAGCACGCTTGTCTTGACGAGGCCGAATATAACCGAATCCATGCGGATTGGGAGACGAAGTGGAATGTCTTTGTCCGATGGTTGATTGACACGTACGGCGTCGACGAGCCCAAGTTGGCATGAAAATCGAATGTGTTGGAACGATTGGCGTTTACGAAATGACGATGACGACATCAACGATACCTCACGCGGAACTGGGAAGAATACCTGGTTTTTTTTGGTTTTTTGGGGGGGTTTATTTTTTGGTTTTTCCTATTTTCTCGGCTGGATTTCAGTCAAGTCATGCAGGAGTTTTACAGGATACGGAGCAAAGGAACGGGATGCAAACGGAATACCAATAACGAAAAGGCTTCCTTTTCATAGATGCCAGCCCGGAATATTGCTGTTCGCGCAGCTTTGGCGTTTGGGGGGAGAGAAGGGAATGATTGATTTCTCTTCTTGAATTGTTTTTTTTTTATGCGGCAGAGAAAATGGATGGACGATGTGGTCATTCAGTGTGGAGTTGTGAGCATATATCTATGTGTGTGTATGAGAGAAAGAGAGAGAGAGGGAGGATTTTTGTTTCTTTGTACATGTTGTTTTTCTTTGGTCTATCTGGGTTTATTTACGCTGACGATTCCAGACTTGAGGACGAATCTGGCTGGGTTATATTCCGATGAACTGACCCGTTGTATGCATGCAAGTGCAAGTATACAAGGGGAAAGGATGTTCCTATATATTTACAGTGCCTATATGTATATGATATTTTTTTTTCTCCCTCACAAACTATGGTTTAGGTTTCAGAGTTGACACACAAGAGTGATCGTCCCGACTTCAGGGCTGCGAATGCGGGGTACTAGTGGTTCGTTCAGTGGGCTGTGCGGCGCGACAGGACCCGCACACGGGGGGGAGGAGGGAGGGAGGAGCCCGCCAACCCAACTAACCTACGCAGCGCCGTTCAGCCCAGTGGAGGCCCCCGGTCCTGGCCGAGGGTGCTGTCCGTCAGTGGAGACACGGGCTCTGGCGAACCAGGTTGCACGCTGCTCGTCGTCGACTTCTTTTTGGTTTTTTTGGTTTTTTTTTCTTGCCTTGTCAGCCCGGGAGCCGCCTTGTGTTTATTCTCAAGCTTAACCTGTTCTCACAGCATTTCGACCTCGACCTCTTCCTTTTCCGGGCTGGCGCACCGCGTCGTCAACACGGTTTGTTTGCCGGTTGCCGTTGGGAGTTTAGCTTGTCGGCGGCTTGTTTGGTCGGTTCTTTTTTGTTTCGTCATTGCTTGTCCCTTGCGCCATCTTCGCCGTTGCAAGCAGGCCTACCTGCATGCGCATCTAGTACCAGCCGGGCGCATACATACATTTCCTCCTTGTCGGCCCGCTTGAATCCAGGCTGTGCAACCCGCCGTTGCATCTCCATATCAACATCATCTCGCCCTCTCGACTCTGCCTTGCCCGGCTCCCTCTGCTCTGCTCTGCTCTGCTCCTCCTCAATCTCGCCATCTCCGAATTGACACCATCGACGCCATCCAATCTTCCGAGTTTCTCCCCGGAATCTGAATCCCCTTCTCCCACTCTTTGTGCAAATGTCTGAAGGCACCAAACCCGGCGAAGCTGGCTGGAAATGGTTCCCCGACGTCAAGGCCAACTGGTCGCTCGACGTCGTGACGCTGCTCGCCGTCATTGGCGAGTCGTCCATGGCTGAGCACTCGCAGACCATCACGGCCTCTCTCCTCTGCCTCCTTCCCAGACTCATCCCCGCGCCCCAGGCCCTGCTCAAGCCGTCGCGCCCCGGCCGCATGCCCGAGACGCTGGCCAAGATGACGGGCGTCTACAGCGGCACCACGCTGGACTCGGTGGGCTTCTTCGCGACAATCATCACGCCGCTCGACGCCCTGCCCGCCTTCAGCTTCCGTGTCCTCGAGATCAAGCACGCCAACAACAAGTTTGGCGACATGGAGCTGCCCTCCCCGCTGGCCCGCCGCTCCAGCTTCTTCCGCCGCTCCGTCTCATGGGCCCGCTCCCTGTCCCTCACCACCATCTCCAAGGAGGACGAGGCCGGCACCCGGGACTCGCGCCTCCCGCGACCGCCCACCATCGACGAGGAGCTCGGCCCCGCGTCGGGCGTGTCAGTGGTGCCCTCGCTGAACAACGCCCGCTCCACCACGCTGCGCTCCGACGACGACCATATCCCCAAGCGCCTGCTGCGCCGTCCCACTGCCAAGGAGCGCATGCAGGACATTCTCGCCAACCCAACCATGGCCAACAAGGCCAAGGCCCCCGCCGTGCCTGCGAAGCTCTTCTCGCCAATTCACATCCTGTCCGTGTTGTCCTGTCTCCTCAGCATCGCACTCGTCGTCTGCGCCGTAATTTGGGAGGACGGTGCCGCCATCATCGCCGTCACCCTCATCTCGCTAGCGTCCAGCGTGGTCGGCTACGCCTCACTCTGGCACCCAATCCTAATGAACCGCAAGCACAACAACGAGGTGCCCAAGGGCGATGTCATGATTCGCACTCGAGAGGGTGCCTTCATCCTCATCAAGTGCACTGAGGAGGTTGCGCGAGAGCTGTACTCGGGGACTGAGGAGTGCAAGTACCACGTCGGCGGTCGCACCTACCGGCTTCTCATGGCCATCGGCACCACTCTTCTGATGCTGAGCGTGGTCCTTCTCGGCAACTGCACCTGGAACTCGCAGATTTTCATTGGTGGCTCGTACATTGTTCTCAATGGCTTATACTGGGGGTTAGGCATGTTTCCCCGCTCATACTTTTGGGATCTGAGCCGCTACCAGTGGAGGGACATCACCCCCGACGACGCAAAGAAGGCGGAAAAGGTCACCAACGAATTTGACGAGCGTGAGGGGCACCCCAGTTTCACCCGCACGCTGTGGTACGCCATCCGAGAGACTAAGCTGACGGGCTGGGTTGGCCGCAGCGGCGCCGCCCCCGGCACCGAGCAGTGGAAGACGTGGCTGAAGGAGGCCGAGGAGAATGCCGCGGCAGGAAAACGCGACTGGCCTGCGGTCAAGCGCAAGGACGACGTCATGAAGGAAATGGTGCGCGAGGGCGAGCGTATGGACAAGGCCGCCCAGCACGCGCCGGCTACCGAGGTCCAGGGTGCCGCCAACCAGAACCCCAACTGGAACAAGGACGCCTCGTTTTAGAGAATCGGCGTGGTCCGCTTTAGTTACGACGGTTATGAAGAAAAACGACACAATATGGGACTATTGGGAATGTGCTTTTTGGGAGGGGTGTTGGAGAAGTAGGAAAACATTCATATTCGAAGGGGGGGGGGCCGTTTTTACGACAAACGAGAAGAAGAAGAAAAGAATTATTAACCTTGACAGACAGGACGTTGTCGCCATGCAACCAACATACACATACATGTACACTAATTCACTTATGCGACGAGACCAAGGACCAGGAAATTTGTCATGACATGACGGGGCGGGCGTTAATAGTTAATAGGCCAGGTCTTTTATTGGGATACATAGATGACAAGCGAGCGCATATTGGTTTGTGACTGACATACACTTTTTAAAATTCAAGTCTCTAAACGCGGAATACGACTAATAGTATGCAATGCCGTGTGGTTTGTGGCGCGTGAACGAAGATGAGGTTCCCAACGCCTGGCTGTCTAATCGACACAATGTATAATAGCCCCCATCATCCATTTCTTTTTTTTCCCGCAACACACACGCGCCACCACCCGAAAGCACTTATTTTGATCCTCTCTTCTTTCTTTCATCTTCTAATCGTTTTGCCTCCTTCGTCTAGTCATCAAAGTAGATGCTCTTCCTGTCCTCGATATTAATGGCGCCGCCACGGAAACCGCCGCGCTTCTTCTTATTCTTCTCCTTAGTGAAGCCCTTGCCCTTGGTGACAATCAGGTCGTTGAAGGCGCCCTGCGAGTAATCCATGGTGATGTATTCGTTGGAGGCAAACTTGGGGTCCACCTTGATATCCTTGGGGATGCGGGAAAAGGGCTCGTTTTGCTTGCGGCCCTTCTTGTCGGTGTACACTGGGTCCGGGGGCAGGGGAGGGTTCTGGGGTTGCACCTCGGGCGAAGTCTTGTCGAGCGTGACAGACGAGTCGGAGGAGTCATTGTTGGCCTTGGCCTTGGACTTCTTCTTGGGCTTCTCGTCCTCAGATTCAGAGTCAGAAGAGTCTGACGAGTCCGACGAGTCGGAGCTGTCCGACTCGGGCAGAGGCACCTTGGCCGCAGTTTCAGCCTCAGAATCACTGTCCGACTCAGAGTCAGAGTCAGAGTCAGAGTCAGAGTCAGACGAGTCTGAATCGGAGTCGGAGTCGGACGAGTCGCTGTCGTTGGAGTCGCTGCTCTCGTTCTCAGAGGAAGACGAGTCGCTGCCATCACGCTTCTGCTTCTTGGCACGAGGCTTGTCATCGTCAGAGTCGGAATCAGATGAATCGGAATCAGAGTCGGAGTCGGAGTCGGAGTCGGAGGAAGACGAGGAGGAGCCGTCATCGACAGGAGCCTTGCGCTTAAGGTTCTTGGGCGCAGGGGCCTCATCCTCACTCTCGCTTTCGCTGTCGTTGTCGCTGCTGGAAGAAGAGTTGTCGGACGACGCGGCACCATCAGCATCCTTCATCTCCTCGTCGCTGGCAGGGCTACCAGAACCCGAGCTTGAACTGCTGTCGCTAGAGCCCTCGGAGGCTGACTTGCTCTTGGCCGAGGCCTCCCAGGACTGGAAGACGCCGACGAGGGACGTGGTGGGGGTCGATTCAGACGCGCTCCAGCCCTTCTTCTCGCGCTGCTTCTTGAAGGCATCGTGGGCACCGGTGAAGGAGTGCTCGGAGAGGAACGTCTCTACCAGATCCATGAGCTCGCCGGGAGGAGGAGAGGCGGCCTTGGTCTTGGACTTGGCTTTGTCGGCCTTCTTGCCGGCCTTCTTGTCCGTCTTCTTACTGCCCATTGTTGCGGTTTTACTGGCGACGGGAGGTTGTTCGACGGGGTTGGAGGGATTGCTTGCGAAGAGCCACGAGGGAGGGCCTTGGTTCAAGCCAGACATGTGCCAATGGCCCCGTAAATTGGGTATAAAGGGATGTCAACGAGTTGAAGGAAGAAAAACTTGACTGCGACGTTCGTCAAGAAGCATGCACAAGTACAAGCAGCCAAACAAAGCAGTCGCAGAAAAATTCTGTGGGCTGCGTGGTGCCCGTGCTCTTATCGGGACGCTATTTTCTTATCAGCTAGATCAACGCGCTGGCGGCAGAGAAAGCGTGCCTGAAAATGTACCTCTTGGGTACCGGGTACTTTGGGTAGATCGGGCAGTACACGAGCTTTGCGGCGCTCCTTGCCCGTACCACAGGTATCCCACTACCGTCAGTCTCCTTGCCGTCAGCTCCCGGTACTCGTTGCCCCGTAACTCCCTCCAACCCCGACACAGACGTCCCAAACGGGAGCTTCCCAAACAACCGTCATCATCCTTCGTCACCTTTCGACACCCAAAGCCCAAAGTCTTGCTGGACAGACTTTGCGCAGCCAGATCTCGGCCCTTTAATCCCAGGGTGCAGATTTTTCCTTCCCCCTCGACATCTCTCCACGCGACCAGGTCGCATTTCCCCGAGTCGCCACCATGAACGCTACCAAGCGCAAGTTCAACACGTTGTTGCAGGGCCTGGGCAGCTCCCGCTCGAGAACAAGTGACAACCCCGACATGTCTCCTTCTGGTCGAACCGAGGCCACTGCCTCGCCGAGCTCGACGCCGACAAAGACGCCGACAAAGACGCTCGACCCAGATCTGTTGCAGAAGCGACGACGTCTTGGGCTGCCTGATTTGACAGCCCCGGTTCTCCAGACGACCAAGAATATGTCAGGCACCATCTCTTCCGTTCTCAAGTCTACAGGGTTGCAATCTGCCTCGACACCTCGAAAAAATGCGCCCACGAGGTACTCCCCAACGGAACGGGGTGACCTGGTGAAGCGACTTGCCACTTTTCAAGAACTCACAGATTGGACGCCAAAGCCGGAACGGGTCAGCGAAATTGAATGGGCCAAGCGGGGATGGGTGTGTCACAGCAAGGAGACGGTGAGGTGCTTGCTCTGCCACAAGGAGCTCGTTGTCAAGGTCAACCGCAAAGTGGTTGACGGAAAAGAGGTTTCAGTGCTAATACCGTCCGAAATTGGTCAGGAACCTAGTCCACTTTGCTTTTGTGCTGTAAATATGCTAATATTTACTAGAGGATGCATTGGTCGACAAGTATGCAGACCTCATCGTCACAGCGCACAAGGAGGAATGCCTCTGGCGCAAGAGAGGATGCGATGGTATGTAGCTGTGTCACCAAGCTTCTCGTCCCTTGGACCTAATCATCTCCAGATACTCTTATTCGACTCTCGCTAGCCAAAACTGCACCAACTCTTGAAGATCTACGAGAACGCTACGATGAGCTCTGCTCAAGGAATTCGTTTTTACCCTATGAATTCAACCTTCGCCTACCAGATGAGTTTGACCTGGAGGGAATTCTTTCACTGCTTCCTCCGGACTTCTTCACAAGCCCCCCACCAGTCGGCGATAAGCAGCCCAACCGAGTTGCATTGGCCCTTGCCCTCCTGGGATGGCAAGGTCTGACAAACCCCCGTATTGGCCAGGTTCCCAACTCCGCCTCATGTCATACATGCCTGAGACGGTTGGGTTTGTGGATGTTCAAAAGCAAGGAGGTGTCCGACAGTGGCGAAGTTATTATCACCGCTCCCATGGATTTTCTTGATCCTGTGAGGGAACATCGCTTCTTCTGCCCTTGGGCCAACCCCGAGACCCAAAAGCAAGGGACCCAGCAGTCACAAAAGGAGGAGGCTAAGCCAGGTTGGAAGATTTTAGCACAAACATTAGCCAACGATGCCCACCTGCGAAACATCTATGAAGGCAAGCCTTCAGCTCGAGCACGCCCACGTGCCACTACCGCGGCGGCTCCGTCAACACCTGGAAGGCCTGGTACCGCAGCATCAACACCTCGACGGCCAGGAACGGCTGTGTCTGCAGCGACACCAACACCCCGCACGCCTGGAGGGGAGAGTATCGCTACTACAGATGCCGGTTCACCGTACGTGGATGAGGATGACACTGAAAGAGACGCCAAGGACAAGGAGCGATGGGCGAGACTGAGAAGAGTCAAGAGTCTGTTCGATTCGAAGGGTGCTAGGAAACTGAAGCAATCCATCAGCCTCTCCAGAAGTCGGCCAGGGACCGCGCATTCTACCAAGTCAACCAAGTCGACAACTTCAACCCACCCTCAGGAGCAGGAGAATGGAGCAGCGAATGAGAAGTAAAGGAACTGTATTTTAAGAAGATACCATGTTGTAAGTGATGGGTTAGAGGTTTTCCTTTGGAGCGTCCTGGTGATTTAGGGGGGGGGGGGGGGCAATTAATAATGACGTGTTGAGTGACTGGTTTCACGCCCATATTTGTGTTGTATATCATACATCTATCTATAGCACAAGAAGGATGGCAAATGCACGAGTAATTTTGATCATGTCTTCCACTTGATATCGTCAAAGGAAACAATGGCTCCAGAGTATGATTTCGTCTCGGCCTGCTGGTCTATCTTGGAGCCCAAGGCGAAGCCTGCCATTTCCAGAATGGCTGACCTGACACCCCCCAACCCACCGCCATTTCCTAGTTTTGTAGAGATGCCCATGTTGGCAGCCGTGACGTAGACATCGAAGGCTCTATCGGTCCCCTCGCGCCACGTACTTGCTGCTGATGTATTCAAGTCTACCATTTCATCCTGGACATGTGTGGCGAGCGCGCGACACGCGACAGGCCACTGGTCGCCCGCCTTGTCGGCCTTGGTGAGGACGACGAGAGTGCGCGTCCTCGCCCGCGCCAGCGTCTCGAGCATCCACCGGTCAGTGTCCTGGAGACGCTTGTCGGCGGGCAGCAGCAGCACGGCGCCGCGCAGCATCTTGCGGGCCTTGAGGTAGCGCAGGATGGTACCGCCCCAGTCGGCGCGGCTCTTGAAGCCGTAGCCGGGCGTGTCCATCAGGACGAGGCTGTGGCGCGGGGGCATGCTCCCCTTGCGCACCAGGTCTTGGGCGATCTTGGCGCGGGGGCCGACGCCGTAGGCGTTCATGGTGGTCGTCTTGCCTGGGCGGTGGCTGACTTTGGCCACGTCGGCGGCGCCCACGAGGGCGTTGAGGAACGACGACTTGCCGGCGTTGGAGGCGCCGAGGACCACCACCTCGGGCACTTGGTCGTTGTGAGGGTGGTGCTTCAGCGTCTCGGCTGAGTAGAGCAGGCGGCAGCCCGCCTCGAAGAACTTGGCGGCGCTGGCCAGGCGGGGTGTGTCGGCCTTGTCTGGCTCTGTGGGGAGGTCATTGCTGCGCTGGTAGCAGATGGACTCGTGGAGATATAGAGTCTGTTGGTAGAGTTTCAGGCCACGGATGGCGACGCCCTTTTTCTTTTTGGGCTTGGGGGAGCTCTTCTTCTCATTGCCACTTTGTGGTGACTCAATTGGTTCGGGTTGGGAGTCTCTTGGTCGACTCGTTGATGGGATCTTTGAAGGCTCTGGGCTTCTCAGCACTGTAGTAGCTGCTGTGGGTTCAGAGACTTCAGCAATTTGCAGGACTTCGGGACCAGTGGCAGGACGAGCAGGACTCCTAACCCCTGGTCTCACCCGAGGTCCTAAGGCTATTGTGGTTGAGAAAAAGGCGTTGCATCTCTTATGGGCTGTGGGGGAAGGGCATTGTGCTAAACGCAACGAAACCCGTCGTGTTGGTAGCATCCTAGAAACAGTCGTGGAGAAAAAGCCGAGGGGAGGAGGGTATCAAGATAGGATTCTGTAGTATAAAACACATGGATGGACTTGTGAATGACGAAGATGGATTAATACACATTTGAAGTCGAAAAAGGTTGGGTCCCAGGTATTGCACATGCTCAGTACGAGAGTTTCTAGCCCTTCTTCTGAGAAATCCATGCTCCTTCGTCATTGCAACCGCATGTTAGAGCACCTTCACGTGATCTCCATCTGTTCTCTCTATTGGCCCAATCCTCACATAGTCCCGCTTTTGTCTGTTCAGAAGCACAACACTTACTTGTCTGTGACTACACCGAGCGATCTACGTAGGGAATATAAGGAGCGCATGCAAAAGAGAATAGAGGCAATTTTACAAAACATTCGGCTGTTGAGATAGCTACCAAACACGCCAGAATCATTGCTTCTCTCACTTGGCTTCGAAGCTAAAGGCTTAGTCCTTCAGAATCACCCTATACCACCAACTCGTCGCATCAAAATTACATGCTGGGGATTTCATCGAGTACCACGGGCGACGGAACTCTGGTAATGTTACTCTATGGTGCTCCTAAGGGTGATGGAGTAGCCATAATAGTGTAGTACTATGACTTTTTACTTCTCTGGGCATAAATTGGGACCACTGTGGGTGGCCGTCAAATTGCCATATTCGCAATCGAGTATATATTGAACTGTCCTCATCTTGAAGGCCATGGCTTAATTAATGACCCCCCTGCACCCTTGACAGTCTTTGTAGTTTCATTTTAACACCTCCAATAGGATCCACGCATTTTTCCTGGGTGTCACGGCAAGCAACGCTCATGGACCTGAATTCTTTTAACCAAGGCCATAGTCAGGTCACGAGCAGCTCCTTTCAGAGGGGTTGGCATTGCAAATTCTGGCACTGGAAATTCTTTACCGTGGGTGGCAATTTGTCCATCAGCGAGTACATGCCACGGAATGATACCCCTAGAACCGAAACAAGGCCTGACAGTGTTTCCTAGGGAGTGTTTGCTTGCACAGGCTCACACTATTCAATGCCAGAATGATGTCTTTTTCGCCCGATGGCACTTGGCCACCCATCTGAAGGCTTTGGCTTATGGAAAATGGAAACTGGAGAACAGATGCTCACAATCGCCGGGAAACCGACGTTTCTACAGGGGAATTCGTCATGGGTTGGATGGAATGTCTGGCGAGTGCAACCCATCCATGGCACATTTGATATACAACAACACCAAACAACATACCGTACATCCCGTAAAGACACTATTGGCTCGTACAAGTATGGTTTGCACAAATCAAAGAATCCGCATGCTGCCACTGACGACCAACATCCCCACGAGATCAACCCCGACCGCTCTGCTTTCGGTTCTCGCTTGATGGAGAATAGAGGGCTAGTATTAAGGAATATCTGATAAGCTATGCTTGGTAGCTCTCCCCTTGGTTTTGGGATGTGGGATGCTCGAACCGGGCCTCGTAGGATGAGCCGCATTCAAAATGGCGGTCATGTAATGTGGGTTTCTTGGAAGTTCAGGAGACGTCAAGCATTAGCAGATGCCCCTGGATGGCAATGGCAAGTCATACCCAAGAGAATACAGGGGATGTGGTGATGCCAAAGTACGGCCAGATTGAGATAATTCCCAAATATATTGTGTGTTAAATTAAGGCAAAAATCTCATCGCCGTGCTCACTATTCAACTGTAACGGCCCTCTGCATGGTACTATTTATGAATTTTCCTCAGCTTTGGGCTTGGTGTACTCTATAGTACTGAACTAAAGGTAGAATAATTGGGCGTATATACTCAAGCATTCTTCTCATTTGCCACGTTTGCCAGTGACTGCATCCCAGGGTTGCCGTTGATGATCGTGGCGGGCCCATTGGAGAATCAAACAAGGCAAAACAACCAACAGCCTTAGGATAGTAATCTAATTATACCCCTCACGCAATTATCGAGTTTCCTAATGTCTGCGCCCATGATTTACAAGTCCGTGGCAGCTGTTGCTGTCAACAACCGTCATAGCCCTCAAACCGACCATGTATCTGCCATAGTATCTGTCACGTGATGGGGCCACAACCACATGAGCATGAGTGGATTTGCAAGAGAAAAGGATGAACTCGTACAACGCTTCGCAAACTAGTGGTGGGTAAAAGATATATATATATTTCTGGTTTGGTTCGTTGATGTCGTTTTATTTTTTCTCACTCTAATTGTTCTCTCCTGTTTGAAACTCAACACCCAGAAACCCAGAAACCCAGAAACCGCAAACCGGGCGCATAATTTCACAACCCACCAGGCCATCATCGCTCGCTCGCTCGCTTGCAAAACCACCCACCCCCGCCACCATGACACTCAACCTCACGGAGCTGGACGCTCATGAGCAGCCGACGGAGGAGATGCGGGCGGAATGGAAGAGCTTCATGCGCAAGGAACCCGCAGAGCTCGCCAAGGACCCTCGCATCGACGACCCCCGTGGCCCGCTGGAAGACGCTGGGTTTGTGGCGTGTGGCACCGTGCCGCAGGCCCAGCTCGCAGGCAGCTTTGCGCAACTGGCGCCCGAGCTGGTAGAGTTCGCAACGGGCGATGTGCCCATTATCCACCACCCAGTCCTCCCTGGTAAGTGTTTTCCTTCTTCTTACTTCTGTTTAGTTAACTACATGACAGAGGGGATGTCCACTTTCGGCGGTTTTTTGTTTTGTTTTTGCTTGCTTCCCTCTATTTGCTAACAACCAGCCAACCAGGCCTTCTCATCTTTCCCTCACTCATCCCACCACAGGTGCAACTCCACCTCCTGGATCGCATGATCCACCAGGACCTCAGCAACCCGACGCACCAGACCAACCTGCACCTCCACTATGAGCTCCCCTACCCCGAGGCCAAGGAGCCCGGCGACGACATGTCCTTCTTCACCCTGGGCCCGGAGTCGGCCCCCTCCTTCGTCCCCAAGGACCCCTCGGTCCACAAGCCCCTGACCATCAAGCAGGTCATGCAGCGCCGCCTGCACTGGGTCACCTTTGGCGGCCAGTACGACTGGACCAACCGCGTCTACCCGGACGCCCAGCCGCCCCCCTTCCCTCCCCATCTGTCGCGCTTCCTCGCGACCCTCTTCCCGGAGACCGAGGCCCAGGCCTCCATCCTCAACTTCTACACCACCGGCGACACCATGATGATGCACCGCGACGTCAGCGAGGAGACGGACAAGGGGCTCATCAGCCTCAGCTTCGGCTGCGACGGCCTGTTCATGATTGCCCCCAACGATCCCGTCCCCGAGGGCACCGCCCCCGGCGGCAAGGAGTCGCTGGTCCTGAGACTGCGTTCGGGCGACGCCATCTACATGACCAAGGAGTCTCGGTATGCTTGGCACGGCGTACCCAAGGTCGTCAGCGGGACCTGTCCCGACTACTTGGAGAATTGGCCTGCGCGGGAGGATGGCGCCTTTGAGGAGTGGCGTGGGTGGATGAAGAAGAAGAGAATCAATCTCAATGTCAGGCAGATGAGGGATTGATAGAATCTCATATAAAAAAATTTAATTAGCAAAAAGCAAAACAAATTAGCCTCATAGGATCCCTATCGGGCCGTAACACGACCCGAAACAAGTTGGTATTGATTCAGCTCAACTATATCTAAACGCCTCTACCCCATGACTCCTAGTTATAATTCGTGCGCAATCAAACGCTCAGTATCCCTTTTCCATGGCCAGCCTATTTTTTTTTCCCTGGCCAATTAAGCAAATCCGAAACCCTGCGCATTTTCCAGTGCCATCCCGAGCCTCTCTCTCAGCACCTCCTTGTCTCTATATTCTGGTAGCAATAGTGTTCCGTAGCACGTGTATGCAGTTGGCAAATGTCCGCCCTCTCCCTCTTCTTCTCCGTTCTTTTGGATGACGAACTGGAGATTCTTCATACCTCCAACTGGCACGCGATCTGACGATGTCACAAACTCTAGCAATCTGCGCTTCATCCGGTCGTCATATCTCTTGACGATGGACCAAAAGTCTCGAACCGTGTGATGAGAAGCATCCCATCCCACGTACCGGGCATATCTCCTCAGCTCGGAAACGTCAATATCCTGCACACCTTCAACCAGCGACTGCAATATGGGGGGGTTCAGCAGCGAGAGCGATTTCTTGTTGAGACAGGCATGGAATCCTCTTTCGAACGCCTGATACTGAGGCCGCACCGATACGTCTGTCAAGTAGCGAATGTAGTCGTTGACGTAAACGTCTCGGTTATCGTTTGTGACCATGGGTGCATCGCTGGGGTTTGCAACACTGGGTGAAGGTTCGTTCGAGCAAGCCGCTGCCTTGGGCCAAGACGGCTTTTTGCCCCTCATTTCTCGGGTGACATTTATGTCAAAGGATGAAACAGAAAACTCGTAGGTGCGTGCAAAAATTTCCTCCACCAGCCCGTCCTTCTCATCCCACTCTAGCAATGTTGTTAGGCCGCTGGCTAGCTCTGGCCAGCCATCGGCAATGTGATGAAGCTCGTCAACAGGCTTTCCAAGCAATTTCCGGTATAGCGCCTTGGGGAATGTGATTGGGAGTGTAACACCGTTAAACAGAGCCAGTGAGATGAGCAGCCCGACAAGTTCAAATTTCCACTCCTCAGTCAGCGACCCTGGTGCAAACCACACCATTCGCGTGCGATCATCGACAGTAAACGCTCCGTATTTAGGGTCTAGGCACTCCGCAATGGCGAGGCGGAAGAATTCTTGCTGAACGCCACCAGAGTCAAATCCTTCTTCGCCACCGGCTTCACCAAGGTGGACCTTGAGTGGTCGTAGGAGCTCTCGTTCCTCTCGTCTCCAAAGTTGGTCAAAAGCGTCTCGCACAACGTGGTCTCGACTAATTTCGAGAATCAGGTATTTGGCCGATGCTGTCTTTAGTAAATCTTGTAGCACCATTTTGTGATGAGGGTTCGTAATGAGACTGCCAGGGTCCACAATCGCACTCATGCGGCTTTTGAGCGAACTAGACTCTTCAAACATTCGACTCATCCGTGCAAAGTTGATTGAACGGAAAAAGGATACCAAGGTTTCCGGGCTAAATATGTAAGGATAATCCAGAATGTGTCGCTTCCATCGAGTAGATGCAAAAGTCTGCCAGTCGACTGGGATCTCAATAGCGTCAAGGCGATCCGATAAATAGTCTAGTCGAAATTGAATGTCTCCCAATAGCAACAGGTTTCTGTTTTCGTCTGTAAAAACTTGTCAGCGCATGGGCTTATCAAGAGCATAGGAACCGTAACTTACACATTGTCTCAATGAAGGACAGGGCGCCACCGAATGGGCCATCCATTGAAAATTCGGGGCGCCCAGTCCAGTCATTTAAGATAATCGTTCGAGACCAATCTAACAATATCGTCGAGACCCGTGTCTCGTGCAAAGTACGCTCCTGCTGAGAAAACTCAAGGACTGGGGCAATGCCAGCGCCGATGAAGTCGAGCTGATCCAACAACGGCTGAAGCACGTCAACGCCAGGACGAGCATGGCCAGTAGCACTCTCGCGGCCCGCCATGTCAGCGAAGCAACGCCGGGCAGTAATGGCACAAAACAGCCTTCGAGCAAGCCGGATAGCCAGTTCGTTATTAAAGGTGTCATCATACTCGAGGCAACGCGAGGCAGGTTGACGTGCAACTCCACTCCCGCCAACCAAGCTAAGGCCGTTGGAGCGGATACGTGACATATCATACAAAGCCCTTGAATCCGGAACGATAGGCACAGCCGCGACCAAGGCATGCAGACATATCGACATTAGCTGAGCGGCCTCAATATCGGTTAATGGTGTTTGGGTTTGTTGGCTGAATTTGGACTTTTTGGGTGGTAGTGTCGATCGCATGTTAGGTGGGGGGACAAAAAGGCTGCTGGCGGCAATCCACAAACTGTGGAAGAGTAGGCTCGGCATCACGCGACTCAGGCGATGCAGACAATACCACAAGGTGTTTGAATCGTACAGCTTGCCGTCCCGTGTGAATGACTGAATGGTAGCCTGAGGGTTGCTAAGAACATTGAAGATGGTCTGTTCGTTGAAATCTTTCCACTCGGCCTTTGATGACTTGCTCCTCTGCGAAAGACGCCTCCTAAGGCCTTTGGGCCGATTCAAAGGCTTAGGGCATGGTCCTCCCAGCTCACTGGGGGCAACGAGCTGCTTTTCATATGTTCCGTCCTCTTGAAACATGTCGCACATGAAATCAATGACGTCGGCATCAATCCGCGACAGCGCTTGCGGTAATGAGTTGCTTAGCAAAGAAGCTGGGATCTCTAGCCTTTCCTTCTCGGGCTCTTGTGAGGCTTGGGGCGCGGAGGGTAGCTGCTTAGGCTGTTTCGCAGGGCTATTCGTGGGTGCCTCCTTCTCGACAATGTCATCAGTGGGGAGCGGAACGATTCTCGACTTTTCAAGTATTTGCGGATTGGGTGGCGGGATATTTTCGAAAAAAGCAGGTTTGGTTGGAACCTCGGGAATACCTCGTCCACTTATAATGGCACCGGATTTTGGGCGTGTAGGCTTTTCATGGAATCCGTTTAGACGAGGAGAGAGGATGGTTGGCTTGGGATCTTCGGGCCCGGCGGGGGGAGGGAACGGGTCTAGGGATGCTGCTCTCTTTGGCTTCGAGGTTCGAGACTTTGGTATGGATCGCTGCCGAGGCTTGTGCTTGTTAGGGTTAGACTCGAGTCGGGGTCTTTCGCCCACGCAGGCTTCGCTACCAACCTTTTGTTGGTTCAATAGAGCATCAGTCTCTCGGGTGATTGCTTTCGATGTCGGAGACTGGGGCCGGGAATCCATAGAGGCCTGGGTTCGATCCGACTTTTGGGAAGTTTCCTCATCGAGATGGGCGCTAGATTCCACTTTGTTCTCACCTAGCCTAGATATTTGTTGCGACATGGCTTCGATGCCCCGTGGAGTTAACCATTCGACCATCTTGAACGCTACAGTGCCGAACAGGTTCGCAGCAAATGACCGATGATCCTTACTGACAGGACTTTCCACCACCTGAACATTGGTTGCTGCTGAAGAGTCGGCATGATGCTTGGACTGCGGGGCGTTGTCGCTGACTTCCCTCGAGCCTGGTTCGATGGCTGTTGATGCGGCTGTTGATGAGATTGTTCTGCTGTGCGACGATCGTTGCTGGCGTTGGTCATTAGGGGTATCGTTGCGCCGTGTCGATGTCGTAAATGTGGCCTTCTTGAATTCTGGACGTGACTGCGATGGCCGAGCGGAGAAGATTATATTGTTGAGGGAAGCGGGAGGATCCTTTGGTCTGCCGAGGTTAGGGCAGAGCCGATCCTCAGGGTTGTCTTGGCTTGCGAGGTAAATGGCCAATGTTCGGGCGCTCGTCGGATTATATCGTCGGATCGGCGCTTTGGCGGCGAGGCGTTTTCGGCAGGTGAAACATGTCGAGGTGGTGCAGTCAGGCTGACCGCAACCCGATCGCAGCTGGAGGATGAATCTGACGAGCCAAATTAGCGCACGATCAAAGAATACAATGGGCTATGAGGCTTGGGGGATTACCTTTCTACCAAGAGTTGGAAATCGTGGCGGCGGCTCGCACGATGGATGGCGTAGACGCGGCTCGGGTTTTCAATGTCCTGGACAAAGGCATCGAGCTCGGGAGGCGCGTCGGCGGGAAGCCGGGCAAAGAGGGCCTCTTGCCACAGGCCGACGAGCAGATCCAAGTCTGCGGAAGTCTCGAGGGGAGCGCCCGGGGTGCGGATGGCTTCGGGCGTCATGACATGGATGAGTGGAGGGCGCGGCGAGAGGGATGAGGCAGATGCGATGCTGTTGCTCAGGCGAGGCCTTGGCAGAGGGGGGGTTGGACGGAGAGGAGGATAGGGGCCACGTTAGGAAGTCATTCCGTCGGGTGGGAGCGTCGCAGTGAAGATAAGAAAGGCTGGGAGGGCGGGGAGAGGATTGCTGGTGGCGGATGTGTTTGTTGACAGAAAATGCGATGGTGAGGCGGCGACGGGATGGATGGGACGGGATATGTCATCCACAAGCCAGGTCATCGCTTGAGAACTGGGTCGTGGGCGTGGGTCGTGGGTCGTGGGTCGGGGACGGGGACGGGGACGGGGACTGACGACAAGCTGCTTGTGCTAGGCTTGTGCTGGGATCCGCAAGAGCGTGGAGATGGAGCGTGGCAAGCGTGGGGTCGTGCTGCGGGCCAATCGATGCAACGAGACAAGCGGGTGAGGGACAGGCGAAGGCAAAAGCGAAGGCAAAGCGAAGGCACAGCGAAGGCTAGCCCAGGCCCTGTCTCGCTCAGCCATGCTAGCCATACTGACCTAGGCCGCTATGGCCTTCCACCCAGCAGATGTCAATGGCAGCACTTGCGTATCCCCGGCCCGGGCCAACGTTTTCCCCGAATGCATGTCGCCGCTTTCGCACAGGGCTGATGCATGCGGGCAATGGTGGCAATGGTGGCCAGTCACACACACTCGCGCACACTCGCGCACACTCGCGCACACTCGCGCACACTCGCAGCCAAGCCATTGTCTGCTTGAAGCAAACTAACACCCCGGGTCCACCGGAGAGCCTCGATGACTCAGCGATTTGGCCCTTGGCACTGGTGCCTTCTGCAGCGCCTAGTGGGGATGACCAAGAAAAAAGTCTTTCGCCATTTTTATCGCCTTCGTGGGTGACGTTTATCAGTGCAGCCCCGCCATAACCCACCAAACGCGCTGAATTTCCCACTTCAGACCCCTCGATTCTCCCACAAACATCTCACGATCAAATTCAGAATCTTTGCGCCTGGAGATTCTGATTGATCATTCTTGCTTTTATTATCGCCGATAAGAGGGCCTTGATTTTTACTCTCGGCACTTGACCATGGCCACCGCTCAGACTGCGACGGCCACATCGGCCTCGCACCCTTATACCTGCAACACCTGCCAGGTCGCCTACCGCAACATCGACTTGCAAAAGGGTCACATGAGGAGCGACTGGCAGTGAGTAATCACCTCTCCTTTGAACAAAATTTTCTTTCTTTCTGTGTCGTCGCTAACCACTAAACCTCAGTCGCTACAACCTCAAGCGCCGGGTTGCTTCTTTACCCCCCATCTCCACAGATGTCTTTACCGAGAAGGTCCTCCAAGCCCGCGCTGTCACCTCTGCCGAGGCCAATAAAGCCTACTTTGAGCGAGTATGTGAAATTTGCGAAAAGACATATTACAGCGAAAACGCCTACCAGAACCACCTGTCTAGTCAGAAGCACAGGTTGAAGGAAACCTCAAGCGGGCAGACGGCTCCTAAGCGCGCAGATGATGAGAACACTTCCGTTGTTAGCTCAACATTTTCTTTGGGCGAGCCCTTGGCTACTGGTCGAGGTGAAATTGACTCTGACGCCGAGGAAGAGTTCAGCCACGTCGTTGAGGGCTTCCAGAATGCCAGTCTCTCCGAACAGCGCCCATCACCCGTTAAGCGACCATCCAACCCCGAGCCAGCAAACAATGAGTCTTCCAAGGAGGCAGACGCTGCCAACGATCGCGCTTCCAACTCAGCAACCCCAGTGCCTTCTTCTAACGAGCCAGAATGGACCCTAGAGTCATGTCTTTTCTGCAACTACTCATCACCTACCGTGCCCCTCAACACACATCACATGGAGCGTTTCCATGGCATGTTTATCCCCGAAAAGAACTACCTCGTTGACCTAGAAGGTCTTCTCAAGCAACTACAGAACAAGATCCGGGATTCTCACCAGTGCTTATTCTGTGACAAGTCCAAGTCGACGACTTTTGCCGTGCAGACTCACATGCGTGACAAGGGCCACTGCAAGATTCCCTTTGAGACGGAGGCAGAGCAGCTCGAGATTGGAGAGTTTTATGACTTTAGAAGTACATACTCGGACGGCGAGGAATCGGAGGACGAATCCGCAGGCGAGGACACCAATGGTGGCGCCAAACTTGGTGCTCGCCGTGCTTCCAAGTTTGTCAATGAGGATGGTGAGGAGATTGAAGAGGGTGGCGAGGGTGATGGATGGGAAACCGACAGCTCAGCTTCCTCACTCGATTCGGAAGACCTCACTGCCGTGCCTGCTGAGGGCCACATCCACCAGTTTGAGCGATTAGACAAACACCCTCACCATTCCCGCAATGATCCCCGACACAGACACCAGGCTGATGGGTGGCACTCACACGCACACAAGCACACACACGCCGTCTTCCATGATGAATACGAACTGCACCTTCCCTCAGGAAAGTCTGTCGGACACCGTTCGCTGAACAAGTATTTCCGCCAGAACTTGCACAATTACCCCACTGCCGAGGAGCGAGCCGAGAGACTAGCCATCGAGGACGCTGAAGAAGGAGGCGTTGCGGGTGAGACGGGTGACGGCCAGCTCATCAAGACCAATGGCAACAAGCGGCAACTGGTTCCCCGTGGTGTCGCGGGCATGAGCGGCGTTTCGGATCAGAAGAAGAGGGATGTCGCAAGGGCTGAGCAGCGTGGTCGCGCCCTGGAACAAGTCCATTCCAAGAAGAAGGATTGGGTGTATGGAAATAAGTTGAACAACCACAAAAACTACTATTACCGTGAGCAGGGTGGTGGTTAGTCTGTCCAATTTAGGGCTCCGAGTAAGGTTGGCATGGACTGTATATACTTGCAATTGACTACTTGTGGCTTGGCATACCCGTCGTTTATTTTTCCGATACATGTGTGTGTTGGTGCATTATTAACGAAAACATGTCTCCTCAAGTTGAGACGATTCCTGAATGTTTTTTTTTTTCTTTTTCCTCTTCTTTCATTCACCCCTGCAGCCTTCCGCCCTACGCCCCTTGTCTAGGGGTCGTCGCCCCTCCTTCTGACAGGGGCACTATTGCGCAAGAATGCTTGTTGCAGAAAATCCCGGGGTAGCATCTCGCAGCCCACTGGCTTGCCAAGCAGGAATGCAACTGGACCTGTCTCGGACTGGATTCGGACCACGTCCTCTCCCTGCGCAACCTCAACCACAGCTTTCTTCACGTTTGCGTCGATGCTACAGGATAATCTCGCTAAGACCTTGGGAGCCACCCTGGCTAGACTGGAATTCCAACTCGTTTGCCGATTCACCACGTGTGGAATAGCGCCGTGTCAACGTGGTGTCCCTTCCCTTGGTGGCTTTCTTCTTCTTCTTCTCCTTCTGTTGGTGGCCTTCTGTTGGTGGCTTGTTCGTAAATGGCTTTCAGCCCATATTGCTTTTTAGATGGATATATCTGAATCCCTCCACCATTCCTCCTGCGTTCACATTCGCCCCAGCTGTCGTGTCTGCCCCCAGACCTAATGCATCTTTCGAGGACCCCCGATAGGGCCCTGCCCGCCATGACCTCGGCTTCAACTGTATCCCGGGTGCTCATCACTGCGTGGGGCTTCATTTTTCTAGCCCTTGTTCTTTACAAGACGAATTCACAGGGCAATGACCCGTACCGCTGCCGCGCACTCCTGGAAACAGGGCGCTGGATCGATCCTCCTGACGAGAATGGAGACCGCATGCCCTTTCACCAATGGCAGCCAAACGGTTGCCTGCTGCACCAATACACCCCCGACGACATTGTTCAGTGTATGCAGAAGCGGGATGTTTTATTCGTGGGAGATTCGACAGTCCGCCAGATGGCTGAGGGACTCGTGCGACTGGTGAGTGCGGCACCATGTTTCTCTGCAATCGCCCTTGACTTTGCAGCTGCTCCAGCCGAGAATTAACGGGAAGAAATGACCAATAGCTGCATATATCATCGGACATGTACAAAGAATTTGACATTTCCGAACATGCTGGTTGGAAAATCCCACACCGCGGGCTCAGCGTCAATTTCGTCTGGAACCCTTTTCTTCAAGCCTCTGGCGAATGGAACCCCTACAGCAGCAGCGGCGGCAGCGGCAGCAATGACACCAAGCCTGACCTAACCGAGTTTGTTGAAGGATCAGAGCGGCTCATTGAGGACATGCACATGCCCGTCCCGGTGCCCGTGGATGATCAAGAAGGACCTGCCCTCCTGTTGCTCGGCGCCGGCCCATGGTTCTCGCAGTCGCTCAAGAGAGTGGAATCAAACTTGTGGATGGAAAGGTACCGCGCAACTGTAGAGAACGCGTCGGAGCTTCTGCGGGGCAACCTCAAGGATCCCTTTAGCGAGCCACTGGACACAGAGGACGGCGTCGGGAGCCGAGCCCTTTTCGTGCCACCCTCGCACGGCTTCCTTGCAGGGGACGGGCTGGACCAAGGCCGCGACCCTTACGTGGAAACGGAGCAGATCCTCATGTACCAGGCCTGGCTGAAGGATTCGGAGGACAAGCTAAACTTTCAGATGGCCTGGGCGCTTTCGCAGGTCGTCGAGGGCCAGAACAAGACGATTGGCGACCCGACCAAGTCTGGGTGGCACTACATCGACGACGTCTCAAACATGAGGACCAACATCATGCTCAACTACCGATGCAATGCCAAGCTCGACCGTGACAAGAAGGACCCGTCCCGTGGAACCTGCTGTACCGACTACGGGTACAAATCCAAGGGCCAGACGGCGCTCATTGGAACGGGCATATTTCTCTTGGTCACATGTCTCGTCCTCGAGACGCTAGAGATCCTAACTCGCCGAGAGGCACCTTTCAGTCGGCTTTTTAACATGCAAGCTCTGGGCGCCTTTGTTTTGCCCTTGCTTATGCTGCACTACGCAGATCGGACACAGATGATGGCCAAGGGTGCAATGGTATTTGACGCCGGAAGTCTTGCTTTCCTTTGCGTCGTCTGGTTTTCTGTTGGGCTTCTTGCTATGCGAAGGGTTTCTGTACCATCCACCAAATCCGAACCCATCGTCGTCGAACCAGATCGGGCTCAAATATTCCAGAGCCAAATGAACGAGTGGAAGGGATGGATCCTAATGATGATGATTTCCATCTCATGGGTCAACCACGAATCTGTCCGGGGAAACATTGCAACCATGGTCCTAATGTCTGCTCTTCTCTTCCAATTCTGCTATGAACACACAATGCACTTCTTGACTACGAAAGACTATTCTCTGGATCGGGTTGTCAATGTCCTACTCCGTCTCAACATGCTCACATTCCTCGTCTGTTACTTTGCTGACATCAAGTACTACAACTATGGCTATATTCTGCAAGCCAGCTTTTTCTTCATTGTTGTGTGGGCCACACTAGCGTTGAAACACAAGCAGTTGAACGATGACTCTAGGTTCATAATTGCCAAGATCATCTTATCCGTTGTGATTGTCTCGGTTTTTGTTAAATCTACCCCGGTGGTTAACTGGGCCGCTGCTTTCCTCAACACCTTCAATGTTGAATGGAACAACATTGGCAGGCTGAGGGAGTGCTTGACAATTGACATTTACATCCCATACATTGCCATGGTTTTGGCGGTGGCCAACCACACGTATCCAAAGGCTCTCCGTCCCACTTGGAGTTATCCACTTGGAGTCATGGGCCTCGTGGTCCTTTGGCTCTTCTGGGCTGCTTGCACCGACGAGGGGATGAAATTTTCGACCTATAAGAACATGCACAGCCTTATCTCGTTTGTTCCAATCATGGCATTCGTTGCCCTGCGAAATGCCTCAGCCTCGGTCCGCAATTACCAGTCTCGTACAATGGCGTGGGTAGGACAATGCTCCATTGAACTCTACGTCCTTCACTTTCACCTCTTCCTCGCGGCGAATGCCCATGGTGTGCTCCTCACTGGAGCGTTTGCGGGTGATGGCACCTTTTTGCGAGACCGATGGAGAGATTTGATTATCATTGCTCCAATCTTTATTGGGGTCAGCTCTTGCGCAGCTACTGGCACCTCCAACCTAGTCAATGTAATTCTTCCAGCCTCGTCGCAGTCAGAATCACAGGGTTACTCCGAGGTCTCCGCCGAGGAAAAGAATTGCCCGGATGACGTTGATTTTGAAAAGACCCCCAAACGACCTATTCATGCCCGCGTCGCCAGACGACTCATAAAGCTGTGCCTGCAGTTTATTGGGCTCATTACCCAGATGCCCTCCCCAATGGCCATGATAAATTCCTCTGGTGGCCGTGCCATGTTCGTCTTGCTGGCACTATGGGGCTTGAATGTGTTTGTACAATGATGTGCTACTACTACGACTAACTATGCAAAAGTGACGCGGAAAATTCTTGAACGCTAAATGATTGGCTCCGGGCTAATATAACACCCGTTTTAGCGGGTAAAGATATTAGAAGTATTACTACAAAAGCGGCATGGGAATTTCGGAGTTGGATAACTGTGAAGGAGTTTCGGTTGAGATTTGCTATGGCACGTCACCCTGTTCTATCGATGATGTAAGATGCATAGCTGTGGGTTTATCCCGGGGGTTGTTGTGATGTTTTCACGGTCACAGGGCTAGCAGCTGCTAAGGGGGTTCTTATTGTATTCATCTCTCTCTCTTCTAGCTAGCTAGGGCTATGAGGCCCGAAGATAGTATTAGGATTATATTATGTAATCTAGAATAATACCTTTTCTGGGTCTGGGCAAGGCTATTTAGTAGCCTTATTACTAATAACTAAAATGCAAAAATATATACTATTTAATAAGGCAAATAATATTCTAATATTTAAGCTTTTCTCTTTTATATTAAGGCCTTTATTTCTAGTTAAAATAGGCCTTTATTTTAGAGTAAATAGCCTTTACTTTTTTGCTTTTATATTAAGTAGCCCTTCTTATTATATTTTATTTCTTATTATTTAGCTTTTTATTTAAATTATTATTTTATTATTATTAATAAAATATTCTAAGGCTTAATTAAGTATTATTTTTATAAGGATATTAGTTAGATTATCTTTTCTATTAATCTATCTTATTTTATAAAGCTTATACCTTTTATAGGATTATCTAAATATTATAATATTAATTATTAATCTTTTTTTCTTTATTATTTTAATTTTTATAAGGTACTTATATAGGAAATATAAATTAATATATATAATAATTAAAATAGGGAGTAAATTAAGTTAATTAGTTATTTTTATAAGAGTTATTATAAAGGTATATATAATATTAGCTCTTATTATTATACTATAGATTTTAAAGGTAAGTATACTTTAGGTAATTTATTAGTATTTAGTTAAGCTAAAATATATAATATTTCCTTTTATTATAAAGGTTCTATTATTTATATATTTATTTATAATAAAAATAATAAATCTAAGTTATAAAAAGAGATTAGAATTATTTATAAATACTATTAGAACGTTATTTGCCCTGTTAAATAGCATATGTTTTCGTATTTCAGCTATTAATAATAAGGCTACCAAATAGCCTTGCCTAGACCTAGAAGAGGTATTATTCTAGATCATATAATATAATCCTAATACTATCTTTGGGCCTTATAGCCCTAGCTAGCTAGAAGAGATAGAGATAAATATAATAAGAACCCTCTTAGTAGTTACTAGACCTATAACTATAAAAACATTATAATAACCCCTAGGATAAACCTATATTAATTAGTCTAGGAATAATTTATATTATTCCTTAGATTAGTAAGGTATTAAATAAAGAGATATAGCTCTAAGTAACTAACTAGGAAATTATTAATAAAAATACCTATATACTAACTAGAATAATATTATAATTATTATTATTAGTATATAAAAGACTAATATAATAATTATTAATAAAGTTCCTTATATTTATTATATAAAAGATCCTTTCTTTTTATTCTATTTAGATAGAATAACCCTACTACTTAAATAGAAAGAGAGCTAAAAATATAAAGAAACCTTAAGCTAATTATAAATAAGACTTTTCTTTGAAAAATATAATTATATTATAAGAAGAGATTATCTAGAGATATTAAGAGAAAAGGGAAAGATACTAAGAATCTACCTTAATCCTAGACTATTTTAAATCTCTAGTTACCTTAGAAACTTAGGATTTATATTATAATCTTAATAATAAGATAGATATACCTAGAGATATTTAAATAGTAATTTAATACTTTATTATTATATATAATAAAGTAGAATTTATAGGAAGAAAGCTATTTAAGATATACTAAGTATACTTTAAAGGAAAAAATAAAATATATTAGAAAAAGGTAGGAGGTACTTAATATACTAAAATATAGGATTATCTTCTTTTTAAAGGAATCTTCTTTAAAAAGAATAAAGTATTTATTTTATTTAAATTTATATAAGCTTTTTAGCTTAAAGAATTTTATAAATAGATTATTAAAGAGATTAAAAATATAAAATAAAAGGTTAGAATATTTTTAATTTTATATAAAAATAAAAAGTTCCTTAAGAATATTATCTTAATAAAGATATTTTAAATACTCTCCCTAAAGAAAAATAAAAAGGAAAAGATATACTAAATTTCCCTATCTTTACTAACTCTTTTAATTCCCCTAGCTCCCCTAAAAGAAAGGAAAGAATCCTATAAGTAAGACCCCTGCCACTGGGAAAAGATACTAGATAATATACTTAATATAAGGAAGCTTACTAACCTTAAGAAGCTTTATATAAAGGAGATAAAATATAAAGGAAAAGAATATAATATTTTTAAGAGTAAAGCTTATATTTTTTATATAATATATAAATAGGCTAATATTCCTTAAATATAGTTTATAGGAGTATTCTTTATTATACTTAAAGGGAAGGCTACTACCTATTATTATAATAATATATATAATCCTTATAAGATCTTATCCTTCTACTAAATAGGAAGAATAATATAGGAGAAATATAAAGATAAGGTAATATATTAGAATTACCTTAGGAGGTAGTAAAAAGCCTTATTTATTAAGATACTCTAAAATAATAAAGAGTTACTATAAAAAGAGGTCCTAAAAAAGCTTTTCCTAGAATTAGAAAACCTCTAAAAGGTAGTCCCTATATTTAACTAGAGTAAAGATATACTATAAATATAAGTTATTAGTACCTATAATAATATTAAAGATTTCTCTTATTGCCTTTAAAAACCCTTAAATACCTATAAAGGTATATACTACTAGCTTTAAGCTGTGCTAGGGAATGTACTTATGCTAAAGGTAATAATAAAAGAAGTTCTTTAAAATGATAATTTGAACCAATTTTGGACTAATTAAATATACTAAGGATAGACTAAAAGCTATTATTAGTACCCTTAAGCAAATAAGGGTAATAGAGCTTGAACTTACCCTATATAACTAAGTTAGAAAACATGCTATATTTATAAGAAGCCAGGCTATTAGTTAAGAAACTATACTATAAAAAAGAGAGAGAAGTTATATTGTAAGTTTAAGAGGAGCTATATTAATAAGGCATTTTTAATATTCCTAGCCCAGTATAAAGGGCCTAATAATAACTTTAATAATAATAAATCCCTTACTTTTAATAAGAAGAAAGATAGAGAAGAAATAGGCAAAGCCTACTATAATAATAGTATATAGTATACCTTCTTTATAGGCTTAGTAGAGATTAATATATTTCTTATTTTAAACTAATTTGCTAATTAAGTAGTCTTATACTTTTTTACTAAGAATAACCCCTTTAAGAAGAAGAAAATAAAATCTTATAAGCTAGTATTATAGTTTTTCCTAAATAATTAATATTTAGTAGTAATATTCTAAGGTATTATCCTTAATATAGGTACTATAAGCTTCTTAATTGGTAATTATAAGTAATTTATTATATTATAAAGAAATATTGCTCCCTCCCTTAAGCTTAATATAGAGATAGTAGGAAAAATAAGAATTATATTTAGAGGAGAAACCTTAATAAAGTTATTAGGCATAGCTATTATACTAATACCTTTTAGAATTATAATCTTCTATATTATACCTACAAATATCCTATTCCTTCTATTATTTTATAATATAAACTAACTAAATATCTATTTTTATAATATTAAGGAGTACCTAGAAAGAGGCAATATTTAAATTCCAATAATATATAAATAGGGATACCCTTAGATACTTCTAAAGGTAGAAGAATTACTTGCCTAAAGTAACCTTACTAAGATTAAACTATAATAAATTCATTACTATTTTAATTATCCCTCTATAAAGAGACTTTATAAGCTCTTAAATAGAGTAAGCTACCTAATTAAATAGGAAGCTATTAAAAAACTCACTAAAGTATATAAAAAATACCAGCTTTATATAGAATAGCCTACTTACTTTAAGTTTATTATCTAAAATAATTATAACTTTAATTATTATATTATTATTAATACTTTTTACTTAGAAAATAGGCTTATTCTTTATATTATTAATTTAGCTATTATATTTAATATAGCCTATTTCCTCCCCAATAAATCTATAAAGATCCTTTAGAGAAGTCTTAAGCTATATTAGATTAATATTTACTAAGGACTACTTAATTAGATTATTATAAATATTAAAATAAATTATATATTAAGAGAATTATACTAAGAGGCAGGAATTATAAGTATTTCTATTAATATAATACCTATTAAAGCTTATAACTTAATTAGTAAGATTAAATAATATTATAAACCCCTCTATAGGGCTTATAAGATAATTTAAAAAGAAGACTTTTCCCTTAGGATTAATAAGGCTCTTTAATCTATAGTAAAGGTAATTAATAATATAGCTAGACCTAATAGTTTTATCCTAATCCTCCTAGTATTCGGGGTATACCCTTAAATAATATAAAAATCACTCCCCTTACTAGGAATAATAAAGTAAGCAAAGGCTATTTAAAAGGTAATAGTAAAAGTATACTATCTTTATAATAAAAGGAGAGTAAATAAGGCCCTAGCTACTTATAATAGTCCTAATACTTTAGTAACTATTAATCTCCTACTAAAATTAATAATATATATTTAGAGAGAGAAAAAAGACTAGACTAGCCTATATATATTTATTATTAATAATAAAGAAATCTATATAATTAAAAGTATAAAAAGACCTATAAATTTTCACTTAATAGTAATTAAACTATATTATAAAGACCCTAAGGTATAAAATAAAGCAAAAGAGAAAAATAAAAAGCTATTTTTTTATTCTACTAATTATAAACCCTAATCTTAGTCCTTAAAGAATAAAGGTATAGCTTTACCCTTAATAAAGCAAGCTATAAGAATACCTAAGGAGGAAATTAGTAATACCCCTTTATAGTCTCTAATAATATAAAAAAGAGGGAGAGGCTACCTAAGAAAGAACCTTATTATAATTAATAAAGTACCTTCTATATAAAAGCAAAGAAGAGGATAATCTTAAAAGAACCTTACTCTATCTTCTATAATATATACTACTAAGTAATTTAAACCTAAAATTAACTATAAAAAGTTATTCCTTTTTACTAAAGAGAAATCTAATTTAGACTTAGTAATCTAAATATATAAGAAAGATATAATCTCTATACTAGGAAGACTATTTAAGAGATTAATAAAGAAAAAGATTAAAGGTCTAATTAAAAAAGGTATATTTAAATTTATTCTTTATAATAAAAAATACTATAGAGAAATTAGAATCTTTAAATTATAAATTATTAATAAGATAAAAGTAAAGATATTTAATAAATCCTATAAGAAGTTAAGACTAATAATCTAAGGCTATACTAATAAAAGGAAGAAAGTTATCTTTATTTAATTACTAATAATTTAATAATATAGCTAATAGCTAATCCTAATTCTAATCCCTTTGCTCCTAAATAAAGGCATTTTTCTATAGTTAAAAGATATTACCTAGGCCTATATATAATTATAAACTAAACTAAACCAAATTATCCTTACCTAGCTTCTAGAAAGCATTATAAATAACTACCCTTAAAATACTATTATAAGAGTTATAATACTATTTTATAGTATTCCTAAGGCCAAAATATACTAATAGGCAATATATAATAAGTATTATAGAGAAAAGCTTAAGATAATTATATTAATCTTATTAAAAAAAAGAGAAGATTTTACTATTATTAAAATATAGATTAATAATATAATTAGAGTATTTAATAAGAAGTTCTTATAAAAGGAGGAAAAAGAGCTTTAAAAAGTATTATTTAAAGCTAATCCAAAGAAAAGATTATTAAAGAAGAACCCCCTTACCTTTAATAGAGCTATTATAACCCTTAAGAAAGGCAATACTATTACTATCTACTAAAAGGGCTAAGGGAAAAAGATTAAGATAATTAAAGCTAAGGAACCTAAGCTTATAAAATAATAATATATTAAATAATAGGCATAAGGAGCCTATATAGCTTTAATTTACTAACCTAAAGCATACTATAACTTATTAACTACTATATAATACTAGGAGCCTAGTATAGCCTAAGTAAAAGCTCTAAATAAAAGGCTTAAATAGTAAAAGAATAACCTTAACTATAGCTTTATATTTACCTTACTTAATCTTATAATAGCAAAGCTATTTATATTTATTAATAGAGTATTTATAAATAACCCTAATCTCTCCTTATAATTCGGATTTATTATTTTTATTGCAAATAAATATATAGATAATAAAACCTTTATAATAAAAGGAAATATTATATATTTTAGCTTAACTAAATACTAATAAATTACCTAAAGCATACTTACCTCCGAAATCTATAGTATAATAGTAGGAGCTAATATTATATATACCCTTATAATAACTCTTATAAAAATAACTAACTAGCTTAACTTGCCCCCTATTCTAACTATTATATATACTAACTTATATTCCCTGTATAAGTGCCTTATAAAAATTGGAATAATAAAGAAGAAAAGGTTAATAATTGATATTATAGTGCTTAGATAATCCTATAAAAGGTATAAGCTTTATAAAGTAAGATAGATTAATAGAGAAGATAATCTAGCTAATGCCCTTATAAAGGCAATACCTAACTAAGCCCTAGAGCATTTTATTAATAATAATAAAGTAATAATTCGAATAGAAGGCTAGATAATAAGGAACAAAATATAATAAGAAGGGCTACTTAATATAAAAGCAAAAAGCAGGGGGTATTTACTCTAGAATAAAGGCCTATTTTAATTGGAAATAAAGGCCTTAATATAAAAGAGAAAAGCTTGAGTATTGGAATGTTATTTGTCCTATTAAATAGCATGTATTTTTGTATTTTGGCTATTAGTAATAAGGCTACTAAATAGCCTTGCTTAGACTTGGAAGAGGTGTTGTTTTGGATTATATAATATGATCCTAATACTATCTTTGGGCCTTATAGCCCTAGCTAGCTAGAAGAGATAGAGATAAATATAATAAGAACCCCCTTAGTAGTTATTAGACCTGTGACTATAAAAACATTATAATAACCCCTAGGATAAACCTATAAATACTCTATTAATAAATATAAATAGCTTTACTATTATAAGATTAAGCAAGGTAAATATAAGGCTATAGTTAAGATTATTTTTTTGCTATTTAAGCCTTTTATTTAGAGCTTTTACTTAAGCTATACTAAGCTCCTAGTATTATATAATAATTAATAAATTATAATATATTTTAGATTAGTAAATTAAAGTTATATAGGCTTTTTATATTTATTATTTAATATACTATTACTTTATAAGCTTAGGTTTCTTAGCTTTAACTATTTTAATCTTTTTCCCTTAGCTCTTTTAGTAGATAGTAATAGTATTATCTTCCTTAAGAGTTATAATAGCTCTATTAAAGGCAAGGGAGTTCTCCTTTAATAACTTTTCCTTTAGCTTAGCTTTAAATAATACTTTTTAAAGCTCTTCTTTCTCCTTTTATAAGAACTTCTTATTAAATACTCTAATTATATTATTAGTTTATATTTTAATAATAGTAAAACCTTCTCTTTCTTTTAATAAGATTAATAAGTATAAATTAAAGGTTAATATAATTATCTTAAGCTTTTCTTTATAATATTTATTATATATTGCCTATTAATATATTCTAGCTTTAGGGATACTATAGAGTAATATTATAACTCTTATAATAGTATTCTAAGGGTAATTATTTCTAATACTTTTTAAAAGCTAGGCAAGGATAATTTAGTTTAGCCTAGTTTATAATTATATATAGGCCTAGGTAATATCTCTTAATTATAAGAAAATACCTCTATTTAGGAGTAAAAGGATTAGGATTAGGATTAGCTATTAGCTATATTATTAAATTATTAATAATTAGGTAAGGATAACTTTTTTTCCTTTATTAGTATAGCCTTAGATTACTAATCTTAACTTCTTATAAGGTTTATTAAATATCTTTTCTTTTATCTTATTAATAATTTATAATTTAAAGACTTTAATTTCTCTATAGTATTTTTTATTATAAGAAATAAATTTAAATATACCTTTTTTAATTAGACCTTTAATTTCCTTTTTTATTAATCTCTTAAATAGTCTTCTTAGTATAAAGATTATACCTTTTTTATATATTTAAATTACTAGGTCTAGATTAGATTTCTCTTTAGTAAAAAGAAATAACTTTTTATAATTAATTTTAAATTTAAATTGCTTAGTAGTATATATTATAGAAGGTAGAGTAAGGTTCTTTTAAGATTATTCTTTTCTTTGTTTTTATATAGGAGGTACTTTATTAATTATAATAAGGTTCTTTCTTAGGTAGCCTCTCCCTCTCTTTTATACTATTAGGAACTATAAAGGGGTATTACTAATTTCCTTCTTAGGTATTCTTATAGCTTACTTTATTAAAAGTAAAGCTATACCTTTATTCTTTAAGGACTAAGGTTAGGGTTTATAGCTAAAAGAATAAAAAGATAGTTTTTTACTTTTCTCTTTTATTTTGCTTTATATCTTAGGATCTCTATAATATAGTTTAATTACTATTAAGTAAAAATTCATAGGTCCTTTTATACCTTTAATTATATAGGTTTCTCTATTATTAGCAATAAATATATATAGGCTAATCTAGCCTTCTTTCTTTCTCTAAATATATACTATTAACTTTAGTAGGAGATTAATAATTACTAAAGTATTAGGATTATTATAAATAGCTAAAGCCTTATTTACTCTCCTTTTATTATAGAGGTAATATACTTCTATTATTATCTTTTAAATAGCTTTTACTTACTTTATTATTCCTAATAAAAAGGGTAATTTCTATATTATTTATAGGTATACTCTAAATACTAGGAGGGTTAGGATAAGACTATTAGGTCTAGCTATATTATTAATTACCTTTATTATAAATTAAAGGGCCTTATTAATTCTAAGGAAAAGGTCTTTTTCTTAAATTATCTTATAAGCTCTATAAAGGGGTTTATAATATTATTTAATCTTACTAATTAAATTATAAGCTTTAATAGGTATTATATTAATAGAGATACTTATAATTTCTACCTCTTAGTATAATTCTCTTAATATATAATTTGTTTTAGTATTTATAATAATCTAGTTAGGTAGTTCTTAGTAAATATTAATTTAATATAGCTTAAGACTTCTTTAAAGGGTCTTTATAGATTTATTAGGAAGGAAATAGGCTATATTAAATATAATAGCTAAATTAATAATATAGAGAATAGGCTTATTTTTTAAGTAGAAAGTATTAATAATAATATAATAATTAAAATTATAATTATTTTAAATAGTAAACTTAAAGTAAATAAGCTATTTTATATAAAGCTAGTATTTTTTATATACTTTAATAAGTTTTTTAATAGCTTCTTACTTAATTAGATAGCCTACTCTATTTAAAAGCTTATAAAATCTCTTTATAGAGGGATAACTAAAATAATAATAAATTTATTATAATTTAACCTTAGTAAAATTACTCTAAATAAGTAATTCTTCTACCTTTAGAAGCATCTAAGGATACCCCTATTTATATACTATTAGAATTTAAATATTATCTCTTTCTAAGTACTCCTTAATATTATAAAAATAAATACCTAATTAGTTTATATTATAAAATAATAAAAGGAATAAGATATTTATAGGTATAATATAAAAGATTATAATTCCAAAAGGTATTAATATAGTAATTATACCTAGTAACTCTATTAAAGTTTCTTCTCTAAATATAATTCTTACTTTTCTTACTATCTCTATATTAAGCTTAAGAAAGAAAATAATATTTCTTTATAATATAATAAATTGCTTATAATTACTAATTAAAAAGCTTATAATATCTATATTAAGAATAATACCTTAGAATATTACTACTAAATATTAGTTATTTAGAAAGAACTATAATACTAGCTTATAAGGTTTTATTTTTTTCTTCTTAAAGAGATTACTCTTAGTAAAGAAGTATAAGATTACTTAATTAATAAGTTAGTTTAAAATAAGAGGTATATTAATCTTTACTAAGCCTATAAAAAAGGTATATTATATATTACTATTATAATAGGCTTTGCTTATTCCTTTTTAGTCTTTCTTTTTATTAAAGATAAGGGATTTATTATTATTAAAGTTATTATTAGGCCCTTTATACTAGGCTAGGAATATTAAAAATGCCTTATTAATATAGCTCCTCTTAAACTTATAATATAACTCCTCTTTTTCTTTTATAGTATAGTTTCTTAACTAATAGCCTAGCTTCTTATAAATATAGTATATTTTCTAACTTAATTATATAGAATAGATTTAAGCTTTATTATTCTTATTTACTTAAAAGTACTAATAATAGCTTTTAGTTTATCCTTAGTATATTTAGTTAGTCTAAAACTAGTTTAAGTTATTATTTTAAAGGATTTCTTTTATTATTACCTTTAGTATAAGTATATTCCCTAGTATAGCTTAAAGCTAGTAATATATACCTTTATAGGTATTTAAGGATTTTTAGAGGTAATAAGAAAAATCTTTAATATTATTATAAATACTAATAATTTATATTTATAGTATATCTTTACTTTGGTTAAGTATAAAAACTACCTTTTAGAGGTTTTCTAGTTCTAGGAAAAGCTTTTTTAAGATCTTTTTTTATAGTAATTCCCTATTATTTTAGAGTATCTTAATAAATAAGGCTTCTTACTATCTTCTAAGGTAATTTTAATATATTATCTTATTCTTATATTTCTTTTATATTATCCTTTTTATTTAGTAGAAAAATAAGATCTTATAAGGATTATATATATTATTATAGTAATAAGTAATAGCCTTCCCTTTAAGTATAATAAAGAATACTTCTATAAACTATACTTAAGGGATACTAGCTTATTTATATATTATATAAAAAATATAAGCTTTACTTTTAAAGATATTATATTTTTCTTCTTTATATTTTATCTCCTTTATATAAAGCTTCTTAAGGTTAGTAAGCTTTCTTATATTAGGTATATTATCTAATATCTTTTCCTAGTAATAGGGGTCTAGATTATAGGATTCTTTCCTTTTTTTTAGGGGAGCTAGGGGAATTAAAAGAATTAGTAAAAATAGGAAAATTTAATATATCTTTTCCTTTTTATTCTTTTTTAGGAAGAATATTTAAAATACCTTTATTAAGGTAATATTCTTAAGGAACTTTTTATTTTTATATAAAATTAAAAATATTCTAATTTTTTATTTTATATTTTTAATTTCCTTAATAGTTTATTTATAAAACTCTTTAAGCTAAAGAGCTTATATAAGTTTAAGTAAAATAAATACTTTATTCTTTTTAAAGAAGATTCCTTTAAGAAGAAAATAATCCTATATTTTAGTATATTAGGTGCCTTCTACCTTTTTCTAATATACTTTATTTTTTCCTTTAAAGTATACTTAGTATATCTTAAATAGCTTTTTTCTTATAAATTCTACTTTATTATATATAATAATAAAATAATAAATTACTATTTAAATATCTTTAGATATATTTATTTTACTATTAAGATTATAGTATAAACCCTAAGTTTCTAGGGTAACTAAAGATTTAAAGTAATCTAGAATTAGAATAAATTCTTAGTATTTTTCCTTTTTCCCTTAATATCTTTAGATAATCTCTTCTTATAATATAATTATATTTTTTAAAGAAGGATTTTATTTATAATTAGCTTAAGGTTTCTTTGTATTTTTAGCTCTTTTTCTATTTAAATAGTAGGATTATTTTATTTAGATAGGATAAAAAAAAAGGATCTTTTATATAATAAATATAAAGAACTTTATTAATAATTATTATATTAATCTCTTATATACTAATAATAATAATTATAATATTATTCTAATTAATATATATGTTGGATTCTAAAGGGAACGGATGAGTGATATTACACTAGTGCTGTCATAGGGGGTTGGGTTGGTGTGTTTAATGATGCTTAATTCTCTATCTAACCTAGCTATTGCGAATTATATTAGTGGTTTCCCTAGGTTATGTGACCTAATAGCTTGCTGCCTAAGGTAGCTGGTCTTGTGGCTAACGGGGTTATAATGCTGCTATTTGTAATACTGGCACTTTTTCTTTTGTGTGTTAAATAATGCACCTATATATAGTATTTGAATATATATCTAATAAGCAATAAAAAGGTAACATATATCATTGCTAAATACGTGTGCCTGAATAATATGAAGAGGAGTATATATCTCTCCCTCTAGCTATATTATATAGGCTTAATTGTGTATATTACCCTTTGTTATTTGCGTTTAACCTATCCTTTAATGCAAATCATAGCTTTATTTGTACTAATAAGTTATTCTAGTACCTTATTTAGGTTTACCTTAGTTATTATATCTATAGAGTTATTATTACCATTAATCTATCTAATCTTATAGATTTTATATCTTTTATATAATTAATATAAAGCTATAATATTAATTATTAAGCATTTTTTTTTTATTATACTTAGTTTAATAAGGCACTTATAGAGTAAGTATAAGTCTATATAAATAATTATTAGAATAGGTAGTATACCTATTTAGTTAGTAATTAGCTTAAGTATTATTCTAAGAGTATATCTAATATTAGCACCTTAAACTATTCTATATAGTTCTAAGGTAAATATGCTTTAGGTTATATACTAGCTCTTTATTAAGCTATATATAATAATATTACTTTTTATTATAAATTCTATATTATTTATTTTTTTATTACTAATTATAATAATATAGCTAATTTATAAGCTAAGGTCTTTATTATTAGTAAATAATCTATTAATAAATATAAAGAGCTTTACTATTATAAGGTTAAGTAGGATATACTTAAGTTCTTAATCTTAGTTGCTTATTTGCTATTTTAGTTATTTATTTAGCTTTTTAATTTCTTTGTTGGATAGGTCTTAGTATTATATTATAATAGAAAGATTAAATAATGCTTTTGGTTAGTATATTATTGTAATATATATATTTTGTGCTTGTTGCTTAATATATTCCTCCTTAGTAGTCTTCTCTTTTAGGTTAATTGTTTTTAATTTTAATACTTATCCTTTTTGCTTAAGTTATAATTATAAGTTTTTTTTTAAGGTTAATTTATATTTATTAAAAAGAAGGGGTTATTATTTTATTAGTATTTATTTAGGTTTTGCTATAAACTTTGCTTTATTAAGTTCTTTTTCCTTTAAATTATATAATAATTAATTACTTAGTCTAAGTATATTATCTATTTATATCCTAATAATACTAAATATTTCTCTTGACTTAGAGATAAGTAAGCAAGGGTTAAAAGTTAATATTATTATATTAAGCTTGTTTTAATAGTGGTTAAAATATATTGCTTACTAGTATATGCCTGCCTTAGCTATCCTATAAAGCAGTTTAACAATTCTTATAATTGTTTCTTCTAGGAGGTTATTATTAATTTGCTTTAGAGGGTATATTAGGATAGTTCTATTTAACTAGGTATTTAATTGTATATATACTTAGGTAATATTCTATAGCTAAATAAACATTCCTTTCTTAATTAATAATAGGGTAATTGTAATAATCAGCCTTTGGCTACTATATTAGATAGTAAGCGCTTATATAAGTATTATACTTTTCTTATTATTATTATATCCTTAAATAATAAGTTATAACTTCTTATATAATATTACTATTCCTTTTCCTTTAATTTTGTGTACTAATTATATATTAAAGATCTATTTACCTTAGTGTTTATGTTTATTGTATTATTTAAATGTGAATATATTATAGTTCCTTAAGGCCTTGATTTTGTCTTTATTAGATTGTTTAAATGGTCTACCCAGGGTAGTAATCTTTCCTTCTTACTATAATTATAGTAATAGGTTCTAATTAGTTTCTTTTTTTGTAATTAAATATATAATATCTATATTAATATTATTTTCTAGGTTATCTAGAAGTGTCTTATTAGTAATAAAGGTTTGATTAATTAAAGGTATTTTCCTTGGTCTTCTATATTTTTGCTTTAGTAGGTTATATAGGTTAATTAGGGGTTTAGTAATTTAGGGTATTAGTAGTTATAAATCCTTTTTTTGTTCTTTATTTTGTGGTTAATATGGAATTATATATAGTAGTATTTCTCCTTTATTTCAAAAGAATAATTTAATAATTATTACCTAAAGACTTATTAGGCTATTTAGTAATTTTATAATATATTTCTTATTTTTTATACTAATTAATTTAAATAGGCCTTACTATCTTTTTTTCTTTTATTATATATATACTTCTAATTAAAGTAGTAAGAAGTAAGTGGGGGTAGTATCTAGGCCATTCTAAGTTACAAGGGCCTCTTTAATCTAGCAGTTTATAAGAAGTCTTCTTGCTTTGTTAGTAGCTTTGTGGATAGCCTTAGTATATTATATTACTTTGAATATAGGTAGTAAATTATTTGATAGGCATGGGTAGGCGCTAAATATAAATAGTATTAGTATAAGTCCATTGGGGCTTACTAAATTATTAATAGCCTTAACTACTATCTATAGTTTCTAGTTATTTGTAATTATATTACTAAGTTTATTTTTAATAATATTATATACTTGCCTTAATAGGCTATAGTAGTATTTTATCTTCCTAATACTATTATATACTTTAATAGGTACCTTATCTATATTAATTACTAATATTTAAGTATATTATTTAAACTTTCTTAATATAAAGTTTGTTTTAGTATTGTAAATAATTTAGTTAGGTAATCCTAGGTAGTTATTAATCTAGTATTTATATAATATATTTTATATATCCTTTGCTTTTTATTATTTAGGGTTAAGAAAGTATATTATTTAAAATAATATTATAATATTAATAATATAAATTATAGGTTTATTATTAATTTATATAATATTAATAATAATCTTATAATTAAATTTATAATTATCCTTTAGTATAAAGTAGAATCTACTTAGGGCTTTGCTATTTATTTAATAATAATAGTATACTTTAGTAAGTTTCTTTAATACTTCTAAATTAAACTCTTAATCTACTTATTTAAGTATCTTCTTTAAATAATTAATTAATAAATACTTAAATTAATAGTATATTTAGTATAGCTTAGACTCTATAAGGTAGAATATAATAGTTTCTTTTATATTAATAATCTACTATAGATATCCTTATTATCTAATTATAGGGACTTTAATATCTCTCTTAATAAGCATATTCCTTAGATTATTAAGTTTAATATCTATTTAATTTATATTACTAATAGATAGTAGAAAAAAGGTATATATTAGGACTAATTAGAAATTAATAGTACTAAGGATTATAAGTATAATTATTATACTATTTAATATTATTAAGCTCTTACTAAATTTAATCTTATAATCTCTAGTTTTACTAATTAATAGTAAGAGGATTAATTTTCTTAGTACTTATACCTAGGAAAAGCTAGCAATTAATATATTGGTTACTCTTATATTAGGGATGATCCCTTAGAATACTTTATAACTATATTGATCTTTAGTAAAATATACCTTATTCTTTATTTCCTTAGTTTAAGGGTCTTTCTTTGTAAGGATATAGATAAATATTTAATTATAAAGGATAGTAATTATATTTTTATTATTTAATTTATAAGTCTTAAAAAATTATTTAATCCTATTTATTATAATAGTAAAGTTTATAGTATATTATAGGTTCTCTAGTTCTTTATTAAAGTTATTATTATTATCTCTAAGTTATTCTATTTTTTAGATAATATTTTCTATTTACTAATTAATATTATTATTATTCTCTCCTTTATATATTATTAAGAAGATTTAATAGGTATTATCTAATAGTTTTACTTTATAACCTTATATATTAAACTATTTCTATTTTAATTATTAGTACTCTCTTTTAGAATACCTAATTAACTAATATCCTTATTAGTAATATATAAAATATTACTATTATCTTTATTATTAATAGTTATTCTATTTAAATACTCTCTTTTTATAATATTATTTATTTTAAATAAATTTATAATTAATAAAAAATACTATATTACTTATTTTATTATTATCTACTATCTTTAGTAGTATTTAGATATTACTAGCTAATCCTTTAAATATACTTATATATTTATATTAAGCTATATTATACTCTATAATATTATTAATAGATAATAGGAGGATCTAGTAGAATTCCTTCTTATTCTCTTTATTACTATAGATCTTATAATAGATCTATTAAATATTCTAAATAAATATCTTAAAGTTCTTAAGTAATAATTTATTTTAATACTTCTAAATAAGGTTCTTTAATATTATTATCCGAAGATTATTTTAGTAGGCTTAGATAGTCTTTTCTATCTTAAAATAGTTTTAAATCTTTTTATATAGTATTTTATATAAATATCTTTTTTAGGTAAGTAAGATAATATAATAATCTTATACCTTTCTAGTAAGTATAATTAGTAGTACTTTAGTATATCCTTTAATTAGTATAATAATTTATTTGTATTTATCTTTAAAGAGGGTAATCTTAATTAACCAAAAATTATATTATTTACTATTATACTAATCCTTATTTATATAAATCTTATTTAATTCTATTATCTTTTTTATAATACCTTTATAAGTTATACTAATAAAGGTATTATATTACTTAGTACTTATTAGTATAATAGGTAACTTTATATATAAAGGTACTTTTACTAAGGTAGATATAATTATTATAAACTCTCTTAATACTTCTATTAATACTTAAGGAGTATTTTATTATAAAGGTAATTAAATATTATATTATATTAATTATATATTTATCTTAGAGTTTAAGAAATTAACTAAATTAGCTATTACTCTTAATCTATTTTTTAAGATTTTTATTTTTTTATTAAAAAAAGTATTTTATAGCTCCCTAATAATTACTATAGTTCCTTTCTTAAATATTACTTCTTTTTATCTATTAAAGTTATTTTAAAATACTTTAGTTATTTTATTATTATAATCCTTAAAATCCTTATAAAAGTAGATTATATAAGTAAGATAATTATTAATTTATATCTCTATAAAATTTAAAAGGTCCTCTCTTAATAGATCTACTTTCTTTTAGTTAATAATTAAAAAGGGACTATATTTTATAATCTATTTAGGAAAGTCTTATTTAATCTTTTTTTAGTTAAAATTAATAATAATTCTAAGTATATTTTTTTCTTTAGATATTTTAGTAATTTTATTATAATATTCTTTATAAAAGGGATTATAGGATAAGTTATAGGATTTTTTATTATCTCTAGATCTAAGCTAATAGTAGGTATTTATCTAGATTAGTATTTTTTATAATAAATAAGGGATTTAATAAAGTCTAGTAAAAGGTTTTTATTAAGAATATTACTTCCTAAATTATTATTAAACCTAAGAGCCTACCTTTATAATTATATCTAGATATCTCTCTTTAGTATATCTTTTATACCTATATCTAACATCTCTTCTTTAGGGCCTTATTAATCTATAGAAAGCTCTACTAATCAATATTAGATTCCAAAGGGAATAAATAAGTGATATTATACTAATACTATTACAAGGGGTTAGGTTAGTATATTTAATAATGCTTAATTCTCTATCTAACCTAGCTATTATAAATCATATTAGTGGTTTCCCTAGGTTATATAACCTAACAGCTTGCTGCCTAAGGCAGCTAGTCTTATAGCCAACAGGGTTATAATGCTACTATTTGCAACAATATAAGTATTTTTACTAATAATTTCCTAGTTAATTACTTAGAGCTATACCTCTTTATTTAATATCTTACTAATCTAAGGGATAATATAAATTATTCCTAGACTAATTAATATAGGTTTATCCTAAGGGTTATTATAATATTTTTATAGTTATAGGGCTAGTAGCTACTAAGGGGATTCTTATTATATTCATTTCTCTCTCTTCTAGCTAGCTAAGGCTATAAAGCCCAAAGATAGTATTAGGATCATATCACATGATCTAGAATAATACCTCTTCCAGGTCTAGGCAAGGCTATTTGGCAGCCTTATTACTAATAGCTAAAATGCAAAAACACACGCTATTTGACAAGGCAAATAACGTTCTAACAATAGCGCTTCTCAAAAAGACGACGTGATAGATGGAGCATACAGCCTTTGAAAGGATGAGGACCTCTTAAAATATAATTATTTTACAATTCAATTTAATTTTATTTTTTTAAAAAAAAAAAGAGGAATATGAGTTTAAGAAGAATTACATGATAGGATTGTGGTATCGATGACTCTGTTAGAATGACCGCTACGGCATTCAATAAAAAGTGGGATCCCCGTTAATATTGCATCAACAATATCCGGCTATATTTTAACAGACTCTACACGTGATGTTAGTGGCGACTCTGTTTTAAGCAGGTATTGGATTCATGCATGTCTCACTCTATAGTATCTGCAAGCCCCTTTGCCAATTGTTAATTGTCATTGGTGGCTTTAGAAATGTGAATACATGATTCTCAACGTACAATTCACGGAAGCCACATTCATCAATTGCAACGAGAACATGATTTTGATGGAAGAGACAGGAATAGTTGTTTCAACGTCCCCTAATTAACTAGCCCCTATAACTACATGATATTTGTTTGCTCTTGCTTTTTTATATATATTTTTTAACTTTGAATACATTTTGGACCCGACTATAGGTGGTGAACCTTGACGCCGGCCTTCTGGGCCGTGTAAGAGGCGATGAGGTCCATCAGAGTAGGAGAGAGGGCATCGTAGCTCTCAAGGCCGGCAGACTTGAACTGCTTGCGGACACCGTCAGCTCCAGCGGGGTCGAAGCCCTGCTCGATGATGGAGGAGACGAAAGCAGCAAACTGGGGCTCCTGCCAGCCCTTCTTGTCGGAGAGCTCAACGTGGACAAAGTCGAGGCCCTTGAAGGGGTGGTCCTTCTCGATGCGGCCGAACAGGTGGACGCCGCAGTCACGGCAGGCATTGCGCTGGATGGCGGCGCTCTCGTCAATGATGTGGAGCTTGTCGCCGTTGGCGGTGACGGAGAGCTGGCCACGGGGGATGACTCCGACAACGGAGAAGAGGGAGCCCTCGGGCTTCCAGCACTTGGAGCAGCCGCAGGCGTGGTTGTGGGCGACGTTTCCGGCCAGGGTGACCTCAACGGGGTTGGACTTGCAGTGGCATCGAAGCTTGCCGCCGGAGAAGTTGGCATCGCCCTTGGCGATGCCGTTGTTGATGAGGGGGTGGATGGGGAAGGACATTTTGTTCTGCTGGATTCTTTTCTTCTGGACGAAGCGGGCGAGGACGAGGACTGCGGGGATGATGGAGGCGAGGAGGACGACTTTTGACTTGTGTTTTTCGAATGTAGCTCGAGCTGTCATGGCGAAGAGGAATATTTGTGAGGGCAGGTTGGGGAGAAGGAGTATTTATCCACGCCGCCGTAATATAAATGCAAACTCTATGCAAGATGACTGTGCGGCGTGAGGGGTAGGTTGCAACGTTCCTTGGCCCGATGGAATCTGAGGGGTAAGCTCCCTTCTCCCGTTGTTGCCCGTTGGCGTGTGTACGTGTGTGTATGTGTCAATTCCTGTTGGATACGGGTTTGCGTTTGGAGAAGGACAAGTGAGAGAGAGACTCCGCGAGCGAGCATCGAATCGGGGGCGCAACGCCGAGATGCCGAGTTTTCACCTGCCACCGCCGTGTGACCGGGCGCTCTTCCGATAGGCGTTTGGGTTTCCCCGGATTTTCGGCAAAGCGGTCCGGATTTGGGCATCTTTGTCGGAAGCGGCTCCATCTGGCTGCGTCGGTGCGCGTACGGGACTTGGGGCTTTTGGGCCATGGTACGCCAGGGCGAGCACGTCGAGGCCCGGTAAGTGGGGACGGAGGTCGGAGTGCAATCTCATGGTCGACTGTCCATGGGCAGCTATCTCCGACCACAGGAGGCGCTGCAGCTCTTTGCTTGTTTTAGGCTTTCCTGGCGGATCGCGATACTCAATGCGTGCTTTGCACTAAGATTCGCATGCCCCAGGGTCTGGCTCGCCGTCGTGATTCGTCACCGAGCTGTGAGACGCGACGCCCCCATTGTCGTTTGCCGGAGGGGTAAACCGGGCTCGGCTCGTGCGGGCGGCGAGCGCTGGCTTGCGCAACTCGGGCTTCGGGAATATATCGTGAATCGCGTCATCTGCCGTAGATGATTCTAGATGATTGTCGTATACATTTCGCGACTGCTTTGCCTTCATCCAGCTTTTACGGCGCAGCTACTGCGTTGCGTGACGTGACTGTGAGGGGGGGGGTCTTCGGGACAGAGATACGGGCGGGACTGGCGGGCTTGAGCCTTGATGCTTGGCCATTGGTCAATTTGCAGGCTGCTGTCATCCGTCAGACTCATATCACCTGCTGCTGCTGCTGCTGCTGCTGGACATACCAAAGGCTCAAGCCATGAATATTATTTAAAGGCGACATAAATGACTAGGATGTTTGTTTTTGCTCATGACGTGCCGGACGTGGTGGACTTGGCCGTCTCACTGTAAATTAAACAAAGACGTGTGACTCCATTAGGTAGCTATAACATTATGAGGGGTCAGTCAGGCTCGGTTCATATCGACGTCAAAAGAATGAGGCTGACATTTAAAGCAAGCAACCAATCTTACATGTGATTTACTACCGAAGTCATCCATGCGCCCGCCATATGCTCTTGGTGCAGCGTATGCTACCCTAGAGCATCGGCAACGCTTCCGACAGTCGTGGACATTGGCATGAAGCCATTGTTCGCAGAAAGAAATGGGCATGTCGACATATTGAAAGAGTGAAAGGGAAATTTGATGTTGCTTTTAGCTCTCATGTTAAGATCTGACCCCGCAGGAGTATATATATGCCTCCGGGGGTCAGCCCAATGTGCACCTTGATGGCTTGTCTGTCACAGGACACAGGACCGACCAATAATGGTAAGCTCTCCTGACAACGGTGAAAGATTATTAATCCCGACCGTTACCTTCCCAAATTAGGGTCCTGACCCTTGCCACGCAGCAATAGTCAAAGTTGGGGTTGGTTGGGGAGCGTCGACCGTGGCCTCCGGACGTCTTGGACATTGCTCATCGTGATGTTGGCCGGAATTGACTCCACGCTTGGCCGCTCTGGGGAGCATGTCGGCATATAGGGTGGAACCAGTCTCAAAATCAGAATAATATTCTTCCCGCCTTGCGCTTGCGAATAAGAAGTCTTTTTCGAGTGTTCTGTTCTAATCTATATTATTTGTACAAAGTTCCGGCGATATTGTTGAAATAGATGTAGGCGAAACAAATCCCCTACTTCCATTATCCTCAACGGAATTTTTCGATTACTTAACGAAGTGGATGGCATGATATTGGCCCGATACATCCCGGTCAACGGGACCAAAGCCGACATGGTGGCATCACGTATCCGCCCTAACCTACATCTTGTACTTTTTCAATAACCCTGAATTACTGCTAGTAAGAATGAAGAAAACTAGGAAACAAGCTAGTAGCTCACGTCAGAGACCAACACAAAATCCATAGGCCGGCCGGGCAAATGCGTTGTTGGTCGCGCGCGAAAATCCGAGTGAATGTTGGTTACTCGGTGTCGGATGCCATCCGGGAGTGTGGATAACTGAAATGTCTTGTCGGTCTGGATCAGCACTACACTTTAACTACTGCCACACAGACAAATCCGTTGTAATGTTTTGTCCCTTTCCTGCTGTACATAGTTATACATACGAGAGACCTGATGGCTGATGCTGGGTGGTCAGCTAAGCAGTTTTTAGTTCAGCCACCTTATACACGGCTTAATGGGATCAATCCGCATTTATTTTCAAGGCCGATAGATATATTATACGGCTGAAAGCCTGTCAGAAACATTCATTGGCTGAAATAACGCCACTAGAGGATTCCATTTTTAATACTACTGCCATCCCGGATGGCTGACGCGCATCATCGGCACGCTGCGTGCCGAAGTGTGGAATTGCTCTACCTCTCAAGAATAGCATAGGGTCACGCTCATTTGAATATCATTGATTGTGGCGAGTTCAGAGGCGCCCTTCCTGGAGCAATCACGGACCATCAGTTTCCGCGTTCCTGACGGAGACTATATTGATGTGGCGGCTTGGGTTTAAACAGCTAGTTCATTTATCGAAATTGTACCACAATGGCTGGAATAAAACCAACAATTACTGGCCATTTAAGCCTGCTTCACTTTGAAAAATTGAGACCATGTTTTCTGTACGAATCGCTTTCTTTTTCTTGCTGCAGCAGTTACGCTGAGTGTTGCGTCTGATGGAGGTAATCCCTCCAGCCTTCTTTTATATGGTATCATGTTTGAAGTATGCAGGCTACCACCGATGTAATCAGACATGACAGCTAATCTACTTCAAGTACATCAAATTTTCGGGTACTATTTCAATTATTGACCACGCCCTGTTATGCTTATGGCTGACTTTTCAGGCGATGGTGGTATTCATGGCCAACTTCTACGCAACAATGGCTATCAAGGGACTTCACCAGACTTGACCGCGTACGGTGCCACCAATGGTGTTACTCTCACTCTTGACACTGAGAATCCCCTTTCAAATGCGATCCCGCACTCTCTGAAAGTATCCGTTGCGGATGGAGCAACTGGGAACGTTGGATTTTCTAATACTGGATATGAAGGAGTCTTCGTTGACGCTGGTAATGATTAGAGCATAATTTCCCGAATCTCCCTGCAACCTTGGCGTTAACTGTTAATGGAAACATACAGTAGTTCATTATATATCAAGGGTGACTATTCCGGCGATGTTAAGCGGAAAGGTCTATGGCTCAAGAACACTGGGTGTTTCCAGCACCTCGGATTTATTTACCCAGTTCAATACCAGCTTTATGTCTGCCCAAATTCTGGAGTCTAGAAACGCATGGAACCTGACATTTGACGCGACCAAAGTTGCTGGCCCTGCATTGTACTTTGATCTCATCCAATTATTTCCCAGCGCCTACCACGACAGAACCAACGGTATTCTGATGGATGTGGCCAAATACCTGGAACAGATCAAGCCCTTATTCTTGAGATTTCTAGGAGGAAATAACCTTGAAGGCGCTTCTCCTTCTAACCGTTGGAAGTGGAATGAGATTGGGCCCGTTGAGCTACGCCAAGGTTGGCAGGGAGACTGGTCATACCCAAACACCGACCTCCTTGGGCTGATGGATTATTTGCAGTGGTGTAAAGACATGAGCATGTCTCCCGTCCTTGCAGTCTGGGCTGGAATTTCCCTTGACGGCGAAATTGTGAGTGGAGACGCCTTGGAGCCATACATCGATGACATCTTGGATGAGATGGAATTTTTGCTTGGCGACACGAGCACCACTTATGGCGCACTTTGCGAAAAGTATGGTAGGAGTGCGCCGGTATGATATTGCCATGATTGAAGTTGGCAATGAAGAGAACCCGAGTTCTGGATGCTCGATGCATGCTAGCCAGTTCACGGATATTTACGATGCTGTTCATGCAAAGTATCTAGACATTACCATCATAATGTCATTGCTTCAACATCGAGTTTAGGCTGTTTATGACTGAATACATAGTGTAAATAGAAAGGGAACATGCCTTTTTGTAACAAACGTATCCCCTTGAATGTGCGAGAAATGCCTGCCCTTGCTAAGATAGAGCTTGATTGAATGTTAGGTCTAGTTTAGGGACTATTTACATAAAATCAAGTCATGTCGATACGACACTAATACATAGCTGTAATTCTGATAGACTGAAGATGACTTCATGATATTGATACCTTGGGGACCTCACAATAAAATAAGTCCTACGGCCTCTGTGATGTAAGCCGGAAGAGCAGCCAGCGTCTCTCCACCAAACGTGCGAGTGTGCGCCACGTTGCGACACAGGAGGCTAGGCAGAGTGATGGAGTACGACTTTGAGAATGCTAATTTTCTCAGCTCTCGGCAGATGTGACTTGTGGATGCTCTACCGGGAATCGTATTTGGCGGATTAGCAGATATGCGAACAAGTCACCACCACGGAGAGAAGAAGATGTTAGAACACATCTCCAAGCCTCGCAACTTTCCGCTCTTCACACGCGACAGGACTGGACCTAATATTTTTTCCCCCCCAAGCCGACGTACAATCATGTGACAGGAGTGGGAAGCCGAAAGTGCCATTAGTGCAGCTCAGGATTACGCAGCGGCGACTGCATCGGCATGTGCAAAGGAGCTTCTGCTGGCCATGACGCCGGTGGAGGTGGCCGGGTCACGCTGCTGGGAATGGACAAGGGCATGTCCACAAGGAGAGCAACATGCTTATTGGGGTTATAGAAATAGGCGCGGCGTGTATCGGCGATTTACCGAGTGATGAATGTTGTCGGTGCAATTGAGGGCAAAGCGGATTGGTATGTTGTTAGTGATGGATGACTGGGGGGCCTGTTAAGGATTTTGAGATGAGTGATGATGGGGATTAAATTGGGGTTTGTTATGTGGGCCTGCATCAGAACCTGTTGGTTGGGAAAGATTCGGGAATAGCAGAGTCTGTTTACAAGGCTTTTGAAAGGCTTAAGCAAGGAGGTGCTTTATTGGAGGAAAGAGTACAAGGTTGTGTTGTACAGGGGATGAAGTTTATTGTTCCTTTGGTCAGGGCGAGTGAGAGAGACCAGCTAAAGTTGTTCGTGTACTGGTTGTATCTGTCTACTAGCCAACGCCGTGTTCTAGATAGCCCAATCATAAGAAGAAGGCTGAAATATATCATATATCATGACCTACATAGTTCTTGGTTCGGGTTTACTTGTTACATATGCCACGGGCCGAGGCACAGACAGTCATGTCTGGGAATGTGGTGGCTCCTTGATTGGCCGAGGGCTCAGGATCGCGATCCTTTGCATGACACAGGTCACGGCCATTGGACTAGGGGCTTGGCCATGACGGATTGACATCGGCTGTGCTGGCACTGTGGATATTCACGTTGTCCCTTGGGAAACCTGTGCTGCTGACGTCGGCTGTGCAAAAATAGCGGTCACCACATGACTGATCAGAAAAGTGGTTGGCAGACGGAGAAAAAAAAAATGGGTGCAACGAGAGAATCATAGATATTACAGACGGGCAGGCAATGGTAGCCTGGGAAACCAGAAGCTGGGCGTGTTTCATGCACCAAACGAGATGGCGCAGCCTGGCCTGAGCCTGTCAGATTATCCTGATGGTGTCGAGACCACTAAGGCGTGCACTGGGCAGCGGGGACGCCAGAAGCTGTTTGAGGGAGGCTCTAGTGGCGAAAGCAGCTGGAGACAGCCTGGACCGACTAGCAATGGGCCAGCTGAACGATGGCGCTTAGCCAGGTGGCAGGGTTTGGAGGGAAAGGGGGAAAGGGGGAGACAGTCAAGTCTGGTCGGGTTGTAGCCCAAATTACATTTTGTTTTGCCAGTCTCTCTTTTTTATTTATGTTTGTTTGTCCGGTGTGCGCTTTGCACTTTGGTTGGTGCTGCGCAGAGGATGATCTCGGGACCAAGCTTGCTGGGAAAATGACGTAAGAAGACCCAGAGTTGAGCGGACCAGAGACGAGACGGAACTCGGCATGGGAGGGGGACAGGGACACACGAGCTCTGGGTTTAGAGTTATGATACGGACAGGATGCTCCCTCTGGGCGGGTATACGGTATACCCACACTGCTAGGGCTGGCCTCTCTCTGCCAAGTGTGTTGGTGGGCCAAGACACTGACTGGCTGCACTGACTGGCTGCACTGACTGGCCGAAAAATCAAGACAGGCCAGACTCGGACAACATCACAAACATAGACACGGACGGACAGGGCGGGCAATTCAGGGACTTATTTGGGCGAGACATGGGATCCCGCCAAGCCCCGAGTTCTTACACAGGGTGGAACGCCAAAGAGAAAGATCCTGCGCGTGTGCGCTGCGGAGTGCAGAAGCGAATTTCTTTTTGATCGCTAGCCAGTCCCCGTCAGCACACGTCCCGAGACGACTAGGCCAAGTTGAAGGATCAGACCGAGAGGGAGCATGGGGATATACGTAGCAACGGGGACCGCGACGGGGATGTCCTTGGGAGATGTCCCTCCCTCCCTCCAGCAGCCCGTAAGCCCGTTTGGCTCCTAACAATTTACCGTGGGCCCGGCTCTGAGACAGGATGTCCCGCTAGCACCCCATCACATCTGCCCCTCCAGAATGGCCCGGCGACGGGACTGACGACTGGGGGTGGGTGGGTGTTGAGGCGTATAAGAGCTACAGGGATGAAAATACGAGGAGCCTGGAGACCGGAGGGGGGCCGGCGAGGAGCTTAGGGAGCGTTGTAGGGATGGGCTCGCCTATTAATAGGGCTTTGATTGGGTTGGCTCACTGGGGCCCGTAGCGCAGTCGACGATCACCCAGATCCATGTCGGGCTAGCCTTGTTCAGGGGGTCCGGCGGAGTATTGTTTTGATTAAATATCGGCCTGGACATCAGACCAGAACGTGTGTAGCAACCATTTGCTTGCTTTGCTGGTGCGTTGTGCCCCAAGGTCCTCTTGGCTTTATTTTTTCGCCTTGATATTAATTTTTGCTCCCCCCCCGCCCTTCTCTCCCATCCTTCTCTCGTCCTCCAACCCACTCGCTATTCATCATACCAAGAACACAATCGCTTCCTGCTAGACCTCACCGTCGTTTACAAACCACAAAACCACCTTCACAATGTCTTCCACCACCTCCATCGCCTCTGCGCCCACTAGCGGCTGCGCCTCCACCCTATATGACACTCCCGTCCACGATGCCGTCTGCGCCCTCCGGTACAGCAGCGCCAACATCAAGATCATGGAGGCCTGCTGTGGTGACGCCGAAATCGTCTCCTACTACGACAACTGCGGTCTGTACTGCCTCGCCATCGGCAAGACCATCGACGAGCTCTCCAAATGCTTCATGAAGGAGGGTGCCCCTGACTCTGCCCCCTTCTGCCGTGGCAACACCACCGACACTGCTACTGCCACCACCCACAAGATCGCTGCCACCGCCGATGCTACCGTGATCAACGCCAAGTCCACCGGCGGCTCTGACGACAAGGACTCCGATAGCACCAGCACCGCCTCTGGCAGCTCCTCCAGCTCCACGTCCGACAGCGCTGCTCCCGGCGTCAAGGCCCAGCCCGTCGTCAACACCCTGGGTCTGGCCCTGGGTGCCCTGCTCTTCTCTGCCACCGCTTTCGGTGCTTTCCAGATCTAAAGCTGTGCTCTGCTCTTCTTGATGTTGATGTTGATGTTGATTTTTTGCTCTTCGTTGAACACGCAATCTGCATAATTGGGACGGAATGAATACGGCCTTTTGGGAACTACTAGTGGATCGAAAAGAAAATGTGTGTAGGTATGCGCGCCTCAGTCGCGGGGGGGGGGGGCGATAATGACTAGCGCCTCCGTTGGATGTAATTAATTCTTGTAGTTGGTTGTCCTAGAACAGAGGAATTACCACGACAATAATGTCACTACCCTTTGAATCATCTCTTAAAACCGTGTGCCACATGTGAAATTGACGGGCCGTTGTTTACGTTGTGCACGGGCCTGATTGCAATCAGTTTTTTTGTTTTTTGTTTTGTTGAATTTCTTTTTTGTTACAGCTATGATCCCTGTGTTGGTGCTGCGTACTGGCACTAGTATCACATGTGCGACGACGAGCCAACTACTATACATGAAATCGCAATCCTTCCTTCAAGGCTCCTGGTTAAAGTCATAGCTGTTACCAAAGCCCCGGTCCAGGTATTTGCCCTCCACCTCGCGCGCGCTGAGCCAGTCGACGGGAATCTCCAGCCCCAGCTTGCCCTCGCGGTCCAGGGCCTCGAGCGTGGGCTTGATGTCGTCGCCAAACTCGAGGCGCATCGGGTTGCGGTACCAGGGCGCGAAATGGATCATGGCCAGCATGACGCGCACCTGGTCCGTCGTGTTGGGCATGCCGGCGTGCCAGAGCCGGAGATCGCGCACCACGATGCTGCCCTTGTTGACGACGGGCTGTACCGGCGGCGCCACCTCCCGGCCCTCGCGCAGCTTGGCCTCGCTGATGCGGCCGCTGGCGCGCTCGCCGTGGGCCCCTTCCTGGGACTCCACCCCGGACCTGGAGTGGGTGCCGAGCCAGACCTCTGTGGATCCGTTCTCGGGCGTCATCGTGATTAGCGGCACGTTGATGACGAGGGCGAACGGGTGCGAAGGGTGGGCAAAGTCGGCGTCAGAGTGGACGGGCTGTCGCAGAGGGCTGTCTCCCGGGCCCGTTGGCATTGCCGAGTTTGCGGAGCAGAAGGTCCATTTTGGACGCGGGCCCAGGACAGCGGATGTGATTTGGGTTGCGATCGGGTCTGGAGTTGGTGCAGTTGTGTGTGTGAGCTTCTCCACAGTCCTCCTCAATTGAACTCGGGGGGGCGGGCGACTTGGGTGTAATACATACTTGTGAAGATGGATGGGAAGAAGTACTTTCCAATTGGCGGTGCGTCTTGCTGAATGTTGCCCTTGTTATAGTTGAATGGTCCCTTCTCGCCTCGTGCAGACAGTGTCTTGGCATCTTCAATCATCTTGTGGTTGAGAGCATCAAGATGCTCATGCGGGACCACGTCTTCAACGACAACCAGTCCGTCCTCATGCATGTGGCGGACGGCTGTTTCTAAATTTCTGGAGTTGAGTGTTTGGCTCTTTATTTCCCCAGCCGAGGGCTGAATAACGGCTGGCCTTGTTCGTGGTAGTGTTGCTGACGCGAAGCATCGACGCCCGTTGACCAGGGTCGGGAGAAGTCTGGGAGCACGAATCATTTTAATCACGCCCTGAGAATTGTACATGCTGAAAATACGTGTCCGAGACAAGGAGGATAAGATGGAAGAATGCTTTTTTTCACCGCCAAAGATGGGCTTTTACTTGTAAATTTTTTTTCTTCGTGGGCGAGACCTGCGATGAGTTTTCCGAGCCTCGGACAATCTTGCCATTTTTAGCCTAGGCCGAAGGGATTCGTCTTGGCCATGTGACCAACCATCCACGCAACTACACAGCTTTCGACCTCCACGACGCTTCCAAATTCTGAATTAGGCGTTCCACAGGCCACCCAATGGTTGACTTGCAGGCCAGGAGTTGTCGGGTCAGCTCTTGGCGAACAACCTCGGCCCGAATGAATCTGGCACCTACATCATCTAGTTAGCTAGGGAGGGAGGGGGAAAAATGGAGGGAAAAGCAACACCGAGGGGGGAAGGCTGTAGGGTTACATGCAGTATGATATCAGTCCGAACGTGTTTACAATGACGGAAGGGGTTTTGGAGGTAAACATGATGCCACAGATGTCAAGCGCGAGGGCCTCGAGGAGCTCCTCTCTTGGCCTCAACTCGCGGCCCATGATGCGGAGAGACTCTAGGTTTGGGAACCGGTCCTCAGTCGCGTGAACGGCCAGCATAAACACTACGGCTAGGTAGCACTGCACGGTAGACGCTACTGTCGTCAGCAATGACCCGCAGTCTTGGGTGACAAGGGGGCTGGGAGTAGGAGAATTACCATGACACGGCTGCAGGAACCACATTTGAGGCAGCAGATTACAAGCTCCAGGCCCACCCGGCTGTATGGAAAAAGGCAAAATCCTTTTGGGGCAGGCCAGGGACCAACCATATATCCATTGGAGCACCGTGTCCCAGTCCTCGACTGTGAAATCCTGGCCAAACGTCATGTTTATTAATCTGCCAAAGATGAGGCTTATGGAGTTGAGGTAATCTTGGTCCGACTCATGCGGGGGAGTTACGATGGGTTCCAAGTCCATTTTCAGTGGGCACTCCTTAAACAGACTAAAAGTGATGTCTTCGCGAAGATAGTTCCAGAAGCCTGCTGCCAGCAGCCCGCGGTGAATATTTTCCAAAACTAGGCCTTGGACCGAGACCATGGAGTAGGCGCCTCGAAGATGCATGTTTGGATCGACATCGCCTGGCATAGATTAGGACTCTGGGGTGGAGTATTGTATTTTTTTTTTTGGGGGGGGGGGGGAGTTTTAAATGTATATATATTTTCTCTTCTTCTTTTTTTTTCGGAAATAAATGGTGCACGTACTGTCGAGTATTTCGTAGGACCGGAGCAGGCATGTCGCAGCCAAAGACACTCCATTGGTCATTACAACGTCGTCTTCGGCTAGTGCAATTACCAGTTGGACCCATCGGCCATGGTATAACTCGGCAACGGCTCGGAGGCTAGGGGCCGACGTTTTGCAAACGTGCATGGCCGACAACGCTATGATACTATAGAACAGCAGCGGCTCGTCGAGAGCGGCCTGCGGTATGGCATTTGTGAAGGTGGCAGCCTCGTCGCTGAGATCATACCACGGCGCCAGGTCGGTTATGTAGTGGTTGAACAAGATGGCGATTTTCTGGTCCTGGAGCGTGTCACGGGGAGTTCTAGGGCCGCCAGTCTGTTCCTCTGGGCTTCGGTCAGCCTCAGCGGCGCTCAGCGGCGCGCAGCGGGTTAGGTGACGAGAAAGGGCGGGAATTTACCGTTCGGGGCTTCGAGGGACGAGGCTCGGAATTGTAGGGTTCTTTCTGATCTGTCACAGTAGCGGCCAGACTTTGCGCATTGCTGGCAGACGGGCGTGGCGAGGCCGCCTGCTCCGAGTTGGCATTAGATTGTTATTTCCGTGAGGCTTAAAAAAAAAACGGTTGAGAAAAGTGGCTGGATGGAGAACAAACATTTTACTTTGCGCCTGCGACAAGTGTTACTTGGGAGGGAAAAAAGAGTAAGCGATAATTTCTAAACCCCCGCAACCGCAGGCTGTCATGGCGGCAGTTAGGAACTCACCAAGACCCCTTGCTCAACGGGCGCGGCATCGTCTCCGCGAGTCGAGAGAATTTTGATGTCCTTGGGTTTGGGCCGTTGTGGTGGAGGAGGAAATCGGGGTTTTGTTTGACATGGGAATGTGTGCCAGCTCTGGAGAGAGCCTGGCATGCCTGGGTGGGTCCGCCGTGCATAATTTTTAGCGCAGACGTCTAGCTTTGAGGTAGAGCCATGAAACTGGGGAAACGGTAGGTCATGACTCGAGTGCGAAATGCGTTGCGGGCTTGCCGCTCGCCGCCGTCTCTTGTGGCGGCCGAGATAGTTGCAGGACGCTTTTGGAACAATGCAATGTAACGACAAGACAATGCAAAACTGGGGTTTCATGATTTTCGAGCAAGAAAAGGGGCTGAGAGGTAATGTTCATTCTCTGCATTGAAGAAGTGTTCCTGGGGCTAATGAGACTTGGTCATGGCTGGAACCCGTTGATTGTTCTAGTCTCCATCTATCTAGTTTCACCAACTGTCTAAACTAAAATAGGCTTAACCTTGCCTGTACGGATATGAGAGTTCGCGAAGCGCCGGGATTGGAAATACCAAAATTGGTTTCTACTCGAACTTTCGCTCCTTCTCTACATTCCATATCCGAGGTTTGGGCGAAAGTGGCATTGACTCAAGACTCATTTGGGCCACTACTACGGCGGAAGCATTCACATGTCAACTCTAGATGCTAGCCTTTTCAAATTGAGACTTCATCTTTATTGAGGACAATTCTCAAAATCTTGCGTCATGTATTATGCCAGCATCTCTACGTTGCCAAGGGTAAGACTGCCATTGGTTTGTTTGACTTTGCCTTCCCTGTTTCGTTGGCACTCAAATAAAGTGTCTCAGCGATTCACGAGTCACGTATTTTCTCGCCTACGTAGGCTGAAGAACACTACTTAGACCGCCAGATCTCGATCCGGATTGTCGGTGTGTACATGTAATATTCTTGTCATTGGGCGAGAACAAGACTGAGAGAAATTGTACTGTCAAAGCGGACTATTACAATGGCTACTTGAATTTTTATAAACTGATTTTTCTGCAATAGAAAAAGTACTCATGCTCTCAACAAGTCTTCGTTCCGGAGCGTTCCGGATATTCCGTTTAATGCGGCATCTTTGTACGTCGTCGTTGGCCAGAGTGGACCGTTACAGAAATACTCCCAATACAGGACTAGACGGGACACACGTGAACTTTTAACATTTAACTGCATGACCCGGAGCTGAAACCGCCCAGTGGAAGAGGATGCGAAAGGGGAAGTTCGAGTAAATTAGGCGATCTTCCCTCTCGAATCGAGGTGGAGACGGGACAGAGATCCCTAGTTAAGCTCGCCCCTTGCCTCTGCTGATCATTGTCGTATGGGCTCGGGGCACGGCTTTGGGACCCCAATCACACTGGGCCATGGATGATTGTAATACGCGGAAAAATCCAAGGTGCATTGACACTTACATGTAACTACATGTCCCGGGAATTGGGCCTATTCATAGCTCGATTATTACTCTGCAGAAATGCCGTATGATGGGAGACTGGGTGGAGAACCACAGGGCCCATGCCTTTGGCGTTGGTAATTTCATTCCACCCTCTTTTAAACCCCCATCAGTTCTAGGCTGGAACTCACGTCAAACCTAATTTACTGCAGTTATTTGCCGCGAGTTGGATCTTTTTTAGCCCTCATGCGGACAAGAGGTGACGATTCGGGAGAGGAAGATGAGGAAGATGTGACAGACACGCGTCGTCGTTCCATGAACTTACTCCCCCGACTAGCGCTGCTGCGATCAGACCAATAGAGGAAATGTACAGCATTGTAGAATTGGGGAATGCCGCCTACTAGGCATGCCACCTAGCAGAGCCTCTGTGCAGCGTCATTGAACCCTGCAGCAGCACCCGTCTCAACCCCCGCGCCAAGCCGGGGCTGCAACCCTTTCGGGATCATGTTACGCACTTTTTGGGCAATTAAGCACAAACCCACAAGCTCAGAATCGACCGAGAGGCCCAATAGATGGGGGGATAAACGTCAGCTGCTGCCGTGGGCAAAATGCCAACTCCTGCAATCGCCGTGTAGGGAAATCGCGCATGGAATCAGACTAGGGTGGGCCAAAGTCGCTTCACATGCCTCCATGATTCGACTTTCTACCCAAAATGGTTCTCGTCAAATCATGCAGTCAAGTATATTCTGCTAAATCTGCTTGAATATTATGGAGACTATGACTTCATCTTTTGGCTTGGTTACATTGGCTTATATCATTGAGCCGACCGATGTTGTTTGCGCACTTAGACTCGCGCGAATATGCTTAACTCATAAAGTGGAGAGGATGATACAATACTATTCAACAGCGCAGCCGAATCGCACTCCAAAATGGAGGTTGGTGCGATTTTGGTGGATTGCATATATGCAAGGGGCCACTTTGCTTGGTCAATTGCTTGGTCAATACGAGAAGAACGGAGATATTTATCAATCAGGGACCATCTGATAAAAATCTTCTGACAATCTCCGGCAAGGATGAACAAAAACCGCCATTGACGGCAATTGCCCTGCCCCACAGTCCTCAATAGGATAAGCATCCGCGCTGTCGATGGAGCTGGGCTCTTGGCAGTGACCCTGGATCTCGACTTTGTCCCCGGTAGTTTTCACGAGCCTGAAAGATTTAAAAGGTTCGTGAATAACCTCCGAGGGAGAGTCCAGTGGATGCAGAAGGACAGCCCATCTTTGACCAACATCAGTCAACATGCGGCCCGCTGTCGTTGCAGGTATCATCACCTCCCTCGCCTTTTTGGCTCATTCTGCCGAGTACGTTTGGCCTTCAGAGTATGACGAGATTGAAGAAATTCTCTCGCTCCAAGGTGGATATCTGTCAAGGGGCTTTGCCGATGGTGAGAAGAATTCTCGAGGTGCACTGGACATAGACCGTCTAACATGAGATAGGTGTTGTTCCCTGCTCCGAAGGTGGCAATGTCCAAGGCCGTCAGAATGCAGCGGAGTGGATAAGAAGTGCGTTCCATGATGCTATTGGACATGATGCTGAAGCAGGAACTGGCGGCCTCGATGGCTCATTGTGGTATGAGTTGGACCGGGCCGAGAATGGTGGCAGGGCGTTCGTAAACACCTTCAACTTTTTTACTTTTCTTCTTTCGAGAAAAGCCACAGCTGCAGACCTGCTTGCCATGAGTGTCATTGTCTCTCACAGCGCATGTGGTGGCACCACCAAGATTCCGTTCCGTTGGGGCCGTGTCGATGCCGCCGAAGCTGGGCCCGCCGGAGTCCCCGAGGCTCACACTCCCCTGGAAACAATGCTGAGCCGCTTTACCACGGCGGGATTCAGCCAAGAGGACATGATCACGCTTGTTGCATGCGGGCATACTCTGGGTGGAGTACACTCCAACAACTTCCCCGACATCGTGCCGGGAGATTCTGATCAATACAACGACACTGTGGGAGCTTTTGACAGCTCTCCTTACGTTTTCGATAACAAGATTGCGTCAGAGTATGTGGATGGGTCAACAGACAACCCGCTCGTTATAGGAACGAATGACACAGTGAACTCTGACAGGCGCGTCTTTGGATCAGACCAGAACAAGACGATATCTGAGCTGGCCCAAAGTGCTTCAGGCTTTGAGTCTAAATGTGCAGAGGCCTTTGGCAAAATGATTGATACAGTCCCAGCGAGTGTGCAACTGTCCGACCCCATCGAAGCCATTGATATAAAGCCCAACATTACAAAGTTGTACATAAACGACGAAGGGAAATTGGTTTTCACAGGTCGAGTCCGCGTTCGAACTACCGAAGGCGCAGAGAAAGGACGCGACCCAACTGATTTATCTGTCCATCTCACCTACACTAATAGACACGGAAATTATTCACAAAATATCGAAACATCACTTGGGGGAACCTCGACTGGACTTTATAATGAGACGTTTGCCTGGTTTGAATTTGACACAACCTTGGATTCCTCTCAGGGTATCAGCAAATTCAACATCCACCTGACTGTACCTTCCAGCAAGGAGACCACAGAGTACACCAACCAGGGTCAGGGATATCCCGTCTCTGACACAGTTTTGTATCAGGATGACCTGTCTTGTGTCTCACGTACCAGTTCTGGTGGGCTGAGGAATTTCACGGCTCAAGTTGCTGTTCACAAGGACCGCGTTTCCTCTCCTCTTAGGATGGACGTTGTTCGGTACTCAAGGGTAGATGGGCTGGTGGTCAGGAAGACGGAGGTTGAATCATTGTACTTCAACGCGACTGGAGAGAACAACGGCGACTGGGCCATCTTTGAGATAATGGTCGGCCTGTCATCGACTGCATGGACGACGACATTTGACCTTGTCTTGGAGGGTGATCCCGAGATTAAAAAGGAATTTCTCAAGACACGAGTGTGTCCTAGGACATCTACTTGAAGTGAGTAAACCGAAGTTTTATTGTTGAAACTTGGGGGATTGGACCTTCGACGACTAATGCTTGTCATGATCATTGGAATGAATGTATGATATTGAGTTGTATCATAATCTTTATGTCATGTTCTTTATTCGTCATGTTGTATCTTTAATAAAAGCCTCATAGACGCATGAGTATTTGCGCTGAATGGTATAGTTTATATCCGACAGAGTAATTGGTAATTGGACAGAGACCTATCAAAAACTCTTATATCCTCAGGTAGATGAACTGGACTTTCCAGAATCATATCAAATATCGTCTCAATGTACAAATCTATCTTCTCTCATGCATGGATACGAACTTGGGCGAAGTCGCAAATGCCTTGGTTACAATCCAAGCGCATTTGTCAATGTCCCATCTCGGTTTAGACCATTTTACCTTATCGCTCCCAATCATGATTAGGCATGAGCCTGAAAATTGGGCGTTCCTCATTGCATTGATGTGCATGTTCATGAGACTTGAAGGATCTCCTTCCCTTTAGGTAATCTCATCAATAATTTCTTCCAGTTCCTCTATCATTAAGATGGTACGCCTTGGCAGCTGGCTTTGCTTTCATGGTCTTAAAAACAGGCATAGTTTGGACACCCATTGTGAAACGATTTCGATCATAACGGAAATAATTGACGTCATCCATACAGCCCCCAACGCACGTAATTGCTCTACGTTTTGAGGTCGGCTGTGCTGAGTGTAAAGTTTCTCGAAGGTAAATATGAAATATGTAGGCGATATAATTTGAAAGACCCGATTAGCTTAATTAACTAGTTTTACTGGCAATTTTCCGGAGACAAGTATTGTACTTGTGTATCGCCACAGAAGCTACCTAGAACACAAAGCACTGCGCAGCTACAAGAGACCTAAAAGAAGAACACAGAATATATCCATAGGTAATTCAATGCAACCCATGATCGCCGTATCCTGTGGCGCATCATTTATTTTCTTGCCTTTGTCAAATGCCCCTGCCTTTGAAGCTTTGACTAGCTAGCTGATGGCGGCGCAGTAAATCGCACTCCGTACAACCTCCGACTTGACAAATTTCGAGGCCGCATCTTCATCCTACACAGGCCCGTGATAAGTAGCGCTTGGAACGGCTGAATTTGCCTCACCCAAAGGGCCGTCAGTCCAAGCGTTCGAAGGCTTTCCGTAATAGTGATCAATAGCGGCATCCCCCTTTACTAGTTCTCGCATAGCCTCTACTCAATCCTACCCTGGTCACTGCCATTCTTCCTAGATACGGGCCGAAGCCCGAGCTCTTTATAGCATTGGCAACTAATTTCTATTTATACAAATCTAGAACCTCGCCATAGGCATAATTGTGAGACTAGCGATTACAGAAAACCAGGTTCTACTATGAGAGTGACCCTGTGCGTCTAGAACCAAGTCCTGAAAGCGAGGCATAATGAGAAGTGGAATAGCTATAAGCCATATAATTGTTACAATATCCTACCCACCAGACCCAGACACCTCAAATGCCCTTCGCACTGCCTCCTTCCAGACAATTTGAGGGCTTGCAGACTAGCCTGAGAGATGACTGGCCCTCTCCATAGTCTCCCATCAATTGGTTCGGTCTGATGTCGGCGAATTTGGCGCAACTTGTCTCTAGTTCATGGCGGAAGAGATTTGGCCTGCCAGTCAAATACCATGATCCACAATATAGCGGGAAAAGCGCCATTGAGAACATGTCGTATATAATATAACAAAACTCTGCACACAGTGTGGCGTCGAAATTTTATTTGACAGAACATGTAGACAGCTGCGTTCTCAACCGTCAGCACATGAATACATGTATCATCTGCCCATGTCTCACTCCCAATCCCCACTTCAACGGGACTATTAATACTGAATGAAATGTGATATCCATAGGCAATCAGCATCGTGGATTCTCATTTTTGCCAAATATAAATAGCATCGACGTATCTGGATTGTGGAAGACCTTCTCACCCATACTGCAACACTACATAACTACGGCACTACCAAACGACAACTTTCATATATTTCAACCCCACTACAACAACATAAAGTTCATCGCCGTTATAGCCTTCATTGCCACCATTTGCGCTAGCGTCTATGCCAACCAGTGCGTTAGAGTACCAAATTTGTGTCCTGGGGGTTTCCAGGGCAGATGGGACCAAGCGCATGTATGTACCCTGGTTAGATTTCTGATGTTATGATTGGCTTACTAACCACTATAATAGGGCCGCGGGGTTGGTGAATGTTACTACATAATCTAATCTTAGCTGATACTAATGAAGATATGTACTTACTAACATAAAACTAGTTAACTAATTCTGCCTATGTATATCGCTGTGTTAGGTACTAGTTGAAGTTCCATTTGTAAAGATCTTGTGAAGACGGTGAGTATATAACTCATTTGTAGAGTAGTTGAATGCCCCCCCCAAGTCTGTGGATATGCGCTTTATTTTTAGACATTCAACACACATACGTAGCTTACACCATGCTTCCTTTGCGGGCAGTTCAGCTTTGATAAAGGCAACATATCCACTTCAGTAAGCGGTTATTACCAAAAGAATGCAAGGCATAAACTAAATTTATAATGATTGGAAATCCCTTAAGGTGCAGTTCTTCAACCTAGAGTGGTATCCAAATCAAGGCCTCAGCCAGCACAATTTAAGCTTGACGTAGCAAACTTAGCAGTTAGGCAATAGGTTCATCACACAAAATAGGGTTATTCAATATTTTCCAGCAAGAGCCAATGTAAGAGGGTGAGTATGGATTTATGTTACAAGGTAAATACCGCTATACCACCAGCAAAAGTGTAAGGTACCCTACAATAAGGTACTAGTGATATTGGTAGATATACGCTATACGACAATTTAATTATATTTAATTATTATAATCAATTAATATACTTCTAATATCGGAGTGGCTTCACCTGTGGAGGTTTAATTTTTGTAAATGAATCTAAGTCTCAACCTGAACAACATTACTTATTGTAAGTCGCCAATGGTCAATGTCGGTTACATCAATAGCTGCATATCGAGCGAACAATAGGTATGTGACATGGCATATATTTCCCCTGGTTTCTTCAGACCGAAGCAGTCTCCCGCAGAATAGATAAATCTTCCACTGCTTGAGGGTTGCTGGACGACTACTGATCATGGTGGGGGCTGACGAGCTTTTAACCCTGAAAGTTGCGCAGCATCCATCCAGCACGAGGGACTGATTGATTATATGACATGCTACAGCTTTACAAATGATTTCTGCTACTCGCGCATTGCATAGAAGCCAGCCATGAAGTTTTAAGTCGATCTAAAAAGTCTACCTCATGGATAGAAAACCATCGGGATCAGTGAGATGGAGAGAGAATCAGAGTGATAGTAGGGTAACAGATCATGGTCAATTGATAAAGATTCATGCAGTGCTCGTAAAATTAACCACAAAATGACCATAATATCTACATTCAGAATGAGACATTCCCTAGCGCAGCCTCTGTATCATTTCTGACAACAAAACAACGGATTGAAGACAGGTGTTCAAAACATGTTAAAATTGGGGTCTTGCCTGGGCATCTCCGGTACTCAAGACATGCCAAGGCATGCTGAATGGACTGATAGATGTGTTGCTAACATGTGATTCTTTCTCAGAGGAACTAATGTTTCTGCATGAATTATTCCTTGATGCATCCGCACTGGACCCGGAATCATCGCATAACCGAACCGCCCTGTCGTTTGCGAAAAGATTCCCCACGTGCGCCAATCTTTTCTCAACGAGGCTGGTAATTTTTAAAGTTGGTGCTAGATCGCCCGATGGCCACTGCTTATTCAACCAGGTACGAAGAGTCGGTTCGGTGTCCGATATAGGAAATTGAGCGAAGATCGGACCGGAGACATTGGACGATAATCCCGGGAACGCTCCTGGTAAGAAAAAGAAAGTAAAAAAAAAAAAAAATAGAAATCCTTTAATTTCTAGTTAGTTTTTGTCTCGGTGAAATTTCCCATATTTTCGCAAGCCGAACAGCACTTTCTTGACATGTTTGACGTGCGTGCTGAAAAATAGGCGGCCGAGGAACCCACGGGCGCATAATACCGGCATAGAGCTATAATCAAGCACAGCAAAAAGTCATGCTACGGCTTGCTTGGCAGAATTAACACACCAATTATTAGCTGTAACCTTCAGAACGTGTTGCAGCGCCCTGGAACTGCGACGCGGGGTATCATTCGGGAGTCGATCCCGTGGGCGCTTCACCGAAAGATCTTTTCTATTTCTGGTAGGTAGTAGTTGAGGTAACGGCAACACTGCCCAACTGGGCTAGACTGGGATGGTGCTCCGTGGACGAGAAGTGTATACAAGAAGCAGAAGATTTCCCAACTAAACCTCGAATTCGACAACCTCAATTCCACCGCCAGCCAACAATTAAAGACATCATGAAGACTTCCTCGGTTCTCCTCGCCCTCCTCCCAGGAGTTTTGAGCGCTCCTTCCATGAACATGGATAATGCTCTCGTGGAGCGTGCCACTGCCCAGGAGACTACCGACGAGCTTCTCTTCAGGGTGACGCTCCCTCAGTTTACCGCCCGCCGCAGCGCCAAGAACCCCTCTACTCTTGACTGGACTTCTGACGGCTGCACTTCGTCGCCCGACAACCCGTTCGGCTTCCCGTTCGTTCCAGGTGAGTTTTTGCTTTTCCGGGCAAATTGACTTTCCGCCGGGGATAGGATTATGCCTGTAGCATTCATCCACTAGCGGCCGGTTACTAACTTGGACTACTAGCATGCAACCGTCACGACTTTGGCTACCACAACTACCGGGACCAGTCCAGATTCACTCAGAGCAACAAGCAAAGAATTGACAACAACTTCAAGACTGAGTATGTCGCAGATGACTTCTACTGCTGTTTTGATTACCTTCCGTTTTGGATGGTATTGCTTTCTGAAGGCAACCTGGCTAATACGCTCCTTTTTTTTTTAATAGTTTGTACTTCCAGTGCCAGTCAACAAGCGTCAGGGCAGTATGCAATGCGCTTGCAGAGGTATACTACGCTGCTGTGCGGGCTTTCGGCGGGGGTGATGCCACTCCTGGCAAGAGAGATGAGGACTTTGTCAAGATTTACGAGGAGAAGCTTGTTGTTTACAACAACCTTGTCAAGGAGTACCAGGACAAGGGAGAGCTTCCCGTTCTGTAAATGCAGCCATGCTAAAGGAAGCTGGCAATTTCTTGCTACGAAGGTTTTATGTGATGGGAAATGAACCTTGACCAATATTTAATGCGATTTCATGCCTAAATTTATCTGTATTTACGTTTAACAATGTTGCATATGAAGTGCACGCGTGATAAATGATTGGTGCCCAAGTTACTAGGCTCTTTGCGGAGAAGAAATGTACCTTAACCCTTACGTCATGTCTGGCTCTAAATTAGGTAGGCACTTCCTAACAAGATGCCTGATTTGGCAAGTCCCAACTAATAGACTCATGGCGTATTGTAATTTGCCCATTTGGTCATTTTTACTACCCTACTAATCAATAAATAGCAGGGCATTCAAACACCAATGTCATGCATTATATTTATGCTAAAGATTTGGTGATTCCCAATCCTCATTGTTATCCACTCGCAAAAAGTCCATCCAACCGGCATCTTGACCCATAACCACATCTGCCATTTCCAACGGCGGCGCATTGGGCCACATCATACTAAATACATTGTTAATCTGAGTTTGTGGGCTCTCTTCCACAGGTTCAGATAACCACTGCTCAAGCTCTGCTGGGGCCTGGTCTACTACCTCATTTGCCCCGTTAGGATCACTGTTATTTACAACACCCGGGGGGACAGGTTCAACTTGATCACTATCCAAATACCGACCACAGAGATCGGAAATAACCTGGTAACACCTTGTAGAGCTAGCGTTGGCTGGTGCAAGCGCTGTGATCGTCTGCAATGTAATTGTGATTTGTGTTCGCCAGTCTGATGCTTCCAGGGCTGAGGGTTGGTTACGCAGACATATGCATGGGATAAGGGCAGCCTGGAAGAGGAAATATCTGTCATAGGGTGAGTATAAGCAGAAAGAAGAGAAAAGAAAAGGGGCAGTCCATCCAAGATAGAACTCACAAGCTGTACCAAGCAGCAAGTCTGTTGTGCTCGTGGTGCTTCCAGTAATCGGCTATCATATGAATCGAAGACTTTGCCTGTGCCAAGCAACGTTTGTATGCCATGATGCTTTCGGGGTCAGTATCCGCTCGGCGCTTCAAAGCTCTGCGAATTACAATAGGGCGATAAAGAATGATTCTGAAATTCCGGACTCTCCAAGACATGACCGCTTGGGAAAAGGCATATCGTGGCGGCACAGCGACGTTTTCCCGGAAGAAAGAGGGAACTTCAGATTGCCAAGATTCGATCAAAGCAGTATCCATTTTCAGTAATTCTTCTGCGGAAGGAAATGGCTTCGATATAATGCGATCATAACATTCATGCGTCGCAATATGGAAGCGTGCTTGCGTTGCTACTGCGGTGTAAGGTGTAATTTGGTTGCTCTCCACTGGATAGGAAGTTGAAGCAGCCGTGAGATCCTAGGCTTTATTGAGCACAAGTTTGAGAATGGGACTGGTTTTTGAAAATACCTTGTCGTTGACATTGAGCGGAAAAGAAACCTCGACCCCCTTGTACGGCCAAACGTCTGGACGACTGAAGGTAATTGTGGCCCCCACATCAAAAACGGCCAAAGACCACCATACACGCCGTCTAATCTCCATTGTGAGCGGGGAAATTTTCCATCCCTGGAATTCTTTGTGAAGCCCCAATCCCATTGCCATTCGCACAGCCAATCCGAGATAGTTGTAACCGGAGTTGGGCTTGTCTCGCTTCTGGAGAAAATTTGAAGCCAGAGTCAATGCCTGCACCACAGGGAGGTTGCCTACTTCAAGAAAGTCAAAGCTGAGAACAGAGCTTGCCTGCTGAAATAGCGCCATGTCCAATGTCTCAGCAGACGAAGTGGCCGACGCCCAGACCCCAATGGCGGCAACAACGTATGCCAAAACAGTCCAGCAGAGCCCATTCGGTCGAGGAATTACCTCGCTGTATTGGGCGCGGAATGTCGGTTCGTGAATGATTGGATAACTAACATGATAGAGTCTAAAGTATGCGTCAATCATAGATTCGGCAATATGGCGGTTTGGGTTAGGTTGTGAAATCATGGGGTGCAGGGTTGTAGCAGTCTGTTGCGATCTGGAAAGGCGGCGACGTGATTTGGGTTCCAACAAGCGAAGCAAGGCGGCGCCCGAGGCAACACCAAGATAACCCGATTCGCCCTCATTGACGGTTAAAGAGGCCATTCCATCTGAGATTGGGCTGTCCTCTTCCGCTGCTTCTGCTACCGCATCTGGAGACAATCCGTGGACGTGACCCGTGGTCTTCTCGCACCACTCAAAGTCGTCGACGGGCGGACTCTCCAGCATTCTTTGGTGGTCCACATTGAGAAGACTGGGGCCCTGTGTCCTACCAGATGAGGAAGTCGAGGGAGTAATTGTGGGCTGGGCCAAGGTGACTGTGTCTGGCATAGAAGGGCCAGGGCCGGGATCGTTTGTGTATTGTGGTTGTTCTACCGGGGGCGCTGGCGTGCTGGAGAAGTTGAACGCCTGCGCCTGCTGTGGAGTTTGTGAATTCGTGGACGGTGCAGCTGAATTGCGTCCCTTCTCCCATGATCTCAGGTGCGGGGGTACCAAGGTGCGAATGTGCTTGACCATGGCTTCTGCTCGCTCAAGACGAGCCTCAACTTCAGTGAGGTGTCTTGGCCGGTTAGCTCACGCCTGGGGGAAGCGGCGCGAGAGCGGGGCACATACTTGCGTGTCAATGGAGTGCGCGAGTGCTTTTCGTACAAGCAGTGTCGGCGGTATCTTATGCAGGGTTCGCACATGGGCAGGGCTCGGTTGCAACGGGCCTTCCGCCTCCGGCATTCCTTGCAGGCCTGGTCCGATGAGCCGATGAAGGTGTCGTGAGACTCGTCCGTGTTGGTCATTGCCGACATATCGAACTGGGCCGGGTGCGTGGCGGCAGCGGCATCTACTGAAGGAGGCTCCATGGCGTGAATATAATTGTTTCCAGAGGAAGCTCGGTCGATCAGCGTCTCATCTCGGCCATCAAAGAATATCGGCCTTGACTGAATAGATGTTTAACAGTTCATTCTTTAACCCATCCGTGTGACGGTGTCTAATGTGGGGAGTGGTGGGACTAGCGCTCAGGCACACGCACTTTTTGGCTGGGGAGCTGCATGACTAATTTCTACAATCGTCTGCGGAGAAGCTTTGTTCCCCGCAGATTTATCAGGCCGTTTACACCAGTTTATCGGTACGGGATGGTTGACATGGTCGCAGGCTAGTGAGAGGGAGGGTGCTCCGATGCTGGAGTCTCTCCATACTGCCCATTGGGGGCTTCACTAAAAATGTGCTATATACCCATGTGCTAGATGAGCTTCGCTGATGAGGGCTTACCCTTTCCGCCGCGTTTATGTGAACCGGTATCCATGCAGGGTCCGACGGGGGCCTCTGATACCACCGACATTTGCCATTGGTGTATAATACTAGCTAGTTTCATTGTGGTATGGGCGCGACCATAAAATGAAAGATAACCATGGCCAAAACACCAGTATTATCATTTAAACTAAGCGGCTTTAGGTATATGAGCTCTAACCTACATGTAGGGGGCTCAATTGCTGTTACTGTGTAATAGTTTACAGTATTGGTTTGGTTTAGGATTTGTATGCAGAGATCACTTTTGGGCCCTCGACTATCACCTACCAAGTTTATTCAAGAGGTTGCCCAAATGGCTCATATCCAAAAGCTACCGGGCGAGAGCCAAGGCGGCCGAGGGAATGTTGCAATATCATGAATACGGACGAAAACATCTCGACTTTGCGAATGAAAACATTCTGAAGAAGGATTGGACCCCCGAGTTTGGAGGAAAGGACCCCGACTTTTGGAATTGCGGACCAAGTTTGTCCAATGGTTCTGCGGAACACCCAGTAGACTCATTTTGGGCAGAGATATTTCTTTGCTACCAAAATAACCCGACAGGCGGCCCTGTCAATAAGCCCGATGGGGCTACTTCAACTTTGGAGACGACCCCAAAGTGTACATAACAGGTCTAAGAAAACAACAAACTGGCCTTCCCTTACCTTGGCAATGGGGGGTGTATTGGCAACGAACCTACCGCTGTTAGCTCTGACCGCTTTTTTTATGGACCAGGGTCGAAATATCACTTTAGTAAAGACTTTGGTTCTTGTATTGTTATTTTTTTATGAATAGGTGCAAGCATCAATGCGTTGTTTCACTGAAAATAAAAGTGGAAATGCCAAAATATGTTTAAATACATTAATTGTCAACTGTCAAATTTGTGGGAAACAGCTACCAATATTAGGTTTAAGCACTCGTCTTGGTGCTCATTACCATCAACTGGTTGCCTTAAGCTGAAACAGAAAACTTTTTATACAATGGGGTTAGATCGTCACTTTTGTCCTCCCACTGTATGCATCATACTATGATTTAAACCACGCACCTTCGATTATTGTAAAAGTCGTTCAATACCATCAGTTGTTTCAAATACCCTAGGTAGTTCCGAGGTCTCCATTCATCAGTCTTCGTATCTGACACTTTCCTACATTTGGAATAGTTTTCATTAACCTGACTAGTATATTACTAGATATAACAGGAAAAAAGAGGATGAAAATCAGGCTTTAGTGAAGATATATATTGACTCATTGAAAATACAAAGCAAAAAGCGAACTTTCCCCTAGAGTTCTAATCTAAAGACATCCTCTCCCACTCTATATACAGAATCATAGGCGCGTTTCATCACTTGCTATTAGGTTCTCCCGGGGGACTTAAGTTTTCGGAGAATGCCACATCGCTTGTCTAGGACGTCATGGTTAACAGTGGCAAGCGTTTTCTTTCCGTGGCCGTCTTCGCCATTCCTCACACCACCGCCAAATATCGCAACCTCGGGCGACTGCTCCCAGCCAGGTCCCTTGCTTGGGTCCTTGGCAAAATCAGCCCAGGTTTTCTGCATCTTGTTGCTCAGCTCGCGCTGAAAATTACTGGCCACCTTGTCATCGAAGGTACCAAAAATGATTGGAATCTCAGACGCATGGTACACGCCGCTGCCCTCGAAGAGCTCCAAACTAGTGAAGCTGGCGTTGTACTGGTATCGCCAAGTGGGGATGCCTGCTTTTATATTGTCGTCAACCAGCATCCGTTCTGGACAAGTGGTGGAAAGTTCGGTCAATAGCATTGATATGCGGTCCTGTTCGCTGGCAATTCCAGGGTCTCCAATGGGGTACAGCTCGAGGAGCATGTTGACAATCTCATCCTTGCCGGGAAAGTACCGCTGAAGAAATTCTTTCGCGCTCGTCACACCATCATATAACAAGAGCATGGCTTCCTCGGCAGTGTTGCCAATCATGATGGGAACACGGGCAATAATGGGGTTCTTCTCGGTCGACTTTCGACGAAGCTCGTACGACTTCTCAATGTTGGCGAATCCATCAGGCATTGAGTAGAAGTTCAACCTGTTTCTCTCAGCTAAACTAACAAGCTTAGTAGCCTTGACGGCTCGCATGCACTTGAGGTCACTGGGAGAGCATCCGGCAAGAGCTGATATGTTCTGCCACGACTTTGTCGAGTTGGCTTCGCCATAGAGGTTACCAATCCTGTCATCAGTCGCTGAGCCTGACTGCATAATGGCAGCGTGGAATTGGGGAGGGTTGGGAGGGTTTATAACGAGGCGGTCGACACTGCCCGCGCCAGCGCTCTCTCCAACGAGGGTGATCTTTTTTGGATCGCCACCAAAGTTGGCAATATTGCGGTAGACCCAATCTAAAGCAAGGCGTTGGTCAAGTAAACTAAAATGCTTGGTCAGGAACCACACGCCGGCTTGAGTCAAGGAGATAAGGCGGTTCGGAACTTACCCCAGGTTAGGTTGGATGCCCGGATAGCTGGAAAAACCAAACAGGTTGGTACGGTAGTTGACGGAGACGACGACGACGTCCTGGTTGGCAGCAAATCTGGACCCGTCATATATTCCAATCGAATTTGCTCCGCCCTGGAAGCCGCCTCCGTAGATCCAGAACAGCACAGCCTTGGAGCTATTGGATGCCGAGGCTGGAGCATAGATATTGAGGTTGAGACAGTCCTCGCTCTCGCCAGCGGGTGGCGGCGTGGGGTCGTTGCCAAGCTCCATACCTAATTTACGTTCCCGCGAGTTCTCCTCGCCGAGGAAACTTTGGTGGCAGGCCGGACCATACTTGGAGGCGTCATAAATGGCGTCCCACGTTGCTGCTGGCTCCGGTGGCTCGAAACGGACTGGTACCTCGGCAAATGGTATCCCCAGGAACTTGTTAACAGTAACAGTGGAAGACGGAAGGACGGTGGTAGTTCCATAAAGTGTTCCCAAATCAACAGTGGCGGTAGGGTGTTGGTTATTGTCTTTGCATGGGGCCGAATGAGCTGTTAGAATATAGATAGAAAGCGTCAAGAGATAACGGGCCGCCATGATGGTTGCTGGAGGATGGCGATGGTCGGGCGAGCTTGATTGGTGATGTTATATTATGAGTGTTAAGACAGCAGCGGCCATGCTTCTCTTTATACTTCGCTGTTGGATTATATCAAAGTCCTTGTAATTTTTTCTTCTTTTTCCATTTTGGCACGAGCCTGGGTCGTGTCTGACGTAGCCGCCGCAGGTTGGCTTGGCTTTGTGTAAGCTGTGGCGGTGTTAGACCACGCTAGCACCTTTTAGTAGACTTCATGCGCTCGCCTCGTAAAAGCGTGGGGCAGTCAGCACAGAGGAGGGGCCTGAGGGACACTGCCACAAGCCTCTTGCGCCATTGGCCAAGACTTGGCACTATAGCGGGTTTATGGCGAGAGGAATCGTACATAGTTGCGTTTACTGCAGGTCCCCACTATGTCTAAGCAATACCGTAAATACTCAGTAAATTCGGTTTTGCCCGTGGGTCTTGATATCCTTGTCAGGACCAGTCAACTGTGCCCAATGAACGATCGATCTCTCTAAAAGCTGCCTGATCAAGCCACTAGCTGATTATTGGCCGTGGCGAGCGCCTTTCACTGGTCTGACATGGGGGATCAAGACCCACGGGTAAAACCGAATTTACTGAGTTTTTACGGTAAGAGATGCAACGGGAAATTGAGAGAGAAATCTGTTCCTGGGTGGTTGCTTGCAAGCGACCCCTCGACATTGCTATATAAATAAGCGCAAAATATCCTTATGTCTAAAGCGATGCCCTATGTTAATAAAGCCAACCATCCCAGGACTGGCGACTGTCTACACACTTCCCAAATGGCTGGCTGCTCATCTCAGGAGTTCCAGTCCATTTCCACTATATTACAGGGGTAACCAGAATAGAAATGGGTACTGGGCGCTGTGTTTAGCTGCATGCAGAGATCAATGCCGACGAGGGGCTGAGTAGGGCTGATAACCTCTAACCCAACATAGGCCAAAAATTAGGAATCTTACAGGCGCCATGCCTGTCGTAGTCAGCACTCAGCAGCAGTGCCAATTTCTAGAACGCTGGGTGGGTAGTAACTCTACTCATCGGCTTATTTCCGGCTAATATCCCGACATGAGCTTGTGTGTCCAAGAGTTGTGTGGTCCACAGGACAAGAGAAAGATTTTAATAAAAAATTCTGCAAAAATGAATCAAAGCCTGAGTATGGCTGAATTGGGATTGTTGGGGTTGATGATGAAGTGGCTCGCAAGGTTGCCAGGCAGAGCCACAACAAACAAGACTAGAACCATATCGGATGCTGAAAGAGCAATCTGAATCACTGATTTTGAACATAGACCTCTTGATTATGGGAAGATTCTGGGATCATCAAGAGATTTGCAGGAATATGATCTGTCTCAATTAGCCCTGACATAATTACACCAACATGCACGAGTACGAGTCAAGTTGAGCTAATCACCAGCATCGGCGCAATGGATGGATTGTGAACCAGTTTCTTGAAAATATGAAATTTGCTTAGAGTATATAATAAAAATTAAAAAACAGTGCAACTCTCCAAAATTGCCCATATCGTACCTAAGCTTGCTCGCAATGACTGACAAAGTCCTTGAGGTCATTTGGTATCTTGGCACTTCGGAGTCTCTCCTCGTCAATCACATCATCGCCGTCAAAGATCTTTGCAATTTCTTCCAAACTGTATCCCTTGGTCTCCGGGAATATGAAATAAGTAATAACAAGAAATATCACGAGTAGAACACAAAATACAATGTAGTACTTCCATCCAATGTTGTCAAGGCCAATGGGGTTCGTGAATGCCGCGATGATGAGAGAGCCATAGATGGCGAAGAGCTCTACTGCAATGCCCTTTGATCTCAGCGAGAATGGGAAAATTTCCGTTGGGTAGCCAAAAAGCAGGGGGGTCCAGGCTATGTCGTAGTGGAAGTAGAAGACGAAGAGCATGACCACCACGACAACTCCAGCCGGCTTGCTATCCTCAACAGAGCTGGCACCCGTCCAAACACAATAACTGATGAGCATACCAATTCCGGACCACAAGAACAAGGTTCGTCGACCCAGGCGATCCACCAAAAAGGCAGCGCTCAAAGCCGCACCGAAATTGAATATCTGGAGCAGTCCGTTGATAAGGGTTTGATCAAACGTGTCCTTAATGCCAACAGTATCCAACACGAGGGTCAAATAGTACGATACGACGCCTATGCCATTCCATTGGGCCATTGCACCCGTCAATACGGCAATGAGGGTTCGTTTGCGGTTACCGGGGGTGCTGACAAGAGCAGACCAACCGGTACTCTTCGCCATTCGCTCATGTTGAATAGTCTCGACGATCTCTGCCAACTCTCGGGTAACCAAAGGACTGTTCTCTGTCACTGGGTCATGGAACTTGGCAAGGATAGCAGCTGCTTCGGGTGTGCGGTCTTTGGATACTAGCCAGCGGGGGGATTCTGGGAGCCACCAGTAGAAGATAAGCTGAACCAACGGGAATAGGGCTTGGAGCGCCGAAGGTAACCTCCAGGAGATACCCCCAGAGTAGGCTTGTGTTCCAAATGTTGTCCAGGAGGCCAGAATAGCCCCCAGATAATAAAAGGTCCAGAATGCACTTGTGTATTTGCCACGATGTGTGGGAAACGCCAACTCGGCAATAAGCATTGGACTGGGTTGCACAACAAACATGCCACCATAACCAACGATGATTCGAGAAATGACGAACATGGCATAGTTTATCGAGGCTGCCTGAATGGCAGAGGCAATGCAAATGAGAATAGTGCCAGCTAGGAGGACTGGCTTTCGGCCGAATTTATCCGAGAGAGTACCGACAAAAGGCAGAGCCAGGACAGACCCGATCGATTGGGCTGCGTTTACAAGTCCGAGCATGGTGCCTGCAGGATGACCAAAATAGTCTCGCCACTGGGCAAGGGATTGAACCCCGTTCATGAGAGAACCTGCATCTGCGGTTAGACAACGCTGCCAAGGGGTTTTTCGTATACACCCACCATCGTATCCGGAGACGGAACTCGACAACAGGGGGATGAGGAGAAGGAGGTTCAGTTTGACAAGGTGAGGCTGCTGGAACCAATATTTCTCGGTACATGGCAAGACCTCGGCCAAGGCTATGCCGACGATTTTTGCGTCGCGCTCTACCTGGGATGCCATGGTAAGGAAAGAGACCAAGTGACAGTTACTTTAGAAGCCAGGGGAGTTGAGCATGATGGTGATATCAATGGCGGAAAGATGGTACAGCCAGTCTATATATATTAACCATGTTTATGTGTATATAAACGCGTCATACCCGAAGCACAACCCGAGGGACTGTTACAGAGTGAACGTCAGACTTCCTGCCCCCCCCAGATTGTCTGCATGCCATAACCTGGAGAAGGGCGCCGCTAGCCAGTGGAGAGTACGCGGGGAAATGGAGAAACGTTGCACCTCTCCACCAGGCCAGCCCGGCGGTGTGGGGCGTCCGGCGAGGGCGACAGTCGACCGAGCTGCTCAGTGGACAAAGGGCACTCTATGACTCGAAATGATTTGGCGGGCGGGTCTGGAGTAGCACTTGGATGGGAAATGATAAGCTGCTTGACTGTTCCATCCATCCAGACCCACCTGGACATTCCCCAACCGTAAGCCGATGACTGGGGCCGCGGTCCTGGGCACGATGCAAACGTTGGTTCGTGTGAACTCCGACCCCGGAAGTCACCGAGTCGAAAAAGTGCTGTATTACAACAAGACAAAAGACACATGACACACGTCGCATTGATTGATCGTGTTAGTCCACAACCATGATATGTGGAGGTGGATGAAAAGGATTGCCCTCAGAGCACGGATGGACATCATTTGATTCTCTTCTATTCATATTCCCCATTTTTTTTAGTTATCAAAATGGTTTCTGCTTATCCCATTCAATCATCGTGCCACTGCACTGGTTGCGTCGTATTATTCCCTTAACCCAGATTCTTCGCGTCCGCAGGTGTTTCCTTTCAAGGCTCCAATGTGACGAATGGCACATCCTAGTCAGTGGATGCATGGGATGATTGCGCAGCCAGGCGTTATTTCAACGCTCGGGAGATGATGGATGGTTGGCTGTGGGAATTGACTTGGTCGATGGGTGAGCGGTTTCGGTCTCTGTCGTCATGATTGCTGCCAGCTCCCCACGATCCATCGTTTGCTCGCATACAACTCAGACATGGATGCTCTAGAATTAAACCAAAAGACAAATACACGGTCTTTATAATGAAGAATTGGAATAAATAACTTTGAAATTGTATTTGTTTTCATTTACAACCATTATGTTCTACCGTGCAGTGTATCCACCATCAATAATAATGTCAGCACCAGTGGTGTATGAGCTTGCATCACTAGCGAGATACAGGTAAATGCCTCTCAACTCCCTTGGGTCCGCATCTCTCATAAGAGGAGTAAGGCTGAACCACTGCTCCTTCATCTCGAACGGGCAGTCTCCGGAAATTGCCGTGTCGATATAGCCAGGACTGACCGAGTTGATGCGGCCGCCCCATTTGGCCCACTCGACTGCCAGGCTCTTGGCCAAATGAATGCATCCAGCCTTGCAGGCATTGTAGCAGCTCTGCTCCTGGGGCACATTGGCGGCATGGCCACTCATGCTGGCAGTAATGATACCAACACCTCGCTTCTGCTCTCGGAACACGAGGCCAGCGGCACGCATGCAGTAGTATGCTCCGTCAAAGTCAATAGCTCGCACATTGTCCCAGTCCTCGATCTTATCATCCAAGCCTCCAGCCTTTGTGGGGATGCCGTGGTTGGCAATCATGACATCAAGCCTACCGAAGTCCTTGACAACTTGGGCGACGGCGGCCTCGACATTCTCATATTTGCGAACGTCGACCTGATAGACCTCTACCTTGACACCAAAGTCTTGCCCAATCTTATTTTTAATCTTGTCTGCAGAGGAGGAGCTGTGGTACCAAAGGGAAAGCTATAAATAGAATTTCAGTAGTGGTTTTAATGCAGGTCGCCAGGGAACTGCCATACATTTGCGCCAGCTTCGGCCAAGCCCCTGGCGATCTCAACACCAATACCTCCACATCCACCAGTAATGATGACGGTGCGACCATCCAGTCTAAAAGATTTAAAGAGACTGTCCTCAACAGGGGGGTTTGGCTTGCGAATGGACCGTCGTCCGTTGGCCCCGTTGGCTCCGTTTGTGCCTGTCATGGTATCTGTTCAGGTAGGCGGTTGACTCTGAGAGAAAAAGTTGAGACTGAATTCCAAAATGCCCAGGCTTGTATTGATCAATAACTAAGTGAGAAAGAGTATTCAGCTCTTCAAATAATCGCAACACTATTCCCATCCAAAGCTAGACGGGAACCAGCGTCCGTCAAAGCTGGGGTAACAAGTACTGCGGAGTAAGTCAGACGGGGCGGCCATGCCGCTCCGAGCTGGTGTATTGTCCCCGCGTTCGGGGAAGGGTGAATGTCGCCCTTTTTTTAAGCGTTTATTAGGGAAAATGTAAGTTATCAATGTAACTAATTCATAACACTGAGTTAATTTCACCTCGCAAACTTTTGGCTTCTATTGATTGATTGTGTGGTATGCCAATATCCCTACCGCCCACACATACGGTAGGTGTAGAAAATACATCAGAGTTCGAGCCAGGCGCAAATCAATACTATAAACTATCATAGTGCATGCATTGAAAATAGATATGACGGTATGGATGGCAGCATCTCAGATTAGACTGGTTTAGAATAGATTGGAGAGCAAGTATGACATTATGCCAATCATTTTTCCTATATACGTTCTATCAAAGCATCATATCTCCCCTCGCTATGCTTGGTAGCATACTCTCCATTGGCTAAATCGTCTTCGTCAGTTAAACTGAGCGCCTTTTCCATAGTTTCCTCGATTCCTGTCTTGAGGTGTCGCTTAGCCACTCGAGTTCGTGCAAGAGACGGCTCGACCTTGACAAGCCATCGACCATCTGCTGCAGGTGTGATTGCATCCCATGGTTCCTCATCGCACATGAGATAGTTGCCCCCGAGAATGCAAGCTTGCACATCTGGCCCCCGCCGTCAGGTCATCAGGCACCGGATCTTTGACTGCGTGATCGAATGTTGGTGCAGTGACAGCATAATTCCCGGCCCCATTCCGGAGCCTTTCTACTAGGGCGGCTGCGGCTGCTCCGTCAAAGGTTCAGGGGGCTCCACGACGGGCGAGAGCCCCCGCTGCAATGGGCAAAGAGTGGAGAGTAGCCAGGGGGAGGTGGAAGCCATCCACTGATATAACCGCGATGGACGGGCCCAACAGCAACGCCACGGATTGGGCAACCATTTGGGCAATTGTCGACTTTCCCGAACCAGGAGGCCAGGCTATGGCAATGAGGAGCCGCTCTTTGCCCTGTGCCCTTTTCAGCGCGAATTGGTCTTTGATTCGTTCTAGGAGAGATTGGTAGACAGTTTTGTGCTTACTTTCTGTATTTTTGTATTTTCGTGGTGTGACTTACGGACATTTCGATGAATTCATTGCTCCCTACAATACGTGTCTCAACCAGCAAGGCTCCATTCGGACCCCTGCGGAGTACTGTCACCCTACTTCCTGCTTCCCCGCCCGCAGTAGTTCATTCGGATAGACTGTCGACGGTTATTGAGATGGACTGGATTCTAGTATGAATTAATAAGATTACCATCAATCTCTCTTTTCTAGACACTACTCTGCAGCCATCAAGGTACTCGATAATTCGCCATGACGGAAGTAGTAAGTTCTTCTCAGTAGCCATCAACGTTGCCTGGAAATAAATCTGACAGTACGTCATATAGAACCCCGCCTTTGTTCTACAATCCATCAAAAACGTTTCGTTTGAGGAACGCAAGGTGACTCCGTTGAAGGATGAGCACGATGTTCGTGTCCACGTCCAGCAGACCGGTATCTGCGGTAGTGATGTTCACTACTGGCAGCGTGGACGTATTGGCGACTTTATCCTCGAAAGCCCCATCATTTTGGGTCACGAAAGCGCCGGTGTCATCGTGGAAGTAGGCAGCAAGGTCAAGAATGTCAAGGTCGGCGACCGAGTTGCCATCGAACCTGGTGTCCCTTGCCGTAGGTGCGACTTCTGTCGCGTCGGATCCTATAACCTTTGCGAGGACACCGTGTTCGCCGCCACACCCCCTCATGATGGAACTCTCCAGAAGTACTACGATGTGGCCTCCGATTACGTGTACCCCATCACCAACAGCATGACAGCCGAGGACGGTGCTCTCGTAGAGCCCGTGGCTGTTGCGGTTCAGATTGTCAAAGTGGGAGATCTTCGCGCCGGCCAGTCGGTTTTGGTCTTCGGCTGCGGTCCTATTGGTGTGCTCTGCCAGGCTGTTGCCAAGGCATCAGGCGCCAGCAAAGTCATAGGTGTTGATATCTCTGAATCCCGAGCAGAGTTTGCTCGCGGTTTCGGTGCAGATGGCGTTTATGTGTCAAAGACCAAGCCCGAGGCGGGCGCAGATCCAGTCGAGGCTGCTCGTGCCATGGGAGAGAGAATCGTCAAGGAATTTGGTCTTGGCAAGGGTGCAGATCTTGTCCTGGAGTGTACGGGTGCAGAGCCCTGTATCCAGGCTGGCATCTTTGCGGCCAAGAAGGGCGGCACCTATGTGCAGGCCGGTATGGGTAAGGAAAATGTCGTTTTCCCCATTACAACGACTTGCATTAGGGCACTTAATGTCAAGGGCTCCATTCGCTACTCGACTGGCTGCTATCCCGAGGCCATTAGATTTATTGGAAGTGGCAAGATCCAGCCATCTAAGCTGATCACTCATCGATTCAAGTTTGAGCAAGCAGAGGAGGCATTTGAGCTGGTTCGACAGGCCAAGGAGAACACACTCAAGGTTATTATTGAAGGAGTACAGAAGTAAAGCCATGTAATTTACATTGAAAAATAATTTGCCATGACCTCATTCAAACCCGTTCAACTAGTAAGTGATGCGAAGTGCGGACGGAGAAGTGAAGTAACAGGCTTAGCCGTCTTTAAATTTCTTTTTTTTTACAAATAAACTATGAGAAAACTGGCATTGCTAGATTAATAGATCTTACAGAGAAAAGAACAATCCAATAAGAGTAGTAATATCCGGCGTGGTTCTGGTGTTTGTTCCTTTTAGGGTGAACGATATGCATACTAGTCCACATTTCCACTCTGATATAATCATATTAGTATTATTCTTACCACTATTCTGACCTGTAAATGGATTTATTGTTGTAGTGTCATTCATGCATCAATAACTTTGAACTACTGTTGGGTCGTTTTCGCGAATAATTCCAAGTGAATAAACTCCCCACGTGTTGACAGTGAAAACCGTTATACTTGGCAATTGGAGTTTGCATGAAATAGTTAATCAAGGCTAAATTCATACCGAAATAGGCATAAATCTATAGAGAAGACAGTGAGGGTGACCCTCCCAGTTGGTGCCCGATCTCCAGCACTAGCTCCGGGAGAGAGTCGCCCCAGACCGCAACCCCGCAGGTATCCCCACCTCAACCCGATCAGCACCGGAGAGGGTCATCCGCACGGCCTGCATCTTCTTTGAGACGGTGTATGCTCGCTATGGTGGTATTAATCTGCTTTAAATGTTATAGTTTGTTGGGTGAACTGGCTGTTGGCTTGAATTCATACATTATTCTCTCACGCGTTGTCTGTTCCATCATCATGGTTCTCGCTGCGCACCCCAACCCCGCTGCCCCAGTGCTTTCACACTTCTCACTGGAGGGAAAAACTGCCCTAGTCACTGGTGGATCGCGGGGAATCGGTCTTCAAGTTGCTACTGGTCTCCTCGAAGCCGGCGCTTCAGTGGCCATCACTTACTCAACAACATCGGCCGACGACATCTCCTCTCTCGTTGCTTCGCTTTCCTCTGCAAACCCCGATCGCACCGTCAAGGCCTACCAATGCAACGTCACTGACCGAGCTGCCGTAAACTCAGTCGTCCAGACCGCGGCAAAGGACCTGAGTGGCCTTGATATTGTTGTTGCCAATGCAGGAATTGCTGACCACATCCCTGCCGAAGACTATCCCGAGGACAAGTGGCGAAACTTGATCGATGTCAACTTCAATGGCGCTTTCTGGACAGCACAGGCGGCTGCAAATGTTATGAAAGACACCAAGACCCGGGGCAGCATCATTTTCACCGCAAGCGTGAGTGCCATTCTGGTGAATGTGCCACAAACTCAGGCCGCGTACAATGCCAGCAAGGCAGCTGTCGTCCACCTCGCAAAGAGTTTGGCAGTTGAGTGGGTTGATTTTGCTAGAGTCAACTGTGTATCCCCTGTATGTTCACTTCATAAATTTTATATAAGCCTTTGACTAATAAAACTAGGGTTTCATCGCAACGGACATGTTGGAGGTTCACCCCAAGGAGTGGAGAGATAAGTGGTTCGGCATGATCCCAGGATCCAGGCTTTGCGAGCCTGCCGAGTTGAAGGGTTCCTATGTATATCTGGCTAGTGATGCCAGCAGTTACATGACCGGTGAGTACCTGGACAGTTTATCAAGGGAGGCTTTCGGTGCTAAAGTTCTTTGCTAGGTGCAAACATCGTCATCGATGGAGGTTACACGCTGCCCTAAGTAATTAATTACGAGTTGAACACTGAATAATGACTCTGTTATTTTTATTTATTTTCCTCCATTGAATTTTGCCATACGATGTCTATTACAATCACCGGAAGGTTCCAGCTCGAACACAGTCTTTGGGTCTGAGCTAGGGTATGAATACCAACATAAGCCAGATAACCTTGCCCAGACACTGCGTTAGTGCGTCGGTGTATACACCCGCAAAGCCCCAGTATGACCTCTAATGGCTTTTCCAATGATCCCTAATAGCATACATTACTCTTTTTTGAGGCCGACTTTCCCCGTCTTTCTCAAACCAATTGTTCCAACAGTTCCACACACCACCATAAACACGAACATGGCCCAAAAGCTCGCTCTATATCCTTCCATAAGCGCTGAAGCTCTGTCCATGTCTTGCTGCTGTTTATTGGTCACGACCGTTGAGATAACCTGGACAACAGCAAGACCCAGTGCAGCTCCGAATTGAGCGGCTGTATTAAACACGGCTCCGGCTAGGGCCTGGGTATCTTCGGGAAACACATCCGTTATGACTATGAGGCCGACGGTGAATAAGGCATCAATGCAGACTGGTTGCAACATCTGCGAAACGAAGGCGTTCCCCCAGTATGGCCACGATGGCTGGATGACAGCCATGAGTATGGCGGAGACGGCACACAAGGCTGATGTAGAGGCGACGATCCAAACAGCGGGGATTCGATGTACAAACAGACCAATGGATAGGTTGGTGAGAGTTCCGACAATAGTAGAGGGCAATATACGGATAGAAGCTTGGAGAGCTGAGAGGTGCTGCACCTCCTGAAAACTAGATGGAGAAATAGTTGGTATCAACTCTGGGTCCCTGTGATGTGTTGTTGTTAAACTTACAACAGGCTCGAGAAGAGTTCCATGGAGTTAATAACAGCAGAAGAGAGGACTATCGTGGTGCAAATAGTTGAAAAGGTTGTGTTTCTCCAGAGATAGTTTGGTATGAGCGCGTTCTTATTCACCTTGACGCGCTGGTGCATGTAGAAAATAAATGTCACCAGCGCGACTATGCTCGAACTGAGGCAGGCAATGCTCAACGGCTCCCTGATGCGGGACACATCTGCGCTGAGGATTCTAAATTTAAAGTAAGCCTCCTGTAGCTACTGCATCAGTGGTCATGGGGACTTACGCCAGCAAGTAGCAGAGCAATGTCATGCAAGCGCACGACAGTAGAGCACCGATCCAATCCACCTTGGTTTTGAGGCCATGGAATACGCTCTTTAGGCTGTGTGTCTTTTTGCTACGAGGCAAAGCCCAAGAGGAAATGATGGCAAAGACCAGTGTCAAACCCCCAGAAAGATGCCATCCAGAACGCCAGCCGATGGTGTCGACAAAGACACCACTCAGAACCAACCCGACAGAAAGACCGAGTGGCTGGCTGAGCCCGAGGAATGAGAATGCGAGATTTCGACCTCTGCCCTGGGGAAGGGCTTCTGTAATGATGGCAACACAAGACGCCAGATGCAAGGCAAGGCCTACGCCCTGGAGTGCTCGGAGAGCCACGAGCTCAGGGCCATTACGGGAAAATCCAGCAGCAATCATCAGCGCACCGCTCGCAAAAGATCCCGTTTGATCAACCCATCTCGGACCAATTACATCGGCAACAGAACCAGCAAGCAGCAAGGTGGATGCAGTCGCAAGACTGGACACGGAAGCTGGCCAAAATGAGAGGGATGGGGGAAGTTGCAAATCCCTTTCAATTGCCGGGAGCGCAACCCCGACGATACCGTTGACCATGCTCCCTGTGAAGGTGATGCCGGACATTAAAACTGTCAAGGCAACTTTCTGGAGGTTGGTTAGCTGGGCGGGAGTTTGTGACTCGGGCGACAGTTGTTGTTGCTCAGATGGGCCAAGCACTGTTTCATTTGCGAAGGCTACTGGTCGGTTCTTTAGAGGAATTGCTTCTCCTCTGTGGGAGATGTCGATACTGCATGTTCCAGTGGTAGTCATTCTGAGTCAATCACGGTGATGGTGTTTATTGGGTGGTGATGGAGCCACTTTGCGAAGTTTTTTGAGCAATATTACACTTGGGACATGGATTGATGAAGCATGATTTGCAAATTGAGGGGCCCAAGACTAAAACATATGCTCAATTGACACGCACCAGCCCTACGACAGGAAATGGCTGATTATCAAATTTGGGGCGTGGCTGGCGTCTGCTCATTGGAAGTTGCGGTGCACCTAATCCAGAGGCAGACTAGCCGGCCGTCATTTGGGGTGCTCAGTTGGTGATGCAAGTTTGGCTGTAACTTGGTTAGAGCCTTAGAGGGCAGGCCGCTGCGAGTCTCACACTAGATTTCTGGGTGGGCCTCGGAGAGTCCTACCCTTGGGGTTGTAGCAGCTGCTTATGCGGCGCAACGGCGTGACTCACTGGTTGTCAGCATCTGGCTCCTTGAGCATTGCTTGTTGACGATGTCTTTTTCAGACACGCCTGGTGAGAAGAACTTGGGCAATATCAGCCCAGTGCAACCGGCTTAGTTTGGTTGTGTTATCACAATAACGCAGTTCATGGGCCCAGAAAGAATAGCCATCAACAGATACAAATCGCGCAAAGACATCTGAGAACAGAATTCAATCAGCAACGCAACCAAGAAGACAAACCCACCCAAGTCTTCCTGCGTCCCCGTCTTGTCCAAGTGTGGCGGGTGATGGATGGCTGACTTAAATACCAGCCACCACCCATGACCCATCCACGTCTCAATTGTTACCATGGCAAGCGGGTGCGCACAGCAATCTATGCACGACACAGACAGTTTCGCAATCATTTCCCCGACTTTAAATGGCACAGATCTCTCCATCTTGAGACCAGTAATTATTATGGAAGCGCACAGCTGCTCTTTCCGTTACCCGAGGTTTTCCCCCACAAAGTCACGACCAAGACGCGACAGTTGGCTCGTCTGACGACCGGTTTATCAATGCGTTTTGCCTGAACGAGCCACCGTCAAGCCTCGACTGTTCACCAACGTTTCAGCAACAACCGCAAAGTCATCATCGCCATCGTCATGGATACGATATCCGAGAATAGGTTCTTTGCGCTATCTATCGAGCTCATTTTCGAGATTGCCAACTACCTTGATCCGTCTTCATACCTCAACCTTGCTCTCACATGCTCCCATTTCCATCACCAAACTGAGCCAATCTTTCGCCTCCATCGCGCCGCATTCATCAAATACAAGGTCACCTCGGATATCCTTCCCGGCACTGTGCTTGAGTTACTCCAAGACCCTAGGAAAACTCCCTTTGGCAAGTGGCATGTCCGTGAGCTGGAGTTCTGGGGTAGTCGGAGAAGCTGGGGAGATTGGCGGGCTTGGGAGTTGCAGCCTCCCGCGACATTCCAGTTAGCTAATGAGGGCGCTACCAGGCAAAGCTTGGGACAACTCGAAATGAAGATGTGTCTCCAGACGGCTAAGATGTGGTGGGAGCTCTCTGACGACGATTTTGACGCCGTGAGAAACGAGCTTGACTCGGGTCACGATGGCTTTATCAAAATGCTTCTCATTGCCTCATGCCCTCGTTTGCATAGCATAAAATTCGTTAAGCGGGGTGATGATTCGCACACTAGTTTACAATGGATGTCAAAGGCCATTGGATGGAGCAAAGCCAGCGGGGTATGGCCTCCTGGCTTTCAATCTTTGCGCAGTGTGGCAGTCGGAGTATCAGCAGGAATAGTATCAGGTGACCAGACAGTCGGGCGACGACAGTCCGACTTGGCGGGTATACTTAATCTTCCTGGAATTTCCCATGTTTATATACAAGATCTTGATCAAGAATTCGACGAGAATGGGGATGTCGTGGATATCGACGATGGCTTTGGCGATATTGATTCCAGAGCGGTAGAAAGGCATGACCTCTTGCCGTGTTCTTCCTCGATCCAACATCTATACCTTGATCGTACAGGAGGTATCCATCATGAATTCAGAAATGCCATATTGAACGTTTCCGAAGGCCTCCAATCAATGACAATACGAGGCAACGACTACTCCCCACTCGACGATATAGACATATACGTTAATGCCCTAGGACGCAATTACCCGGAAACAATGGAAAAGCTCACATTCTACAACCCAGGCAACTTGAATGGCTACCGATGCAACGTTTACCGCCCAGAAGAGCTAAAAGATTACCGGGCCCTCAAACAGGTTTCTATTGCCATCGATGACGTGGAGCTAGATGCATTCTACAACAAGCCAGATGAAGCAGAGTACCCCAATCGAGACCAATTCATTGAGTGGATAGTGAGAGAAGGAATATTTCCGCAGAGCATGGAGGTACTTATGCTTTGGACACAGTTGGAGAGACATGAATTCATTGAAGTGGACAAGGGCCTTGATCGACTTGACATCCTCGACGATGTGCTGGTGGCTCTTATCAATGAAAAGCCTGGGCACTATAAAAATCTCAAAACCATATATGTGGACGCCACCGAGAGGGCTTTGAGGAAACAAAGAAACCAGATTTGCTTTCAGAAGGCCATTGCTGCAGGGCGTGGAGCCGGAGTACACGTTCGTACTCTAACAAACCAGGAGGATGGAGGGTCCTGGAAGGGGTTTCCCGCCGCGCCAGATAAATATGATTTGAAGACTGGCCCATTTAGCGAGAGACCCAGCACATGGAAGATCAACCGTCTGACTGGTGACTGGGAAGATCCGGGCTGTGAGGGATGTGGAAGATGTGAAGAGTGCCTCAGAGTCTATCCAGAGCAAGCTTGGCAGGATGATCTGGCAAAAAGGGGATCACCAACTAAGGAACATTGAAAACCGATAGTTGTAAGATGAATATAGTGCAAGCCAACGAAGTGGCCAGATGGGTGTCCTCACAGCGCTATGAGGGCCAAAACTGTCTCCTAAGGCTCGTCAAGGGCGGGTGCAACAGCTTCTTGATGTTCTCCAAGATGCTCGTTGCAGTCCAATCCGCTCAGTTCAATATTTTGGCTCTAGGAAATGGAATCGTCTTGACAATCATCCTTTGACTGGCCATCCTACTTATCAATCCTTCAAGTTACAAAATGATTGGTTGGGACCACTACAACCTGACTAATGCGCTGACGCCCCCACGCGTGACGAGGCATTTTTATTCTTCTTGACTTCATGTAGCATATGCCCCCTCACCACTGGAAACCTACAAAAGACCTGGCGACCAAACATAGCAGCCACCCACTCTTTACAAGCGATGTCGCAAGATACGGATTTAAAAACTTCTGTATCAAAGCATTCTACTATATTCTAAGCAGAATTCGCATCCTGAAGACTCTTTATCTCGGTCAGAAAAGCGGTAACCAACACCCGGCACAAATCCCATCAATACCGATTTTCAATCGCGCAAGGCAGGATATTGTTGGGATCCAGAGATGGAGGAATTCCATGGTCCCGAAGGCTTTGGGCGCGTCACCATTACCCGGATAGATGCTTCAGAAACAACTCAGCAAAATCCGAAAACCTATGATTCATGGTATCGCGATATTGGTATGCGGCTTCTGAATACATACAACACAACAAGAGCCCGAGATGATTATGATGCTGCAATCCAAGAATTTCAAGACGTGCTCAAAACGACGCCCAAGGATCACCCAAACCGTGCTGGTCGACTTGAAGGTCTTGGGATAGCATATCTTGACACATACTTGAGATTTGGAATGATAGAAGACCTAGAGACATCAATCCAAAAATTCCAAATCGCACTTGATACGACTCCAATAAAACATCCGAATAGAGCAAGCATACTTCAATATATTGGCATGGGATATCGTAATAAATATTTAAGGACGGGAGCAATAGAGGACCTTAATTTCGCCATCACACAATTCGAAGATCTACTCGATACCACGCCTGAAAGTACTATGGAATGGTCAAACCGGCTTCACAATCTTGGGACTGGGTATTATGATAGATACCAAAGAACGGGAGCAATGGACGATATCGAGGCAGCCATTCAGCATTTTCAAGATGCCATTAACTTAACATTGGACCCAAAAAACCCAAACTTGCCAAAGCGATTTCAATGTCTTGGTATTGCATATCATGACCGATACGAAAGAACAGGAGCCATTAAGGATCTAGACAACGCCATCGAACAATGCCAGAATGCACTCGATATGACGCCAGTTGGCCATCCAGACAGGACAAGCCGGCTTCATTGTCTTGCGGTGACTTCTCATGATAGATACCGAAGAATAGGAGGTATAGAAAATCTAGAAAATGTCATTAACCAATATCAGGTTGCCCTAGATACAATTCCAGAGGACCATCCAGATCGTGCGAATCGACTGCTAGGTCTTGGATCGGGATATTATGATAGATCTGAAATAACAGGAGCTATAGAGGATTTAGGGATTGCCATTGGGAAATTTAGAGAGGCTGTTGATATAACACCAGACAGCCATCCAGCCAAAGCACATCGACTTCAGAGTCTAGCGACAGGATATCGCCACAGATACAACAGGATGGGCGAAATAGCAGATCTAGATACTGCTATCCAAATATACCAAGATGCTCTCGACATAACACCGGAGGGTCACCCAGACCGATCAACTCGAATTCATAGTCTTGCATCTGGATACCAGAGCAGATATGAAAGACTGCGGGCAATGGAGGATCTAAATATTTCCATCCAAAGATTTCAAGATGCTCTTGATATTACTCCAGAGAACCATATAGAGCGTGTAAGGAGGCTCCAATGCCTTGGTATGGTATACGGCAATAAATTTGATAGAACTGGAGCTATCGAAGATTTGGAGGTCGCCATCAAGAGACATCAAGAGGCACTTGATGCCGCACCAGAAGGTCACCCAGACCTAGCAGGCCTGCTGCAAGGCCTCGGAATGGAATATCACAATAGATATAATAAGACAGGGGCAATAGAAGATCTGGAAAATGCCATCCGACAAAGTCAGTATGCTCTTGAAATGGTACCTGAGGGCCACATAGAGAGAGCAAATATACTTCAAGGTATTGGGGTTGGTTATTACCAAAAATATCTGAAAACAGAGGCTATGGAGGATCTAGAACCATTTATTCAACAGTCTCAGAAGGTTATTGACATAACGCCAGGAGATCACCCAGATCGGTCAATTCGACTCCAGAATCTCGGGCGTGGATATTACCATCAGTACCAAATTACAAGACAAAGAGGGGACTTAGAGACTTCCATCGCAATGATGGAAAGCGCTTTTAATCATTCCCAGTCACCTCCAATCGACCGATTCAAATCCGCCAAAGAATTACTCAATCTGCACGCAGAGGCTGAACACTGGTCATTGGCTTACGAAACTGCTTCCGCAGCAGTGTCTTTAGTCCCTCTAATTACACCTCGCTCTCTGGAGACATCAGATAAGCAGCATTTGCTCACCGATATGGTTGGCTTGGCATCAACTGCTGCAGCAGTAGCATTGATGGCAGGCAAGTTGCCACATGAAGCAATCCACCTCCTTGAACTTGGTCGTGGGGTTATAATTGGTTCATTAAACGAGATGCGCACTGAAATTACCCATCTGAAGACAAGGCACCCATCATTGGCGGAGAAGTTCATCCTCCTTCGAGACCAGCTTGATACTCCAGCATCACTGAGAAAACATGATTCTAGCCCACGATATAATTCTGCACAAGAATTGGAACAGACCATTCACACGATCCGGGAATTACCTGGATTCAACACATTTATGATGCCGCCTTCTGAAGACGAGTTGAAAGGAGCTGCAGCAACCGGGCCGATCGTTATCATAAACGTGAACAATTATCGCTGTGATGCACTAATTATTGAGACTAACAAATTCACGACTGTAAATCTTCCTCGTCTTCATGTTAAAGACATCAAAACGTATACGGCTACATTAACAACAACAGACACTCAGTTGTTAGAGTGGCTATGGGATACCATTACTGAGCCTATCCTCAATGAACTTGGGTTTACTACAATTCCTACTTCTAGATGGCCTCATGTATGGTGGATTCCAACCGGGCCTCTAGCCAATTTTCCTATTCACGCGGCAGGATACCATTTATCCAGTTCCGATACTGTCTTGGATCGGGTAATCTCATCCTATAGCTCCTCCGTCAAAGCAATCATTCATAGCCGCCAGCGTCGTCCAGACATAAGAGTAAACGAGGGCGTTCAAAAGGCGGTTCTCATAGGCATGCCAGAACTTAAATATGCCTCTGAGGAGGTAGAGAGGCTGGAAAAGATTTGTAACTCAATGAAGATGCAAGTGCTCAAGCCTCAGCCAATTCAAAAAGACATACTCGTTGCGTTAAGAGACTGCGACGTATTCCATTTCGCTGGTCATGGGGAGACTAATCGATTAGACCCATCGAAAAGTTCCTTGATTGTGAGTGACGGGAGATTGCAGGTAGCAAGCCTCCTGGAAACAGGCATTCGCGGTCGCGCGCCGTTCCTTGCATACCTCTCTGCCTGTGGAACAGGTCAAATCGAGTACGAAGAGCTTATTGATGAGGGTTTGCATCTAGTCGCAGCCTGTCAAGTTGTCGGTTTTCAGCATGTTATTGGTACGCTTTGGAAGGTTGACGATGAGCTATGTGCCGATGTGGCCACCCTTGCATACGGTTGGTTGCGGAAGGAGGGTTTGAATGACGAAGCGGTCTGTGAAGGTCTTCACCATGCAGCTAGATCCCTCAGGGACCGATGGGTTTCCGATAACACTGTTAGTACACCAGTTGAAGCTGAAGGTGCAGTTGTTGAGGGAGGCCATCAAAAAATAGCTCCGAGGAACGCTAAGTCATGTGAAGAGAAAGAAACGCCACTAAACTGGGCTCCCTACGTTCACTTTGGAATTTAAGACATGTATTTCCTCTCAATTACTCGACTAAATTTCATAAGACCAACTGATCAATGTTGATATTACTCAATGGTATGCTTTTCGTGACTTTCACTATCTCCTGACAGTGATATGAGCAAAGAAAGTACCGAGTCTCTTGGTTCTATTAAATTGAAGTTCTATGTTACCATTGTCAATAACATAATACAAACATGCCATTTCCAGTACATATAACACCACAGTGTGGTCTGAAGAACCATGCTATACACATGGCAGCTAATAAAACACCCAACTCAACACCTAAAACCATCAATATCTGTACTGGAAGTACATCTCCTTGGCTAAAGTGCCACACTGCCACGTTTTTGACGCTATTTACCATCACCCTGATCCAAAAGACTCTTATCTTGAATCAACACCCAACCAGAGCTTGGGCCTGAGCTCAAAGAGAATCCAGCAACCAATCCACAAGTTTTGCGTTCTATATCATAGTTGGCAAATTTGCATAAAATATTAGAGCTGCATTGTCGAGACAATACTTTACGCTTTACATCTGGATTCGCCACTCTAATGTGCCAGAAAGTGGCTGGGCAATTGTATCGCATATAATATTCCAAGTATCATGGCGGATATTATCAGTGACTGTTTCAGCCATGCAGGTCTCGTCGCTGTTGTCGCTGTTGTCGCCTTGTTTATTCTTGAGTGTCATGTCTTGAATGGCCACAAACCCCTCGCCTTTGCCCTGTGAGAGGGCAAATGAAGCAAAAAGCGTGCAAGCCTCCGCAGAAATGTGGATGTTGGCAGCTTTGCAAACCTCTGCAGAGCTGCACGCTTGAAGGCACTTGCGAACAGAACGCACTTGCTGGAGCCAAAATTGACTACCCACAAGAACTGATATGCAAGTGCCGCAAGAAATTCTCCATTCATCGTGACGAATCGAGTCAGTCGTAGCGGTATCTTGACAGGCGATGGTCTCGACCGTAGTTGTTAAAGATTGGGTGATTGTCTTGGTCTTCTTTTCTACAACGGTGATGGTTGCTGTGGCAATACTAGTCTTTGGTGGAAGCGTAGCGGTTACCGTCTGGGTTTTTGTAATTGTCTTATGTTTTGCTGTGGTAAGGCTAGGGCGAGCTCCCAGACAACTGCAAGCACTGCTGTAATTTTCTGGCCCCTAGCAAGAGCCTGCGTATGGAGGGATATTTTTCGGACGTAACGTGGTAGCTTTGGGCGCATTTCTCACGGGGGCACATCTCTGGAGCAACGTAGTTACATATTTCGTGGTCATATCCACCTCGGTGATGGTAGTCTCCTGGGTACATAACAACATTGGTGATGAGACTTGTACGTCGTAGTGTAGTGCTGGGTTTCTTGGTAACAGCAACTGTGATCGTAATCGTAGTTGAAGCGAGAAAGAATGTGTAGCGAAGAAATGAGGAACAATCAGCTAAATGGGCGGTTTTGGCCTCTTGTCGACGTATTCGTAAACCCCGGTTACAACTCTTACACAAGCATGTTAGGCCATTCAATGTCTTCCAAATCAAACTAGGTAGACATCCGAGCATACATCGCGATATTTCTCAGTTTGCGAAGAGTACTAGTTCCGGGTTTGGGCTTGCCGAGTCTCATGGCTTGTCCGAGTGGTGGTGCATCGTACCGCATTAACAATTACAGATTATTACTGTCAACACGTGCAGTCGAGAAAGGGTCAAGGTGCTCAAGGTCACTCATAATGTTTTAAGTGGTTTAATTGAAAAAAAATTAAATCAAAATGAAATACCAAGTCTAGGATTAAATTTTAGGAGTTTATCTTAGCATTACTATTATTAAGTTCATTCTTGCGAATAATGTGGTGGGTGTATGGGGAGCCTCCAGTGTACAGCAAAGTACAATTCAAGGGAAACCTGCCATGAGTCTCCAAGATTAAAAAGGTACAGTTGAATCCTGTTGGAATGGACCATGAGAAATTCACCTGGGTTTATTGGGTTATTCACTTTCTTTTCGTGTTGCCCTTGGTCGTTACGACAAGGCCACAAGCATACAGTGAGAGCGACCAGTTTTGCCTATCAGTCCCGATAAGATACGTACCGCCAACAGCATAACATCGTAACAAGAGCAAAAAATGAAAGCCTCGCATTTGCTCGCAATCGTATTATAGGAACAGCCCGATGCGGGGGTCGAACCCGCAACCTTGAGATCGCGTACTCGTAAGAGTCTCACGCTCTACCGATTGAGCTAACCGGGCGTGGCTCTTTTGTTGGAGGTCGCGGACCACAAATCTGGCTGACACGGGCCCGGTGGGCTTCGTGAAAATTTTGATATGGTGTGGTGGGGACAATCCACCGGCGATGGCAAAAACCGGCAATTGGGAAAGGATTTCGGAATTTCTGGTTGTCAATTGTAAAGGCCAATCATGCCTTCGAGTGGCTTGGTCGGGGAAGCCGAAATTGAGGACTGATCGCATCGTCGGGTTGTTCACTTGTTGGCATACCCTACATTACTTTGGTACGGCATCTGGGTAAACTCCCTTGATTTGGCAAAGCCTAGTGGTAGACTAATCATATGAGTTTTATATTAATATTATTTCTCCAGTGGAATTTGACCCCAATCAAATGCCGGTTGTTGCCATCACAGAGAAAACAGTAGACTACAACAAAATGCAGAACCAAATTCACTAGATGTCTCTTATTCAATAGCTCCTAACTTAGGAGGAGTCCTAAGACACACCCTGTGTCACACTTTATAAAGCTCAGTCTCCATCTCTCTTTATGCCAGTCTAAGAAGATGCATTACTTTCAATAGTTTTGATAATCTCGTCCATCCTATATTGGTCACTTATGTTACAACCTACGACATGGGCTGCATTCTTCATGGCTGTAGGTGCTGGCCGATGAATACAGACTTTGAATCTATGAATCATCCCAGCTCATGGTTCAATCATGGTGGCAATTGCTCTTATTCAAACTTCAGGATGGAAGAGAGGATAGCATTTCGGATATGATGCCTCAAAACCCACCCTGAGCACCTACCCTCCTTGGCTCTTGTATTGAACCAAGGCACAATTGAGGACGACCTGAGTTCTGACCCACTTCTTGTTTAAAATCTCACCCAATCTTTGAGACTAGATGCCCACGACAACCACGGTTTGCGTGTTTCCTCACCTTTCGCCCAGTCTGGGTATAAATATGCAGCTGTATCGTCGGACGCTCATCGAAGCGGGTTTAGCTCAGTTGGGGTAAGTTTCCAAGCTTGTAAAACTCCAGCACCAAAAAGTCTAACAATCTCTATAGAGAGCGTCAGACTGAAGATCTGAAGGTCGTGTGTTCGATCCACACAAACCGCAAACCAATCTTTTTGCTTCTCTATATGGCAATTTGACATCTCCCATAGCATGGTGATTGCTAATGTTAAAAGTTGTCATCGAGATGATTTCAGTTGAGTGGGGATATTTGGCTGTGTCGTAAGGCGGATGTTCAGAGTACCATTGTTCACATAGGCATGGCCTTATTTTTATCGTAACTCATGATTCAGCATCTTGTATTCCATCATTTTGGTAGAATTATAAACTAGCAATAATGTGTACAATCTATAGTGAGAAGAAACAACACCTGGTCGTGGAAAGAAACTCTAACCAAGCCCACTTAGAGACTGTTCCCAACTGTATCCTATTTGCCTTGAACGTTATTCCCTTATCAGATACGTACTGGGATGATCGTTCGATTCTATCTGCTGCAGCTGTTTATTCCAGTTCAACACCAACAAGGAGCTTCTGGGAACCATTGTCGTAGACGCAAAAGCTGTACAGGCCTCCAGTGATGGAGCCGGTGACGTTGTGGGTTTTCTCAGTCTGCTGTAAGAATTCGGTCTTGGAAGGGTGTACGGCGGTCGAATTGGTCTGGTAGACCTCCCAATCGTAGGCAATCGACAGGGATGAGTTGTGGTTGAATGAGTACTCAACATTAATGACTCCAATAGGACTTCGAACAGCGCGGGCATGAACCGAGGTAAGCGAGGTTCCAGCACTTGGTAGTGCGGTCCATTTGACGTCATCCTCCTCATTTACAATGCCAACTTCGACCACGTAGTTGTCATCCAAGGGAGCTTCGGCTGGCTCGGGACGGGAGCAGATTTTGAGCTCCACGTTGGCCTCGACAGGGACCGCCGAAGCAAGGGCCAGAGCGCCCGCGAAAACAGCAATGGACCGGAGGAGGTTAGAAAGAGCCCTGATTGTGTTAGTGGGTGAATGCAGTGGGAATGAAATGAATTGCTCACATGGTTGTTGGGCTATATGCGGAAAAAGTATTAAAAATGGATTTCTTCTTTTGGGGGTTTTTGAGTTAGTTAGAAACCGTGTCTAAGGATCTGGAAGACCGGTGATTTATAGTTGACTAGTGCTTAATGAGTTGTATTACGGAGATTTGTTTTGCCCGAAACTTCAGGCTGATCATTTCTGGGGCCTATGTCAGAAGAGCATTAGGGTTTAGGATTCTAATTTTGTACATAGGGATGTAGGCAGCCTCATCTCTCATGGATTTGGTAACAAGTGTCAACCTTCGGCTGTCCCGGGGACGGTTCGCTTTCCATACGATAACGGGGGATAGCTGCGTGAGGTGTACAGTGGGGGAGTAAATGCTTGTATGTTGAGCGATGAGAAATATCCATTGTCTTACCAGTTCCGTAGTTTCACGGTTTGAGAGAAATTGGTGCTGTGATCTCATAACTCTAATTAGTGGAATTAGATCTTGTTTAGGTAATTATTTAGGTGCATCATAAACTTTGTGCTTGGGACCCCTGCTCTCATAGACTTGGCCATACGTGTACGCTGATTGCTATAAGAGGGGGGCGTTCAATTGATGCATCAAAACAATCAGAAAGAAAAGAAAAACATGACAAAACCGAAATCGTCTCAGTACCGGATACTACAACTTTTAATACTTTGTCTTGGTAAGACGGGATAGTATAAGCAATATGGAGAAATCATAGACCGCCATCTCATCATCGATCGAAAACAGGTACAGATGCTGCTCATTATTTACTTGTAACCCTGCTCAGGGGCTTATCCTAACTGCACATGCGTCATCTAATCCACTCGGAGCTGGCTCCATCCCGCACTCTCCACACTTCGTACTTAAAACCCCCTGCGATTTCAACCTTATTTTGAAGAACCAAGATGTGTCCGATACTAAGTGGATATAGGTAGATCGCGGGATCATGATTCTAGAAGCGACAAATGGGCAAGATCTAGCCCGCCCAACGAAAGACCCCTGTTGGCGCTGCGTGCAAGTGTTTCTTCCAGGGTTTGGGTGCTTTGTTGGATGATACAACCCGAGATTTCAGTCGATAATAAGCACCTCGGAAGTTTTCATAGGAGATTATGGGCATGCAGATGAGTGGTGGGAAAGAGGTAATGATACTCTCTTTGTGGGATCAAGGGTGATGAAGGACCAGGACTGGAGAGGCAAGATCAACACCATATTGCTCCACTTCCCTCTTGGCCGAAACAGGCTGTGCTCTCAGCGCCGGCGACAAGTGAGATCGTTCAACATTCTTAATTTTTGTTGTTTGATTTCGAGGTTCATCATACAATACAGTATTTGGGTAGTAGGCACCACGAAACCTCATTCGGATATTGTTTATCATTGTATTATGTGTGGATGATACTCGCATCACTTTTGCCATGACTGTCAATACCGCTCTATAAATACCCTATATAGCTGATCGAGATACAAGAAAGCCTCCCAACTTGTCTCATTATGTGAAGCAGCTTCATACTAGAAATCCGTAGCAGCTTTAGCGGTTGGGTAATGTCGAAAAGGAAGAAAGAATCTCTACAGGAAGCTGCCGACTTTATGGATGAAGTTAATACAAATTAGGTTTTAGAACCACCCAAGCATGCATTCGAGACATTGTCTTCCACGTGCTGCAGCTCTTTTTGCATATTGGTGAGATGTTTAAATTGTCTGGTGATGCAATAACTGACCTGTTGTATACCAGTCTCCATTCTCCTGTGAAAATTGACGGTTGTTTGAGCTATGCTCTTTTGGGGCAATGTTTAACCAAGTTGGCTGTCCTTGGAGAGCAGCCAATTGATTGATAGCCTTGGGCTGAGGTTTCATCTTGGCTTACTGTTACAACGTATGAATTAGTTGCATGAGACTTGCTCAGTGGTCAGGTGTGGTTGCTCATTGGTCCAGCGGCGCTATCGGTGTCAGCATCTGGTCAATTTTAGATGTTGGCCCGATAATAATGTGGCATCGTATTGGCAAAATTTGACAGGAAATATTGCTCCGTAGTGCAACCAATTTTCTTTTTTTTATCGGGATAAAATGGCATGGCAACTAGTGCGTCAATGTTGACACCTCATAAGACGTTGTGGACGAGTTAGAGTTTGTGACATTGTTTAACAATACAGACTAATCCAGCGTAGAACGAGTCATTCTGTGTACACGTATCCAAATGTTGGGCTTTGGGGGCTGAGGACTGAGGAACGCGATCGACAAATACGCACTTGCAGCTTCTTGTTCATCATGACGGAGGTGGATTCTCAGACCAGGCCAATGAGAATTTTGGGTGGGTGCAAGTCATGCAGAGGGAGCCTATGGCGGGGACTCAGCCCTGTCGGCCGTGCCGGTAGCAGGATAACAGGGCTCAGCCGCAGCCACTGACTGGCCTAAAGGGTGCAGGGAGATCGCTGCGCGCGGGCGCTGTGCGTGGGCGCTGGCACCAATGAGGGCGCACTGCTGACAGCACTAAGGGCACAACAACACTGCAGATGGCCCGATAAAGCTACGCAGGGATCGCACCGGAATTCAGTCTCAGCTGTGACGTCGGTACCTGGCTCAGCGGCGCATACAGCCCCAAAACGGATTAATGCCACTGGTCCCAGAAACGCCCATCCGCAGCACATCGGGAACTGCTGCTGCGCCCCCGATCGGGATTCAACTGGTCAATTTCGCGAACATCGTCAACGTTTGCATTGACTGTTGGGATATATAATATCCAAGCATCCTCAGCCAGCAGCCTTTTGTCGATATACCATCACATCACATCACATCACATCACTATTGCAATCAAGCAATCACCTTAAACCACCAAAAGCGCCTACAGCTCAACTCAACTCATCCATTCATCAATCCAATCACAACCACACATACAAACAATGGCCGCCTCTCAACCCCCCGTCTTCCATGTCAGTGTTGCATGGAAGAGGTGGAACTATTTCGTTGCCAACCAGCAGAACCCTGACCAGCCACTCTACAAAGTCCAGCACAAAACACTTGGCATGAACCTCGTCTACACAAGGGTTGCCGACGAAGAAGTCATCGGCACCGGCAAGCTCCACAGCGTCTCCATCAATGCCGACTACGAGCTCCACGGCCGCAAGGGCATCATGAAGGCAACCAAGCGCCTCAAGACCGAGTACAACCATCTCTCCTACACTTACTCCGACACCGATACCCCCGCATCAATGACTTGGGTCGGCTCATGTGGCGTCAAGAACTGGGATTTTGTCTGCCTGGATGAGAACCAGCTCCCAGTCGCCCGCTTTTCCACCAATCCATGGGCCCCTAGCAAGGTTGGAGATTTGGAGTTTATGGGCCCCAAGGCCTTCGATACCAAGTTCCAAGAGGAGATGGTTGTGACCGGCATCACACTGTATAGTTGCATGTTCCTTCGTGTCAACAACATCTTCAACTTGGCCGGCGCCGCCATTGCCCGACCAGGCACCATCGACAAAGAGGAGGCTGCAGCTCAGGAGAAGGGGACCTTTCCCCATGAGATGGAGGCACCTCCAGCTCAGGCACCGTCGACTCAGATAGCCTCAGCTCAGAAGTCATAATATGTCGTGGGATTGACAGCGGTGGAACTGTCTGTTTGTAAAGTACTTTAGTTAATTATACCCCTTCTGATTTGCTCTGCGGTCATATTTAGTTCCTCAAATGGGTTTTCTTTGGTTAGAACACTGCTGCAAATCAAGACACGTTTAAATTACGAAAGAAGTACACCCGCTTTTCCTTGCTATCGAATTATTGGCACCTATTGAAATATCTTGCCTAATTCGGCCCAATCCAGTTCATCAACTCCAGCCAATGGCAGATTAGGATTATTAAAGGACGCATAAATATCGCCCGCCTCTTCTATAAGATCAACTTCCACAAATGCGTCCATTGACTCAAAGTTCAACGCCGATACACCTTTTTCCATGCTTGTCATTTCCATGCTTGTCATTTCCAGAGGTCTTGAGCTCATCCATGAGCTATTATTAATATCAGCCGTGTTTGTTTGGTCCTTGTTGGAGCTACAGAGTCTCGGATCCAATACATTTGCCAAAGGTGAGGCCATATTTTGCTCCCTCAACTACCCCCAACTGTCATCTGGTGACCGTACGTGGTTGCAAAACACCTGCAACTCGTGGAGACTTTGCTGGGCTGCCTTGTTTCCCGCGCTCAAGAGATGCTGAAGTATTTCAGAGGCTTGAAGAAGCCCCTCTGGAGGCTCTTTGAGATTGTTATTTTCTATAAATCCCATCATAACTAGTAAGAATGCAGCTGAAAAAGTGGCATCAAATTTCAAAGTACCCGAAAAGAGCTATTGTTTGTCGCACCACTGGAAATAGAGGGAAATCAGACATAAAATCTCAACCGAAATGACGCCATGAGAGCCATGCTGATGTAAGGGGGGAAGCTGACGCATTGCTTCTGCAAAGAAGTAGTTGCCGGGTGGTTTGTCGAATCCAATACTAGACGACCCGATGAGCATCCCAACAGCCATGACTAAAAGGTACTCGGTGAACTAAATACACCATTCATCGTATTCTGCTCTCATCGGTTTTATATAGCAGGTCTAAAGAGTCTGCAAAGTTGCGAGCATCGAGGAAGTGCTGATTAACGCCAAGAAGAGAAATAAAGACATCAAATAACTTGTAAGACTTGCTTCTGGGCAATAGTGCTGGTGATGACACCCCATTGGTCAAGTCCGCTATGCTGTGCCATTGAGGGCTTGGTGGATCTTCTAATCTCGTAGAACTGACAGTCTGGTTGCTGGGCGAAGTATCCTGGCCTCGGTTGCTATCCGCATGCTCGCGGAAAATGGATCTCACACGGGATTTAAATGCGGAGCCAGACGCTAATTCCGTGATTGGATGGGAAGGAATTCAGTTATAAGACTAAATATTCTCTGCGTGTGAGTACAAACCAGGGCTAAGTGGCATCTCATCTTGTATAGCTGGAACATTAATTGGAGAGACATTGTCAAGAGCTATAGAGGGGCTGGACTCCGGTATGTCAACGAGCGCGTTTGCTAATTTCGTCAGTCACCAATAGATTGATGAGTAAAAGGATGGAAAGGGAACATACTTGGTGACCTTTGATTAAGTTGATTCTTATGTTGCTTAATGGTCTCAATCAATCTTTGCACATGGCTAAAAAGCCGTTAATGGGGGTGCGGTTGACAAGAGAGAATGGGGACCCACGCCTCAGAGTACCCACGACGAGCCACATGCCTGGCACAGTTGAGTCCCGGAGCATTTTGCTTTCCGACGTCGGCAAGTTTCGCCACTGAGCGTTAAAGCGTCAACTCATGGCTGCATCTCTCCATTGATGTCGAGATGTCTGCGACCTTTCGTAACAGAAAACAAAAAGATGAAGAGCAAAACGAAAAATCGCCACACAAGAGACCTACGCATTTGCAGATCGAGTAAAACCTGAAGCGCAATGAGGCATTGGAGCGATTGCAACGAAACCCTGCCAACTGGAGATAGGGGCTGGGCTGTGGACGACACGCCCTCCCGCGCACAGGCAGCATATCGGAACAATGCATGTTCCACATCCGGTTTAGTTTGCATAGTTACACAGCCCAAGCTCTGTTTACCAGCTCCCCCATTGGCACTAGAATGAACTCAAAGTCCAGCAGATGACCAGGGCACTGAGCCTCATTCCTCGTGGTGATTTTTTGATGCGTTGATGACCATCAATCAATTCTATGTCAGTCTTATCAGATTCCGTCATCTACAGAAGCTTGGCCATGTTTAACTATGGTCGGCCACAAGAGGCCTAAAATCCGCTGAATACATCTCAAGTAGAACTACGAAAAGGACTTGGAAATAAACCGAGGTCATCCCATATACCAGGAATACAGTCCTGCTTTTAGTGTACAATTATTGGACGTGTGTGATTTTGCGCTGTCAGCATCAACTGCACATCTGCTCGGATTGAACCGCTCGGCTATAACCCAACCATGGACGGATCACGGGCCGAGCACCGACTCCGCTTCGCCCACACATCTCTAATACATATAAGTAAACTAAAAGAAATGAACTCATTGCCTCGTGCACCAAATCAAGATTCGGCCTATAGACCGAGCGCTTATCAGCGGAGCGGATACGAACCGGAGCTAGTGGGGTGCCCTGAATCGTGGACACAGCCCTTGGTGACTTTGTAGGATAAGAAGTGAAAAGGGTGAACACAGTGAACAAAACAACAGTCCCAGACATCAAAACTTGCAAAATGAAAAGCTCAATTATTACTCGTATCAACTTAAACAAACCTCTTCCGGGTATTCATGCTTGGGGACGGACAAGGTTTCTGTCCCTTCGAAATCGTGCCCTCTCTACTTCAACCAGAGCAAAGACGGCAATAGCCCAAAGCGACATGCTCCCTCCGCATTCCTTGCTGCCTACACAGATGCTGTTGTGATGGCTATTGATCGCAGCAGTCTCCAGCCATCGGTGGCTCTTGGCTCCAAGTCTTTCAGTGCTGTCATTCTTGTCGAAGCCCCGCAATGGTCTTTTGAGTGTGGAAAAGAACCCTATTCTGTATTCCATCTTCAAAAAAACATTATATAACCACTTTTGTGCTGGTAAAAATTGAAACGAGGTCACGGCCACCATCTGACGGATCAAGTATATGGGTTTCAAGGGCGTCATTTTGACATACGCCCGGGAGGTCGATGTCGACGCATCAGGCCCAGAGAGCGCAGCCCCCGCGAAATCAGACTCCGCTTCAAGTACTGCAGAAGATGCTAATGATCCTGCTATCGAAGCATGGAGTGAAGGGGTGCTTGAGACTGTAAAAATGGTGAGGGAGGGCGATTTTCTAGCTTTGAAGTAAGTCCACTCTGCAGTTGTCGTCAATTCCTCTAGGTTCCTAACAAGATACTAGGTTTACGGGGGCTGGAAAGTCAGTCTTGGATGCTCTCTCATCTGGAAAGCCCTTGGCTTCACAAATCTCAATGGCGATAAATGAGATATGTGATGAGGCAGCAAGACGGGGAGCTAGCGTTCTTGTTGATGCTGAACAGCAATTTGTGCAGAAGAGTATCGATGCTATCGCGTCGGAATTGATGGAAAAGTATAAAAAATCCACCAAAGCCGTTGTATACAACACTTACCAGGCCTATCTCAAGTCGACGCCAGAGACGCTTCGACAACACTTGCGCTTAGCCAAGGAGAGAAACTTTACCATTGGAGTGGAATTAGTACGGGGGACGTAGTTGAGCTTTGAACCTCGTCATTTGATCAACGATACCGACGACTCATAAAATTCCATCTCATGGGGGCTTTTAGAATCAAGTTACGATGGAGTGGAAGGGGAATTGCCAAAGCTTGACTTGTTTTTGGCCACCCATAATAAAGAAAGTGCCTTGAAGGCTTATGACCCGCAAAAGTCGAGATCGGGAGCCAACCTTCTGCTGACGAGCGTGCGGTACGGACAATTGCTTGGAATGGCTGATGAAGTCAGCTGCACTCTGCGGCAACTGGGTGTTGCAAAAGGCGAGGCCAAGTCAACCGTGGCACCGGAAGTCTACCAGTGCCTCAGCTAGTGTAATCTTAATGATTGTTTCTCATAATTGTTGAGAAGAGCTGTCGATAATCGAGACGCTGTGAGCAGGACTAAGACAGAGTACCTAGCTTTGAGGTCTGAGGTTTGGAGACTGTTGAGTAGCAGCTTCAGGTTCCGTTAATATGAAATAATAAAATATATATATATTGGAACACAGTATCATTATTGGCATCTCGGCAACTGTCTCTTAGTTGGTTCTTTTCATTGTACTAAATATTCTCCCCATGGCAAACATTTCTTCAAATGGCTATGGATACGGGCAACTCATGCTCCATATGACTTATCATTAAATAAAACCAAATCTTCACTCTATACAGTATTTATTAAGAACAAAGTATAGATAGAGTGTTGTGAAAAACAATGTACAAAAGAGCCTAGACTCTGTGAAACCCGTTGCCTGACTCAACGATGGAGAGCGAGGAAGATTTATTTCTCATTTGTAGCGCTCTCGCCTTTCCACCAATGCCAAAAAGTTTTACACCCCAAAAAATTTCAATAGTGCCAAAGATGGTGAGAATACCAATTTCTGCGCATAACAAGGGCCTTGTGTGGAAATGTTGCGGCGAATCTTGCCCAGACTTGAGCGCGATGGGGTCTTGGGACGCGACTGAGCAGATATGTGGGGCGAGTGCATAATAGGGTGTTGATGTTGCGCATCTTTAGTTTAGGGCTCTTTGCAACGGGTTTTTAGTGATAGCCTGACAGGTGGTGTCTTAAATAGTCGTGGTCAAAGGTATTGTCTCGATATTCACACAGGATCTCAGACAAGATGTGCCGCAGCCTGACACTGAACAGTCATAAATTACTCAATACGAAGAACGTGGCATGTAAACGGTGGCTCGAGAATGAAGATTATTTTGATTCGATTATGAGTCTGTCGGAATTTACCGATATGCTAGTTGGGTTCAGTTAAGACTGAAGAGTAGTGTGGGTTGTAACTTTTGATACCCCAGCATGTGCATATGGAGCACCAATTGGAAAGCAGTGAAATCACATACACGCCATGACAACCGAACTGCGTAATCCATTCTGGAACCTAATCTGGCTGCTAGGATCTCATCCAGAGTTTTGAAGGTTCCCCGCGATCCCCATGCATCCGACATTGGGAGGGGTCACAATCTGTGGGGTTTCCCCAAATTGCGTCGGGCACGGCTATTCCGTATTCAACTAGTTGAAATCATACAGTGTGGGGGAAGCCAATAGCATGCCGTCTTACCCCGGATCAAACCTTCTGGCCCACCCGGGGACCGGGACCGGGAGGGTCGGATGCGACGTCGGCAATTGAGGTCGGCAATTGGAGAGAGCAACTACGTGGTATCTGATCCACGACTCTGGTCTGTATTCTGTTTCCGTTCTTTCAACTCTGCCAAGCTTGTTTGGCACGTTGAATACGCGACTTTGCTCACGCAGAACGGCCATCTCTTCATCCCTCGGTTTCTGTTATTCTGCCGCCTTTGCCGGAACCATGGAAAACACCGGCCCTGGCGAAGACCCGCTCTACGAGGCTGGGGAGGCGGACGCGTCCAATGATTCTCAGACAATTCCCTCGGCAAAGTCAAGGAAGCGGGCATCTCGCGCTTGCCTTCCTTGCCGATCAAGGAAAGTGAGATGCATCGTCACTAGCTCTAGGGAGCCTTGCATCAATTGCCGACTGGATGAGAAGGAGTGTGTCTTTGTTGCTAGGTCCAAGATGGTGTATGGCCCATCCACTCTCGTCACCTGTGTCAAGCTAATCGGATTTCTAGGAGAGGCTCGGCCAGGCATGCACCTGGCATGCTGGTGGGAAATAATTCTTTATCTGCGTCGGGTCAGGATAATAGCAAGGCCTCGGAGGAGGACACTGTTTCTTCCAGCACCGACGATCCACCGCCGTTGGCTGACGACCCAATGTCGGTGGATATTGATCCACATGAGTTGCCAGCCAGCCTCAACGGTTATACAAACGGTAAGCCACCATGCCCGGCTGAAGTTATGGTTTGTCTAACCGTTATTCTAGAAGAGTTTGACAAACTTGCGGCGGCTTCATTCCCCACCGCATTTCAAGACCTGCCCGCCCTTGACAGCCCTTGGACGCCACAAGATACGGCGCAAAGGCTCCTCTTTGACCCAACCAACCCTGACTATTCTATCCTTGAAGCCCCAAAAGTCAAGTCGCTGTCGCCAGAAGATCTTGACTATCTCTTCAAGCAGGGATGTTTTGTTGTACCGCAGAGGAAAATTCTAAATGAGTTTGTGCAGCAATACTTCTTGCGACTGCACCCCATGCTTCCCATTCTTAACGAAGCAGACTTCTGGGCCCTCTATCTCCCAGATGAATCAAACACACAGACTGGAGAGAAGTTGCCTCTGATTGTGCTGCAGTCCATTTTATTCACTGCCTGTAGTGTATGCACCCCCTTGCTCCCTGATTGATATATCCCCCTTCCGAGCAGCATTTACTGACTCTTCCTAGTTTGTATCTTGGAGTACTATTGAAACTCTTGGATTCAAATCGGTTCATGATGCGAAATCCTCATTTTACAAACGTGCCAAGGTAACCATCCAGACTCTACATTAACCCTCAGGTGCTAACTATGCTAGCTCATTTATGATTTTGGCCTGGAGACGTCCTCCGTATCCATATCACAAGCGGCTTTGCTGCTCTCGCAATCTCACTTGACCTCCCTGCCACATTGGGACAGCAAACAATTGGGCACTATGTGGTTGGCTATCGGCATCCATTATGCCCGCGATGCCGGCGCCCATCGATATCATTCAATTTTATCAGGCTCATCGCATATATCGTCCAAGCAAAAGAAGCACCACAATACGTTGAAGCGGCTTTGGTGGTGCTGCATCATTCGCGATAGGTTGATGCCGCTCACATCACGCCGTACAATTAAGATTACACACTCCAACTTTAATTTTTTAGGGAATCCAGTCCTTGGAAGCGCTGATTTGGCAGATGAGTTTGATAAATCCAGAGTGTATGATGTTGGCACAAAGAAGTTCCTTGCAGACATCTTGGCCAAGCTCGTTGGGCTCTGTGTGGTGCTCACGGAAGTGCTCACGCTCACATTTCCAATGTACGATGACCCTCCACGGGCATCGTCGCACCCTCACACCCAAGAAACCCGAATTGGAGATTGCAGGATGTCATTGCGGCGATGGTACAGTAAAGTGCTGCGGATCCGATCAATCCAAGGTGGGGAACTTCTCAAGGATGCCGAGGCGTCCGAATCTCCCAAAAACTCGATTGTATTATTTATGAACTTGTTGGAGATGTATTATCAGTAAGCTGAACTGTTACTGGCAAACCAACTTAATGCTAACCTTGACACTCACTTCTAGCTCGGCTAGAATAGCCCTGTGCCATTACGAAATCCTCTATTCCAGCCTTTCGGCGCCATCACTATATCTAACTCGCTCGGCCACGGAAGCACATGAGAATAGCCATGAACTGCAAAGCGCAGTTTCGCAGGTCACTCAATGTCTTCGAAAGCTTGTCCGTTTGCGGCTTGCACGCTGGCTCCCCATAGGCGCGTAAGTGGCATTCATTTACCCGCAAGTTCCAAGACTCACCATTGGTTACAGTATCGGCTGCACTGCGTTTCCACTTGCATTGCAGATCCTTGATGTAAAACTATTCAACTCGACACATACGCCAACCCGCGAGTCTCAAAGTGTCCCGCTGTTTGCTCAACATAAGCAGCAGCAGCTCAACATTTTAATAGAAGCAATGAAAACCTACAGACCACGGTATGACGGAGTGGATTGGGTGGCCAAATCGGTGCGATTCATTGTGGATCTTGCACAGAAACATTTACCTCTACTGGGAGGTCGAAATGATTGTCCAATATCCAGCTGGACAGAACTATTACAACTGTACCCGAATTATTACCTTCGATTGGCCATAACGATGGACTTGAGCATCCGAAATGGCAAAATACCAGAGGAATCCGATTTTCCTCAAAGCCTACGTGGTATATTTGAGGAGAACCCAATGATGGATCCTATATCGTCTATTCTAATGCCCAGAGTGGAGCTTCATCGTGCGGAAGAGTACCAACACGAATCTCTAGATCACCAAAGACGGCAAAGCAGTGCAACTGCAGCTCAGAATTCCGCCCAGGAAATTGGAGACAGTACTGGCTGGGAAATGCCCGGCGACGGCCCGTCAATATCGCCCAAGAGCATGGAGCTGGGTATCGACCCATTGATCCTGGAATTCGGGTTTGAAGCCGGCATTCTTTCCCCACTCATGGACATTGAATTTGGTGGCGATGATCTTGGAAACTCAGACCCTAGCGGTGAAAAAGCTTCGGCCCAGTGGCAAGCTGACATGTCAAATTTTGAGCTAACGGGGGTCGGCATGGAGAACCAAGGTTCGGGGCTGGAGAGCTTTCTTGGCGGCTAATGGAATATTGTGGATATTGAAACTTCTGTATTTGTAGAATATCGTCTTTACGGACAAGCGACGAGTTCAACCGGTGTATAATGATCGAAGAATACAAGACTTTGTAAATTCTCGATTGTATAGAGCACTACCTGCTTTCATCATACCACTGAGCAGAATTAGGCCTCCACTATATAATATGTATGAAAGCAAATATGTGGGAATAACGTGTTCCAACCAAAGATGATTTTGTATGCAATCTAGGCTGGTATTAGTAATATATCACGTAAAAGGCTATTCGGGGAGTTTGAAGGCACGTTTATATTTAAAGTACAGATTGATCACATGGAAATACATTTGTGGGCGGAATGGAAAACAGGCCATCCATTGTATCTGTGTAATCGAACGGCTGTAGCCCAATATCATCAAATATGGCAACTTGGGAACGATCTTTATCTGATACGAGCATTGCCATCGGATCATGTTGCAACTGTATATACAGGGCTTACTGGTCCCACAAGGAATGTTCGTCTTTTGTGACAGATCAGATATTGGAGGGTTTGCCATCTCAAGGTTGCTTTTTGCTGGAATATTTCCATTCGACGTGAACTCTGGTCTATGAAGCCAAAGCCTTTCAAGTAGCTTCGCATATCGTGATGCAATGTGACTATCGTCCACAGCAGCTTCTTTTAGGGCGGCGATGAATCGTTACATTAATGAAGTTATTTGGACATGCATTTCAGATGATATTGCGCCGGATTCGTGTGCCTTGTATAGAAAAACAGACGAGTGGATCTCGTATCTGACTCGTTGGTCCACTTCCTACACAATGTTGGGGGCCACTCACAAGTAGAATCGAGCTGGCAGATACCGAAGGTGTTTTTCCGGGTCAAGATCCTCTACAGCTATTTTAAGCAGGGTTTCCGCTGCATTAACGGCCTCATAAACGCTTCTTGCGTCCGGACTCGCCATTGTTGAATATGGAAACACGATTGTGGCGCGAGAGCTATTCTCTTGATCAGGATTAGATCGCTTTGCGGCTCGGTATAGCACAGCTTGGAAAGCAAATGCGTTGACGTAAAGTCGCAAATATCCTTGCATCAGTATCAGGCAACTCTTCAATTGAGGAGAGACGGCTACTGATTTCCAAGCACGTTGCCATGCCTGCATGGCTCAGCTTGTATCGTCGACATATTTAGTGTAATCTCCTCATCATAATTTCGGCCGTACGCGTTCGGGAGGCAAAAAGAATATCGTGGGCGTTTCCAAACAAGGTCGTTAGTTCGACCTGGGCTTGGATAAATGAGGCAAAGTCTTCGTCATATGGGTGCCGCGGCTGGAGGGCTGGAAAGTCGTTCGCAGTGAATCTTGCAGACAATGCTGGGCCGCGGCACCAAAAGGCTTGACCCACGCGGATCGAAATTTGGCGTTCGGAAAGGTAAGTGACTGTTCGGTTTAGCTTCAAAGATCAGATGGAGAACAATGGGCGAAGCCTACAAGTCCAAGCCAGTCGTTCTCGTTGTATTGAGACGTCAAGTTAGCCATCAGTACCTATAAAGGAGCTGTCTTCGAGACGTAATAAATATGCCAACCGCACTGCTAAGCCGAGGATGGACCATGCAGAGCCCTCACCACCATCATCAGTTTGGCGCCGATTAAGTAGTGTTCATTCGCCCAAGAGCAATAGGCCCTCGACACAGCCTATACTTCGGATATTGGCCATACCCAGCACTACGTCGAGAATGAGCTGTCGCATATAATTCCATATTGATTTGTGGAGCTCTCCAAGATTTGGTCTATCTCTGTAGGCTATGACTAGTACTGATGTGAGGAGAAAGGATTCATTTCGGATAGTATTAAGTATATATTCGGATCTTATAACGCTCGCAGGGACGATGGGGCAGAAGGAGTGGTAATTATCTGCATACCTGAGAATTACTATTAGGAATACTTTAGTGAAACCCAAATGCTGAGAAATACTCATACACTCAATAGTTGGAGAAGAAGAGGTGGTTCGAGAGTGCCGTTCTGGGTGGGGGATATGCTCTGATTCTAGGGTCATCAGGTTTCGTTGCCCCGCTGCACATGGGAAAAGTCGCCGACGCTTTGTCTGTAGAATTTATGAAGTCAACAAGGAAGTATTCCCTGGTTAGAGCAGTCGCATACACTGGTCTGGGTCCAAAGGGTGAAGTTGAAGAGAGCAAAGCCACAGGGCGACCCACAAATCGCAGCGTGTTTTGCGTGAGCGGCACCGGACACAAGCTCGGTATTGTCCCAAACCTTGGCCTCTGGTCATGGTTCAGGTGAAGCAAAAAAAAAACTTGAGCCTGTCGACTGAACTGTACCCGACAGAGAATAAAACAAGGGAGACGTACGGCATTGACATGGAAAATCCGGCGTTTGTTAGGGGCCAAGATTGAGTCTAGGGCGCCATTACGGGTCACGGGAGTGGCCTGAAGCACCTACGCGTGTTTCCCCGCCTCAATTCTGGTGTTGGCAATAGACGGCTATAGATGGTCGTTGGTCCCCTGACCACAGCGACCTAGCGACTCCATCATCAATGGTAGGCGGGGCTTGATGAGGCGGGGACGGTGGTCATGGTAATAGAAGGCTGTAGACGCATCTTCCGGTCTGGCTCCTAGTCGCCTCGAGCCTCCGCCATTGGAGCCGTCTGCCCCGTTGGTTGACAAGCCCAAGAGCGTCAAGCCGGCTGTCAACGACATATATGGCAAGTATTACCCTGCAGACCCAAGCACATTGAGCCTCGAGTCCAACTTTGGGCGCATGGATCCTGAAACGATTGGATACCTGCAGCCTATTTCCAAAGACACCCCTTTAGAAATCATGAAGGAGCGATTTGAGCGTGATGTTTATCTCTTTGTAAGCACTGCGAACTCCCGCACCACCTCTGGATCAACTAACTCAATTTCCAGGTCAAGGGATGCATCTCTAGAGAGACCTCTCTTGAGTGCCGACGTAACTACTTTTCCTACATGAAGCCCAGCGGACTCCTCAAGAAGTTTCTGACCCCGTCGATGGTATTTACTATAGCACAGACCCCAAAAAGTACCTGCCCCCCGGCAACCTGCGCCGTTTGTTCGGCTTGAAGGACGATCCACAGAGTGACAAATATGTCGAGCTTATGGTCTCTGCCCACGAGGCCGACTTCTACTTTGAATTTTGCAAGAACCAGGAGCTGAAGGATTTTGTCAGCTACTTCACTGGCTGGGCCAACCCTCACATGCTCCAGCGCACCATGTTCCGTGCCTTTGTACCCAACAACCAGCTCACCCCCGTCCATTTCGACCAGATGTACCTGCGCGCGGGTCCGCCGACCAGCCTCACGGTCTGGATCCCCATCGGCCCCGTTTCATTAGAGGCTGGTGGCTTGATGTACCTCGAAGGATGAACTGACATTGGCAAGAAGACTGAGGGCCACTTTGCCGCTAACGCGCACAACCTCACCGACGAAGAACGCTTTGGCGCCTTTAACAAAAACATGAATGATGGCGGCTTCCTCAGTCGCGACACCGTGACTTATGGCAAGGAAGCGCGTCGAAAGTAGCTCATTGCCGAGTACGAGGCTGGTGACATTATTTTCCACAACCCTGACATGGTGCATGCCAGCTGCAAGAAAAAAGATCCCAACCACAGAATTCGTCTGGCTACAGATGTGAGATTTGTTGACCCCGAAAATCCCCATGACATGGCGAGTATCCCTGGTTCCATGCCGATGATACGCCACGCTAATCAGACAACAGCGCTGGATGAAGGTCTACCGACCCTTGGATGGCCTGTAAACGAGAAAGAAACAAACCGCATAAATGAAATTACCCTTGATAATGGCCACAATGTAGAAATAAATCATTATATAATATAGGCAGAATGAATGGAAATGAGGACGTTATGAACAGAGCAGATTGCGCAACTTGACTGCGGAAACGTACGAGGTGAAGCGAGACATTGCAATGTAACTGGACTTACTGCGAGAATATACAGTGGGTCTGAAAAAATTTCGCCCGGTCCCTTTATACCCTATACTTATACCAATACTAAGATAATAATAGTAAATTCTTTTTTTTTAGGTCCTATTTTATATTATTGTTGGTTCATTGGCACAGTTGAAGGAATAACGCCCTACAAGGCGGTCACATGGCTCTCCACATGACCCCTAGCCAAAATAGATACACCATAACCCCGCCTAAGCAGGATTAGAAGAGAAGATTAGACATCAAAAAAAAACTATCACCAAAGAACCCCCTAGCAGCTACTAAAGACCCTTATTATAACCTTAGCTGGTTTATATCACAAACCCCCGGGACAAACCCACACTAATCAGTTTTGGAAAGCATACAAACACAATCCCACAGATTAACAAGATATTAAACAAAGAAATATACTATTAAGTATCTAATTTATTAGTAATAAAACCTTATATACTAACCTAGATTAATATTATATTCCCATTTAATTATAACCACCACAATTACCTAAAAAAATATAAAATTATCCCCTATATCTATTATACAAAAGATCCTCTTTATTTTACTTATAATAGACCTATATATTACCTTAGTAAGTAAAAAGAGTACAATAAACTAAAGAAATTTAATCCTATATCCCCTTAATTATACTTTCCCTAATATAACTATATTAAGCCTATAAAAAGATAATATTAATATTAAAGGATTAGAGATAGACCTAGATATTATTATCCCCTAATTACCTAATAAATATAAAGTATATTAAGATAAAATAAGAGAATTTCTTAAATAGCTTCTAATTCTAATAAAACTTACCCTATAAGTAAACCTATAAGTATAGGGACTTTATTACTTAGTATATAACTATAAGACCTATAATAAAGAGAAAGTAAATATTAAAATTATATATTTTATAGTACTTAATAAGCAAAAAGACCTAAAAGGACTCTAACTTTTTAATATATTCTAATTAGACTTTAGCAAAAAAGAAATGGAATACTAGAAGAAGCTAAGAATAGTAAGGATATTCTATAACTTCCTTAGAAATCACAATATTAAAATTACTAAAGAAGGAAAACCTATTTCTAAAGTCCTTAAAAAGGTTACTAACTAAGAGAAATTCTACTATTAGATAGAAAAAGAAGCTAAAGCTCTTAAAGAGATTAGCAAAGAATTCTAATTCTATTACTAAGACCCTTACTTTATCTATAAAATCACTAAAAAGGCATAGAAATTGCAAATAATACTACTATAAGATATTATTGTGGGTTTATCCCGGGGGTTATTGTGATGTTTTCACGGTCACAGGGCTAGCAGCTGCTAAGGGGGTTCTTGTTGTATTCGTCTCTGTCTCTTCTAGCTAGCTAGGGCCGTGAGGCCCGAAGTTGGTATTCGGATCACATCACGTGATCCGGAACAACACCTCTTCCGGGTCCGGGCAAGGCTGTTTGGCAGCCTTATTGCTAATGGCCGAAATGCGAAAACACACGCTATTTGACAGGGCAAATAACGTTCCAACACTCGAGCTTTTCTCTTTCGCATTAAGGCCTTCATTTCCGGTCGGAATAGGCCTTTATTCTAGAGTGAATAGCCCCCGTTTTTCGCTCTTACGTTGAGCAGCCCTCCTCGTCATATTTCGTTCCTTGTTACCTAGCCTTCCATTCGAATCGTTGCTTCATTGTTGTCGATAAAACGCTCTAGGGCTCGGTTAGGCGTTGCCTTTGTGAGGGCATCAGCTAGGTTGTCTTCTCCGTTGATCCATCTGACTTCATGAAGCTCACACCTCTCATAGGATTGTCTGAGCGCCATAATATCGATCATCAACCTTTTCTCCTTCGTTGTCCCGATTTTCACAAGGCACTCGTACAGGGAATACAAGTCAGTACACACGATAATTGGAATAGGGAGCAAGTCGAGCTGGTCGGTTATTTCTACGAGAGTTGTTACAAGGGCATACGCGATGTCAGCTCCTGCCACTATACCGTAGATTTCGGAGGCAAGCACGCTTCGGGTGACTCGTCGGCATTTGGTTAAGCTGAAATATATAATATTTCCTTTCATCGTAAAGGTTCCATCATCTACGCATTCATTTGCAATAAGAATAATAAATCCAAGTTACAAAGAGAGGTCAGGGTTATTCGCAAATGCTCCATCAACGAACACAAATAGCTTTGCTATTGCAAGGTCAAGCAGGGTGAATATAAGGCCACGGTTAAGATTATCCTTTTGCCATTTGAGCCTTTTATTCAGAGCTTTCACTTGGGCTATACTAGGCTCCTGGTATTATGCAGCAGTTAATAAATCATAGCATGCTTCAGGTTGGCAAATTGAAGCTATATAGGCTCCTCATGCCCATTGTTCAACGTACTATTGCTTCATAAGCTTAGGTTCCTTAGCTTCAACTATCTCAATCTTCTTCCCTTGGCCCTTTTAGCAGATAGCAATAGCATTGCCTTCCTCAAGGGTCACAATAGCTCCGTTAAAGGCAAGGGGGTTCTCCTTTAATAACCTCTCCTTTGGCTTGGCTTCAAATAACGCTTTTCAAAGCTCTTCTTCCTCCTTCTGTAAGAACTTCTCGTCAAACGCTCCAATCATATCATCGGTCTGCATTCCGATAATAGCAAAACCTTCTCTTCCTTTTGATAAGATCAATAAGCACAGGTCAAAGATTAACATAATCATCTCAAGCTTTTCTCTATAGTGCTTATTATATATTGCCCACTAGTATATTCCGGCCTCAGGGATACCATAGAGCAGCATTATAACTCTTATAATAGTATTCTGAGGGTAGTTATCTATAATACTTTCCGGAAGCTAGGTAAGGATAATTCGGTTTAGCCTGGTCTACGACTATGTATAGGCCTAGGTAATATCTCTTAACCATAAGGAAATGCCTCTATTTAGGAGCAAAGGGGTCAAGGTTAGGATTAGCCATTGGCTACATCGTTGAATTATTGGTGACTGGGTAAGGATAACTTCCTTCCCTTTATCGGCATAGCCTTAGATCACCAGTCTTGACTTCTTATAGGGTCTATTAGATGTCTTTCCTTTTATCTTATTGATAATTTGTGATTTAAAGACTTTAATTCCTCCGTGGTGTTTTTTATTGTAGGGGATGAATTTAAATACACCTCTCTCAATCAGACCTTCAATCTCCTTCTTTATTAATCTCTCAAATAGTCTTCCTAGTATAGAAATTACACCTTTCTTACACATTTAGATTACTAGGTCTAGATCAGATTTCTCTTTGGTGGAAAGGAATAACTCTTCGTAGTCAATTTCAGGTTCAAATTGCTCGGCAGCATATATCACAGAAGGTAAAGCAGGGTTCTTTCGAGGTCATCCTCTCCTTCGTTTTTGCACAGGAGGTGCTTCATTGATCGCAATAGGGTTCTTTCTCGGGCGGCCTCTCCCTCTCTTTTGCACTATTAGAGACTATAGAGGGGCATCGCCGATTTCCTCCTCAGGCATTCTTATAGCTTGCTCTGTCAAGGGCAAAGCTATACCTTCGTTCTTTAAGGACTGAGGTTGGGGTTCATGACTGGAAGAATGAAAAGGTGGCTTTTCGCTCTCCTCTTCCGCTTTGTTCTGTGCCTCAGGGTCTCCATAATACGGTTTGACCACTATTAAGCGAAAGTTCACGGGTCCTTTTATGCCTTCAATTGTGCAGGTTTCTCTGTCGTTAGCGATAAGTGTATGTAGGCCGGTCCAGCCTTCTTTCTCTCTCCAAACACGCACTACCGACTTCAGTGGGAGGTTAATAGTTACTAAAGTATTAGGACCATTGCAAGTGGCTAGGGCCTTATTTACTCTCCTTTTGTCACAGAGGCAGCGTACTTCTACTATTGCCTTTCAAATAGCCTCTGCTCGCTTTATCATTCCCGGTAAGGGGGGTGATTTCTACGTCATTCGAGGGTATGCCCCAAATACCAAGAGGGTCAGGACGAGACCATCGGGTCCGGCTATATCATTAACTACCTTTACTACAGATTAAAGGGCCTCATCGATCCTAAGGAAAGGGTCTTCTTCTCGAATTATCTCATAAGCCCTGCAAAGGGGTTTATGGTATTATTCAACCTTGCTAATTAAGTTATAGGCTTCAATAGGCACTATATCAATAGAGATACCTATGATTCCTGCCTCTTGGCATAACTCTCTTGATACATAATTCGTTCCGGCATCTATAACAATCCAGTCGGGTAGTCCTTAGTAAACGTCAATCCAACACAGCTTAAGACTTCTCCAAAGGGTCTTTGCAGATTCATTGGGGAGGAAACGGGCTGCGTTAAATGTAGTAGCTAAATTAATAACATGGAGAACGGGCCTACCTTCCAAGTAGAAAGTGTCAGCAATGATGCAATAATTAAAGTCATAGTCATCCTGGATAGTAAACTTAAAGCAAGTGGGCTGCCCTGCGTAAAGCTGGCACTTTTCACACACTTTGGTGAGTTTTTCAATAGCTTCCCACTCGATCAGGTGGCCTGCTCTGTTCAAGAGCTTATGAAGTCTCTCTATAGAGGGATGACCAAAACGACGGTAAATTCATCGTAGTTCAACCTCAGTGAGGTTGCTCTAGGCAAGCGATTCTTCTACCTTCAGAAGCATCCAAGGGTACCCCCATTTACACACCATTGGAATTCAAATATTACCTCTTTCTAAGTACTCCTTAATATTGTGAAAATGGATGCCTAGTTAGTTCATATTATAAAATAATAGAAGGAATAGGGTATTCACAGGTACAATATGGAAGGTTATAATTCCAAATGGTATTAGCACAGCAGCTATGCCTAGTAACTCTATTGGGGTTCCTCCTCCGAATATAATTCTTGCTTCTCCTGCTGCCTCTATATTAAGCTTAAGGGAGGGGGCGATATTTCTTTGCAGTGCAATAAATTGCTTATAGCCACCGGTTAAGAAGCTTGCGGCACCTATATCAGGGATAATACCTTGGAATACTGCCGCTGAATATCGGTTATTCAGGAAGAACTGCGATACTGGCTCATGAGGTTTCGTTTTCTCCTTCTCGAAGGGGTTACTCTTAGTAAAGAAGTATAAGACCGCTTGATCGGCAAGTCGGTTCGAAATAAGGGGTATATCAATCTCTGCCGAGCCCGTAAAGAAGGCATACTACATGCTGCCGTTATAGTAGGCTTCGCCTATTCCTTCTCGGTCTTTCTCCTCGTCGAAGGTGAGGGATTTATCATCATCAAAGTTATCATCGGGCCCTTCGTGCTGGGCTAGGAATGTTAAAAATGCCTCACTAACATAGCTCCTCTTGAACTTGCGGTATAACTCCTCTCTCTCTTTTGCGGTATGGTTTCTCGACCAACAGCCCGGCTTCTTGCAAATATAGCACGTTTTCTGACTTGGTTATGCAGGGTAGGTTCGAGCCCTATTACCCTCATTTGCTTAAGGGTACTAATAACGGCTTTTGGTCCGTCCTTGGTACATTCGGTCAGTCCAAAACTGGTTCGAGTTATCGTTTTAAAGGACTTCTTTTATCGTCACCTTTGGCATGAGTGCATTCCCCAGCGCGGCTCGAAGCTAGTGGCATACGCCTTCATAGGTATTCGAGGGTTTTTGGAGGCAATAAGAGAAATCTTCGACATTATTACAGGCACTAATAACTTGCATTCGCATTACATCTTTGCTCTGGTCAAGTGCAGGGACTACCTTTTGGAGGTTTTCCAGTTCTAGGAAAAGCTTTTCTAGGACCTCTTTTTGCAGTAACTCCCTATTGTTTTAGAGCATCTTAATAAATAAGGCTTCTTGCCACCTCCTAAGGTAATTCCAGTATACCGCCTCATCCTCATATTTCTCCTGCATCATCCTTCCTATTTGGTGGAAGGATAAGATCTCACGAGGGTTACATATATTATCGTAGTAGTAGGTAGCAGCCTTCCCTTTAAGCATAATAGAGAATGCTCCTGCGAACTATGCTTAAGGGATACCGGCCTATTTATATATTGCATGGAAAATACAGGCTTTGCTCTTAAAGATATCATATTCTTCTCCTCTGTATTTTATCTCCTCTGTATAAAGCTTCTTGAGGTCAGTAAGCTTCCTTGCGTCAAGCATATCGTCTAGTATATTTTCCCAGTGGCAGGGGTCTTAATCATAGGATTCTTCCCTTTCTTTTAGGGGAGCTAGGGGAGTCAGGAGAGTTAGTGGAGATAGGGAAATTTGGTGTGTCTTCTCCTCTTTGTTCTTCTTTGGGGAGAGTATTCAAAATGCCTCTATTAAGGTAATATTCTTAAGGAACTTTTTGTCTTTGCATAGAGTTGAAAATATTCTAACCTTCTATTTTATATTTTCAATTTCCTTAACAGTCTATTTGTGAAATTCTTTAAGCTAAAGAGCTTGTGCGAGTTTAAGTAGAATAGATGCTTTATCCTTTTCAAAGAAAATTCCTTTAAGAAGAAGATAATCCCACATTTTAGTATATTAGGTGCCTCCTGCCTTTTTCCAATATGCTTTATCTTTTCCTTTAAAGTATGCTTAGTATATCTCAAATAGCTCTCTTCCTATGAATTCTACTTTATTATATATAATAATAAAGTACTAAATTACTATTTAAACATCTCTAGGCATACTTATCTCGCTATCAAGGTCATAGTATAGACCCCAAGTTTCTAGGGTAACTAGAGATTTAAGGTAGTCTGGGATTAGGGTAGATTCTTAGCATCTTTCCCTTTTCCCTTGACAACTCTGGATAATCTCTTCTTATAATATAATTATATTTTTCGAAGAAGGGTCTTATTTATGATCAGCTTAAGGTTTCTTTGTATTTTCGGCTCTCTTTCCATCTAAGCAGCGGGGTTGTTCTATCTAGACAGGATGAAAAAAAAGGATCTTCTATACAATGAATACAGGGAACTTCGTCAATAATCATCGTACCAGTCTCTTATATACCAATAATAACGATTATAATATTATTCTGGTTAGCACACAGGCATTTTCGCTGATGGTTTCCCGGTCAGTTACTCAGAGCTATGCCTCTTCGTTCAATACCTTGCTGATCTAAGGGATAGCATAAACTATTCCCAGACTGATCAGTATGGGTTTATCCCGGGGATTATTGTGATATTTTCACGGTCACAGGGCTAGCAGCTGCTAAGGGGGTTCTTATTGTATTCATCTCTATCTCTTCTAGCTAGCTAGGGCCATGAGGCCCGAAGTTAGTATTCGGATCACATCACGTGATCCGGAACAACACCTCTTCCGGGTCCGGGCAAGGCTATTTGGCAGCCTTGTTGCTAATGGCCGAAATACGAAAACACACGCTATTTAACAGGGCAAATAACATTCCAATAATTATATTACTATAACTAATTATAATTTTACTAATATTACCTTCCTAATTAGTATAAATTAGGATAATCCTAACTTAAAATATATAAGTATTACCTATAAATAACCTTTATAATTAAAGTTTAATATACCTTTAAAATACCCTATATTACCTATAATACCTATCTTAACCCTAAATATTATAATTAATAGTAATAATATCCTTTTATTAATAAATACCCTTACCCTAAGATTATACTTAAAAAGTCCTAATAAATAAGAAGCTAAATAGCAAAGACTTTACTTAGCTTAAGAAGAATTACCCTAATAATTTAAAGTATAGTAGCAAGAAATATAAAAACTTTAATTTAAAATTTAAATACTTCTATAACTAATACCTAATTATAAATATCAACAAATTCTTATATATATAAGTATTCTAGATTATACTTAAAGGAAAAGCAAAGGAATATTACTTTAATATAATAATTATTAATAATAAATCTATACCCTTTAATTAAATATTTATAAAAATAAGGAAAGAATTTAAAAATAAGTAAATTCTTAATAAATACTATTAAAAATAATAAACCTTATATATTTATACTTAGATAGAGTAAAACCTAAGTATAGAATAATAAGAAGCCCTTTATAAGTTTTTTAATTAACTTAAAGTACTCTAATAAGTATTATAAAGTATCCTAAAAGATAATAAGATAGCTTAAATATAATTACTTAGTATATATAATAGTATTAAAGAACTATAAAATATAGCACTAAACCCTCCTCTAATATATAAGGAAGTATACTTATAGATTTAATATGCCTTTATTATTATAAGTATACTAATATAATATATTAAGTTTATACTAATTATATTAGAAGAATAATTTATAATAAAATAAGTATATAAAGGCTATAAAAATAATTAATAAGGACCTCTATAGCTAAGATATTAAAGTAAATATTGCAAAGGTAACTCTATCTTAAAGTAAGTATACTAAAAGAATAGTAAATACTATATATACCTTAAAAAAGGATATTTCTTAATAAGATATATAGTAGAAAAAAGAAGAAAGGTATATAAAAAACATAAGAAGATTAGAGAGAACTCTTACCTTAATAAAGCTATTTATAACCTATATCTAGCTAAACTTAATAAGTCTAATAATAATATAAAAACTAGAGAAAAAAGAGAAAGTAATAATAATAAAGATCAATTTAAAGTAACTCCTATAAAAATATATACTTATTTTATAAGCACTACTAATACTATTAACTTACCCCTTATTTTAACTATACTTATAGATTAAGTAATTACCTATTATCTTATATAAAAAGACCCCTTTTATAATCTTTAAAAGGAATTATAAGAAAAGATAATAAAGTTTATACTTAATAATTACTATAGCCTAAATAAGTTCTATAGTATTATATCTAATACTAGAGCTACAAAGGTATCTACCAGCAGCTAAGAATAATAACTTATATTACAATAAACAATAACTATACTAACCAAATTAAATATATCTAAAGCAAAAGAAATAATTATTAGATTTAGAGGGGGAATACCATAGCTATCCCTTAGCATAATAAATATTACTATACTATTTAAAACTATCTTATTTTATATTATTTCTATAAATATACTATTCCTCCTATACCTATATAATATAGATATACTAAATATCCATTTTTATAATCTTTATAACTATCTTAAATAAGGTAATATTCAAGTGCCTATTATATAGAAATAGGAATACCTATAGTAGCTATTAAACAATAAAAAAGCCTTAGTATAGTATAATCTTATTAATATTAAACTCTAGTAATTATACTACTAATTTAATTACCCTTCTATTAATAGGCTATATAAACTATTAATAAGAGCTAGTTACTTTATAGAAAGATAAATAATCAAAAAATTAACCAAGATCTACTAAAAATATTAGCTAAATACTAGAGTACCCTAAAGGTTTAAGTTTATAATTTAAAATAATTCTAAATTTAATTATTATATTATTATAAATATTATATATCTTAAGAGCAAACCTATATTATATATTATTAATAAAGTAACTATATTTAATACTACCTATTTTCTACCTAATATATTTATACTAACTATCTAAAAAGCAATAAAAATATACTAGATTAATACCTATATAAGACTATCTAACTAGGTAATTACTAACCTAAGAAAAAGCTTTATTAGTAAAGAATTCCACTAAAAAGCAAGAACAAGAGATATAACTATATTAATTATACCTATTAAAGTATATAACTTAATTAATAAAATTAAATAATACTATATACTAATCTAGTATATATATATAATTATCCAATAAAAGGATCTAGCTATAAAAGCAAAAAAAGCTCTCTAAGTAGCAATAAAAGCTATTAATAATATTACTAGCCTAAATAGCCTTATACCTATATTCTTAGTATTTAGATTATATCTATAAATAACAAAGAACTCTAAATTTTTACTAAGTATAATAAAATATACTAAAGTAATCCAAAAAGTAATAATAAAGGTATATAAGATCTATACTTAAAGGTAAGTTACTAATACTCTTACTATATATAATAGCCCTAATACCTCTACTATCCTAAATCTCCTAACACTATTATAGGTTTATATATATTAAAAGAAAGTAAGATAAATAAGACTATATATACTTATTATAATTAAAAGAGAAACCTATATTATTAATAGTACCTATAAACCCTCTGAATTTTAATTAATAGCTATTAAACTATTCCTTAAAGACCCTAATAATAAAAAAGCTCCTTAAAAGGTACTAATTAAGCAATCTAAGAAAAGTAAGTAAAAAGATAATAAGGACCTTACCTATAAATCTTAACCTTCGGTATTAATAGAGAAAAGAAGAAAAGAATAATCTTAAAAGAATACTACTAATACTACCCTAATATAGCTAATCCTAAAAAGAGGTAAAGAATAACCACAAAAGAATCCTATTATAACTAATATAAACCTAATTAACTAATTTAAAGATAAGATTAAATATATCAAGATATTTATATTAATAAAAAAGAAGTCTAATCTTAAATTTATACTTAAACTCTATAAAAAGAAGATTATTATAATACCTAGATTACTATTTAAGATATTAACTATAAAAGAGATTAAAGGATTAATCTAATATTGTTGGATTCCAAAGGGAACGGATGAGTGATATTGCACTAGTGCTATCACAGGGGGTTGGGTTAGTGTGTTCAATGATGCTTAATTCTTCTATCTAATCTAGCTACTGCAAATTATATTAGTATTTTCCCTAGGTCATATGACCTAACAACTTACTGCCTAAGGTAGCTGGTCTTATGGCAACGGGGTTACAATGCTACTATTTACAACACTGGCACTTTTTCTTTTGTGCATTAAATAATATACCTATATACAGCATTCAAATATATCCAATAAGCAATAAAAAAGGGAATATATATTATTGCTGAATATATATGCCTAAATAATATAAAGAGGAGGATATGTCTCTACCTCTAGCTATATTGCATAGGCTTAACTATATATATTACCCTTTATTACTTATATTTAACCTATCCTTTAATACAAATTATAGCTTTATTTATATTAACAAATTATTCTAGTGCCTTATTTAGGTTTACCTTAGTTATTATATCCGCAGGATTATTATTACTATTAATCTATCTAATCTCATAGATTTTATGTCTCTTATATAATTAATATAAAGCTATAATATTAATTATTAAGTATTTTTCCTTTATTATGCCTAATTTAATAAGGTACTTATAGAGTAAGTATAAGTCTATGTAAATAATTATTGGGATAGGTAGTATACCTATTTAGTTAGTAATTAGCTTAAGTATTATTCTAAGAGTATATCTAATATTAGTACCTTAAACTATTCTATATAGTTCTAAGGTAAGTGCGCTTTAGGTTATATATTAGCTCTTTATCGAGCTATATATAATAATATTACCTTTTATTATAAATTCCGTGTTATCTATCTTTTTATTACTAATTATAATAATATAGTTAATTTATAAGCTAAGGTCTTTATTATTAGTAAATAATCTATTAATAAATATAAAGAGCTTTACTATTATAAGGTTAAGTGGGATATACTTAAGTCCTTAATTCTAGTTACTTATCTACTATTCTAGTTATTTATTTAGCTCTTTAATTTCTTTGTTAGATAGGTCTTAGTATTATATTGCAATAGAAAGATTAAATAATACTTCCGGTTAGCATATTATTATAATATATATACCTTATGCTTATTGCTTAATATATTTCTTCTTAGTAGTTTTTTTTTTTAGGTTAATTGTTCTTAATCTTAATGCTTATCCTTTTTGCTTAAGCTATAATTATGAGTTTTCTCTTAAGGTTAATTTATATCTATTAAAAAGAAGGGGTTATTGCTTTATTAGTATTTATTTAGGTTTTGCTATAAACTTTGCTTTATTAAGTTCTTTCTCCTTTAAGTTATATAATAGTTAATTACTTAGTCTAAGTATATTATCTATTTATATCCTGATAATACTAAATATTTCTCTTGACTTAGAGATAAGTAGGTAAGGGTTAAAAGTTAAGGTTATTATATTAAGCTTATTTTAATAGTAGTTAAAATATATTGCCTATTAGTATATGCTTGCCTTAGCTATCCTATAGAGCGGTTTAATAATTCTTATAATTATTCCTTTTGGGAGATTATTATTAATTTACTTCGGAGGGTATATTAGGATGGTTCTATTTAACTGGGTATTTAATTATATATATGCTTAGGTAATATCCCATAGCTAAATAAATATTCCTTTCTTAATTAATAATAGGGCAATTGCAATAATTAGCCTTTGGTTACTGCATTAGATAGTAAGCACTTATATAAGTATTATACTTTTCCTATTATTATTATATCCTTAAACAATAAGTTATAACTTCTTATATAGTATTACTATTCCTTTTCCTTTAATTTTATGTATTAATTGTGTATTAAAGATCTGTTTACCTTAGTATTTATATTTATTATATTATTTAAATATAAATATATTATAATTCCTTAAGGCCTTGATTTTATCTTTATTAGACTATTTAAATAGTCTACCTGGGGTAATAATCTTTTCTTCTTACTGTAGTTATAGTAATAGGTTCTAATTAGTTTCTTCTTTTGCAGTTAAATATATAATATCTATATTAATATTGTTTTCTAGGTTATCTAGAAGTGTCTTATTGGTAATAAAGGTTTGATTAATTAAAGGTATTTTCCTTGGTCTTTCATGTCTTTGCTTTAGTGGGTTATATAGGTTAACTAGGGATTTAGCAATTTAGGGTATTAGTAGTTATAAATCCTCTTCTTATTCTTTATTTTGTGGTTAATATAGAATTATATATAGTGGTATTTCTTCTTTATCCTAGAAGAATAGTTTAATAACCATTGCCCAAAGACTTATTAGGCTATTTAGCAATTTTATAATATATTTCTTATCTTCTATACTAATTAACTTAAATAGGCCTTACTATCCTTCTTTCTCTTGCTATATATATACTTCTAATTAAAGTAGCAAGGAGTAAGTGGGGGTGGTATCTAGGCTATTCCAAGTTACAAGGGCCTCTTTAATCTAGCGGTTTGCAAGAAGTCTCCTTACTTTATTAGTGGCTTTATGGATAGCCTTAGCATATTATATTACTTTAAATATGGGTAGTGAATTATCTAATAGGCATAGGTAGGCGCTAAATATAAGTAGTATTAGTATAAGTCTATTAAGGCCTGCTAAATTGTTAATAGCCTTAACTACTATCTATAGTTTCTGGTTATCTGTGATTATATTGCTAAGTTTGTTTTTAATAATATTATATACTTGCCTTAATAGGCTATAGTAGTATTCTATCTTCCTAATGCTATTATATACTTTAATAGGTACCTTATCTATATTAATTACCAATATTTAAGTATATTATTTAAACTCTCTTAATACAAAGTTTGTTCTAATATTATAGACAATCTAGTTAAGTGGTCCTAGGTAGCTATTAATCTAGTATTTGCATAATATATCCTATATATCCTTTGCTTTTTATTGTTTAGGGTTAAGGAAGTATACTACTTAAAATAATATTATAGTATTAATAATATAAATTATAAGTTTATTATTAATTTATATAATATTAATAATAATCTTATAATTAAACTTATAGTTATCCTTTAGTATAAAGCAGAATCTACTTAGGGCTTTACTATTTATTTAATAATAATAGTATACTTTAGTAAGTTTCTTTAATACTTCTAAATTAAACTTTTGGTCTACTTATTTAAGTATTTTTTTTAAATAATTAATTAATAAATACTTAAATTAATAATATATTTAATATAGCTTAGACTCTATAAGATAGAATGTAATAATTTTTTTTGCATTAATAATCTACTATAGATATCCCTATTGTCTAATCACAGGGACTTTAATATCTCCCTTAATAAGTATATTCCTTAAATTGTTAAGTTTAATGCCTATTTAATCTATATTACTAATAGATAGTAGGAAAGGGGTGTATATTAGAACTAATTAAAAGTTAATAATACTAAGGATTATAGATATAGTTATTATACTATTTAATATTATTAAGCCCTTATTAAATTTAATCTTATAGTCTTTAGTTTTACTAATTAATAGTAAGGGGATTAATTTTCTTAGTGCTTATGCCTAGGGGAAGCTAGTAATTAATATACTAGTTGCTCCTATATTAGGGATAATCCCTTGGAATACTTTATAACTATATTAATCTTTAGTAAAATATACCTTATTCTTTGCTTTCTTAGTCTAAGGGTCTTCCTTTGTAAGGGCATAGATAAATACTTAGTTATAGAGAATAGTAATTATATCTTTACTATTTAGTTTATAGGTCTTAAAAAATTATTTAGTCCTATTTACTATAATAATAAAGTTTATAGTATGCTATAGGTTCTCTAGTTCTCTATTAGAGTTATTATTATTATCTCTAAGCTATTCCATTTCTTGGATAATATCTTCTATTTACTAATTAATATTATTATTATTCTCTCCTTTGTATATTATTAAGAAGATTTAATAGGTATTATCTAATAGTTTTACTTTATAATCTTATATATTAAACTATTTCTATTTTAATTATTAGCACTCTCTTTCGGAATGCCTAATTAATTAATATCCTTATTAGTAGTATATAAAATATTATTATTGTCTTTATTATTAATAGTTATTCTATCTAAATACTCTCTTCCTATAATATTATTTATTTTAGGTAAATTTATAATTAACAAAGAATACTATATTACTTATTTTATTATTATTTACTATCTTTAGTAGTATTTAGATATTACTAGCTAGTCCTTTAAATATGCTTATATATTTATATTAAGCTATACTATACTCTATAATACTATTAATAAATAATAGGAGGGTTTAGTAGAGTTCCTTTTTATTCTCTTTATTGCTATAGATCCTATAATAGATCTATTAGATATCCTGGATAAATATCTTAAAGTTCTTAAGTAATAATTTATCCTAATATTTCTAGATAAGGTTCTTTAATATTATTATCCAAAGGTTATTTTAGTAGGCTTAGATAGTCTTTTTTGTCTTAAAATAGTTTTAAATCTTCTTATATAATATTTTATATAAATATCTTTTCTAGGTAAGTAAAATAATATAATAATCTTATACCTTTCTAGTAAGTATAATTAGTAATACTCTAGTATATCCTTTAATTAGTATAATAATTTATTTATATTTATCTTTAAAGAGAGCGATCTTAATTAACTAAAAGTTATATTATTTACTATTATACTAGTTCTTATTTATATAGATCTTACTTAGTTCTATTATCTTTTTTATAATACCTTTATTAATTATACTGGTAAAGGTATTATATTACTTAGTGCTTATTAGTATAATAGGTAACTTTGTATATAAAGGTACTTTTGCTAAGGCAGGTATAATAGCTATAAACTCTCTTAGTATTTCTATTAATACTTAAGGAGTATTTTATTGCAAAGGTAATTAAATATTATATTATATTAGCTATATATTTATCTTAGAGTTTAAGAGATTAACCAAATTAACTATTACTCTTAATCTATCCTTTAAGATCTTTGCTCCTTTATTAAAAAGAGTATTTTATAGCTTTCTAATAATTACTATAATTCCTTTCTTAAATATTACTTCTTTCTATTTATTAAAATTATCTTAAAATACTTTGGTTATTTTATTGTTATAGTCCTTAGAGTCCTTATAGAAGTAGATTATATAAGCAAGGCAATTATTAACTTATATCTCCGTGAAATTTAAGGGGTCCTCTCTTAATAGATCTACTTTCTTCCAGTTAATAGTTAGGAGGGGACTATATTTTGTAATCTATTTAGGGAGGTCTTACTTAATCTTTTCTTAGTCAAGATTAATAGTAGTTCTAAGTATATCCTCTTCTTTAGATATTTTGGTAGTTTTGTTGTAATATTCTTTGTAAAAGGGATTATAGGGTAAGTTATGGGATTTTCTATTGTCTCTAGATCCAAGCTGGTAGTAGGTATCTATCTAGATCGGTATTTCTTATGATAAACAAGGGATTCGGTAAAGTCCGGTAAAAGGTTTTTATTAAAAATATTACTTCCTAAATTACTATTAAACCTAAGAGCCTACCTTCGCGACTATATCTAGATATCTCTCTTTAGCATGTTTTTTGCGCTTATGTCTAATGTCTTTTCTTTGGGGCCTTATTAATCTGTGGAAAGCTCTACTGATTAGTGTTAGATTCCAAAGGGAATGGATAAGTAATATTGTACTAGTGCTATTATAGGGGGTTAGGTTAGTGTGTTTAATAATGCTTAATTCTTCTATCTAATCTAGCTATTGCAAGTTATATTGGTGTTTTCCCTAGGTTATGTGACCTAATAACTTGCTGCCTAAGGTAGCTGGTCTTGTGGTAACGGGGTTATAATGCTGCTATTTGCAATAAATATAGTATATTTAAATTTATCCTATTTAATAAGAATATATATAATAAGATTAGAATCTTTAAATTATATATTATAAATAAGATAAAAGGTAAGAATACTAAATTACTATATAAGAAGTTATACCTAGTTATTTAAGGCTATACTAATAAAAGCAAGAAGATAATCCTTATATAATTACCTATAATTTAAAGATATAATTAGAAACTAATTCTAATATTAATACTATCCCTAATTAAGAAAGGTATTATACTTTAGCTCTAAAATATTATATAGGCTTATATATAGTTAAAAATAAAATTAAATTATATAATCCTTATATACCTTCCAATAAATATCTAATATAAGTACCTAAAGAATATAATTATAAAGGTAATTATATTATTTTATAGAATACCAAAGGCAAGAAACCATTAATAAGCAATATATAATAAGTATTATTTAAAAAAGCTCTAGATAATTATATCTACCTTTAACTTATACTTATTAATATTATTATAAAAGAACCCTAGCTTTATAATTATTAGAATATAAATAGATAATATAATTAGTATATTAAACTAAGTATTCCTAAAGCTAAAGAAGGAGAAGCTTATAAAAGCTACTTTTAAAGCTAAACCCTAAGAAATACTAATAATCAAGGAACCACTTATATTTAATAATATAATTATTACTTTATCAAAGAACAATAGTATTATAATATAGCAAAAAGGATAAGGCAAGAAGATCATACTAATTAAAACCAAGGACCCAAAGGCTACTAAATAGCAATATATAGAATAATAAGCACAAGGAGTATATATTACCTTAATCTACTAATTAAAGGCATACTATAACCTCTCTACTATAGTATAATTCTAAGAGCCTAATAATATAAAAATTAAGATCTTAAATAAGTACCTTAAGTAATAATAAGAAAACCTTAACTATAGATTTATATTTATCCTGCTTAACCTCTTAATAGTAAAGCTATTTATATTTATTAATAATATATTTATAAATAATACTAACCTTTCTTTATAACTTAAATTTATTATAATCCTTACTAATAAATAACTAAATAATAGAATATTTAGAATAGATAGGAATATTATCTATTATAGCTTAACCAAGTATAGAAAAATAACTTAAAATATATTAGTATTAAAGATCTATAGTATAGTTATAGGTATAAATATTACTTATATAATTTCTATAACCCTTAACTAGATCACCAACCAACTAGAAATACTTTATATCCCTATAATTATATATATAAATTCTTATTTACTTTATAAGTACCTTATAAAGCTAGGGATAATAAAGAGAAAGCATTTAATAATTAATATAATAGCTTTATAATAATTATATAAATAATAAAAACTATATAAAGTTAAATAAATTAATAGAGAGGATAATCTAGCTAATATATTTACAAAAGGGAGCCCTAATTAAGTACTAAAGTAGTTTATTAATAATAATAGTATAATAATTTAAATAGAAGGTTAAGTTATATAAGAATAAATAGTAAGCCTATACCTAATATAAAAGATTAAGGGAGGAATAGGAGAAAGGAGAAAAGGGATAATATTATAACTTAATTATTAAAACTAATAGGAAAAGTATATATTATTCTTATAAAAAGAGAAAGAGTCTAGTATTAGTTTATTAGTATAGTTAAAGAAATAATACCCTATAAGGCGGTCATATGGCTCTCCACATGACCCCTAGCCAAAGTAGATACACCATAACCCCGCCTAAGCGGGATTAGAAGAGAAGATTAGATATCAAAAAAAAACTATCACCAAAGAACCCCCTAGCAGCTACTAAAGACCCTTATTATAACCTTAGCTAGTTTATATCACGAACTCCCGGGACGAACCCACAATTATAATAATACTTTATATATAGTAACAAAAGTATTAAAGCCCTTATAAAAGGATAAGAATTATATTAATATATAAAATAGGACCTAAAAAAAAGAATTTACTATTATTACCTTAGTATTGGTATAAGTATAGGGTACAAAGGGACCGGGCGAAATTTTTTCAGACCCATTGTACCTGTGTTTGGAATAACCAAATTCCTAACATCCGTACTTTAGCTTGCATTTTGGATCAACTACGGTTGCTCTCTTCGCGCCAAGGGACACGCCCAGTATATCATTCCCCTAGCTCTCCAAGCCCTGCCAGCCGTTTTGCTCTTCTTTGGAATGCTATTGGCAAACGAATCCCCACGTTATCTGGCAAAAAAGACCACAGAAAAGGAGAGCAACTGTGAGCACCTTGAGAAAGTGTAGTATAACATGGTCCATCAAGACCATACTGTGCAAAATTGATATACAAATTTGCGTTTCTCATGCCTGAAATTGAAATTTCTCCGTAATCTGTCCCAATATTTACGATATTAGTATGTCTTGTTGAATCCCTGTAAGGAACAGTGCGATAAGAAGTGATGTCCAACTCGGCGCCTCTTTAATACAACCTTGTTCTCTCTTTTACATACAAACATTAATGCGCCAATGGGAAGAAATGTGGTATATCGCTATAATGAATTTGTAGCAGATTATGGGGGGGGGTGGGGGGGGTGTTTAGCCAAATCATTCGCTGCTATCAGGCCTTTTTTTCTAGTCCAATCGCTCAGCTAAGTAAATCCCACTATCGCACACCGGTGGCGACGGCAAGCTTAGCGCTTGTTCTCGTCTAGATAAATTGACTTGTGAAATTATTATATTAAGCAAAATTAAAACTTTCATATGCCGTTTCAAACCGTTGGAGTAGACCAGACTTTGTCACGCGGGTGGGTTGGCCGGCACAACCACCGGCACCGGCACACCGGCACACCGGCAAATTTTCTTTCTCCATGCCAATCACAACCAATATGAGAGAAAATGACACGCTGACCGAGATACTGGATTTGGAACCCATCTCCAATCCAAAGCCTAACCGGTCCATACCTCCCACCTGATTTCACCCAATGCTTTAGGACCACCCGAAGGGCGCGCTTGTCATGATATCGAGCCATGCTGGATATCTTGTGAATACTTTATAAACGTGGACCGAAACACTCGTCAGTTCTCATTCCCTTCTTTACCCATAGCTAATTCTACTCACTTCCACATAGTTGCAATCTTTGTCTTGCCAATTTACACACCGAGAATCATCCTCCTTCCAAAGCGAACACAGGATGGACCACCTGACCAACTACCGCCTGCTATCCTTCGACGTCTATGGTACCCTCATCGACTGGGAAACCGGTGTCATCAATGGATTGAAGCCCCTGCTCGAGGCCAATGAGGCTGACTTCCCCCGAAAACAGCTCCTTCAGGTGCATGCGGAGTTCGAGGTTGCACAGCAGCTCAAGACCCCGGAGATGAAGTACTCTGAGCTGCTCACAACCATCCATCCCCATATTGCGGCTAAGCTGGGCCTTCCCATCCCCACTGAGGAGCAGAACAAGGCGTATGGCGACTCAATTGGCAAATGGCCCGCATTTCCCGACACTGTGAAGGCCCTGCAACGCTTGTCTAGGAATTACAAGCTCGTTGTGCTTTCCAATGTGGATAGGGAATCATTTTCTGGCAGCAACAGTGGGCCGTTGGAGGGATTTCCATTCGACCTCATCATTACAGCGCAAGATGTTGGCAGCTACAAGCCGAACCTTCAAAACTTCCACCACATGCTCAAAGAGGCAGAGGAAAAGTTTGATATCAAGAAGTCCGAAGTCCTTCAGACTGCCCAAAGCCAATTTCACGACCACCGTCCGGCTAAAGAGCTTGGAATTACCTCGAGCTGGATTGAGAGGCCAGGTGCGGTGATGGGAAACAGAGAGAATCCCGTGTACAACTGGAGGTTTGATACATTGAAGGACATGGCGGACGCTGTGGATAAAGAGTTGGAAGGTCAGTAGAGGTAGAGCTATGGTAGTTTTTCATAGCTTTAGTCAATTGATAGAATCATAAGTCTATACGTGTCCTTTGATTCATGGCTTCATACACCAAAAAGGAACTGGGGGCTGTTGGTGAGTGAATGGAAGGTTATGCTGAGACTGTAGAATTCTGTCCATCTCAGCATTCCCGGGTGCTGGGGGGGATTGTCATATTTGATGAATGTGACGATCTCCTCAAGAAATTTTGGCTCTAGGCAATCAAACTTGGGCTTTTAATCCATGTCTACTAGTGTTGCGGACAAAATTGGGTGTTTTCCAACCACTGTTGATAGTGCACGCAACAATTTTTTCGCTAATGATTGGTCGCACTGAATGTTGTAACTAGCTGTTACGCATACGTTTAGAGAAGTTCCTAGTTGGCTACGCAATACCGAATATTTCTCCAAAGGTCCTGCTGTAATTAGAGGATAGTAAAAAAAAACCCAATGCAGTATGAAACATACCTAATATGCGAGATTTCGGCGTAAGACCGACTGGTTCAACCATCATGAGAACTTGGGATAAAATTGCTTGAAACTTGTGAGCATGATAGATAAAATTATAGTTAATATCACCATTGTAGAATCTTTATTTTTGTTGGTGCCGTAAACCGGCCCAAAGCCGGTCACTATGACTCCACCGGCAATTAGAGCCGGCCACCAAAAGCAATCAAGGTTCACGCAAAGAAGGCTAAGGACACCTGTGCTGGCAATCTTGCTATTGAATCTCCACCTTGACTTGCTGGATGCTCGGATATTATCGGACCAATAATATCAAAAACACGGTGCTGGTTCACTGCCGATACAGTGGTGTCTGCAGGAATCCGACCGACTTGGTCTGCCGTTGGTCCTCTAGTCTTCTGATATGGGTAGACCTGTGTATGAGACGACAGGATTCCGAAGAAAAAAAATAAGAAGGCTCACAGTGGACTTGTCTCGGTGGGGAGGGCATTGCGAACCCGAAATTCCCCTGATGCTTCGTTCGAACACTACGGAAACATAAATTGCTCTTGGATTATTACCTAACAATGATGCTGGAATTTTCATGACATTCCAGACGCCAAACCCCACGTTATATCCACTGGTCCAATGCATCAGCTTAAACATCAGTGAAGTTGTGGTGCCGCAGATTTTGCCTTCTGCATAGCCTTCGTGTAAGACTCCGAGCAAGTGCCGTACTACCACACAAATAATTTGGTGGTCTCTGGCCCCCGGCCACCCAAGGATGGTTTGAGCTGCATGAAGAACCCACACTGGTGGTGGTATAAGACGGAAGAGCCCTCTGTGCCCAAATGAATAATCCAACTAGAAATCTATCTCCAATTACCCAAGCCCATCCCTCCATAATTTTCAGCATTGCCATGAGTATCCACCAGGAAGAACATCCAGATGCGCCACAGTCGCCACCAAATCCCAAAGCCCCAACGCCGATACCATGAAAACATGGATATCACAACCTCAAGAAAGCCCATTTCGCTCCCGGGTATCATTTTATTTGATCAAGAAATGGTATCGTATTACGGCAGAGCTCCGGGGTTACTGCAAAACTTGAAAGGGATTGATTGAGTCATAATTTGGATCATCGCCCACCTCGTTATCCGATTCGGGTTTGAGGGACATGCTTCCATCTTGCACTTCATCCAAGACCCCTGGGGTTCGAGGTGCCATGTCTGGGACCATAACGTTAAAATGATTCGCAAGAACTGCGTATGGAGCTGTCATGGAGTAACCAGGAACTGGACCGGGACCGCCCATAGAATCCTGGACGAAGTTTGCGTTCATTGCAAATTCATGTGCCATTGTCCTATCCATGTCAAGTTGAGGAGGGTAACCTTGGTGGTGGTAGGCGGATGGGGCCATATGAGCTCCATGCATGCCTTGTATAGTGGCTTCGCCCATATCTGAAACCCAGGTTGTAGTGATATCGGGGATCGAGGCCCCATCAATTCCTGGTATTGATGCTCCCATCGAACCTGGAATCATGGGTGTTGGAACGCTTGGAATTGGGGCTCCAGTCATGGTGGGTGTTGGGACTCCGGTTATATCTGGCATTGAAGTAAGCGGTTGGAAGCCTTGATGAGAAAATTGGACATTCATTGGTGAAGACATGAATGTGCCAGTGGGGGAAACCTCGAGGGGCGTGTTAGAAGCGGTGTTTGGCGCTGATTGAGAAGTGGGCAGCCCGGATGCAGCGCTAAAGTCGGGAATGTTTGTGAGGTCTGGCAACGACAGACTATTGCTCCTCTCACCCATAGCCCCCCGAAAGGAACAATTTTGGCTAATGTTGGGACGTTTGCCCTGTCGACTCAACTCCGCTGACTCTGCTGTCCTTTGGTTGCGCTTTCTCGTTTTCATAGCTCGAGAGTCCTTGCGCAACCTCAGCTTTACTCCTTGATCGGAAAGACAGCGTGTCAGGGGCGTCGACTCCGCCATTCCGGGGAAAGACTTGGCCGAAGCCACGGTGAAGACCTTTGAGAATATTTCTGATACGAAAAATATTTCGGGGGGGTTGATCTCGGCGTCTCGGTCGTAGAGTGTAAAACAGAGTCGGTACCGGCCATCCCTCTTCACGCCAAGATCGCCAAACACGAAAAAGCCACAAGAGGAATTGGCGGGATCTTTGTGATGATGAATCGAAGAAGTTGTAGTTCCACAAAGGTAGCTTGTGGGATCCGAATTCTTCGAGTTTGTGGGCACTCTGTAGTCCTCCATCACAAGGGAGCAGTTAAGGAAGAGATATGGGTCTGTTATCCATGCCATGTTAGAATTGTTGGCAACTTCGAGAGTGCTAGAGACTGACTATGGTGTTCGAATATTTCGAAGCTGTTATTCGATCTCTTCTCCTTCTTTCTATCGATGAGTTCTACGATCGGCGGAGGGTCAATGGGTTTGCGGTCTGTTTAGTCGTCAGTTGGATGGCGATATCGATGCTGATAGGAGTTTCATTTTTGTCCTACCCTTGTCTTTCCCCATCGCAACTCTCGCATATTCGGGCGCTTGTCTGATGACTAATTGTCTTAGCGGGTTGCCATGGGATCTTGGGGTATCGTCTTGTTCTTCTTGAGGGAAGATACTCCCAATGTCGAGAAAATTGTCCATGGTAGAACCTTGGTGCTGCTGTTGCTCGAGTTGTGTAACGGGTGCCCCAGAAGAGCTCCCGGGATGTTCAGCCATAATTCGACGACGGAGGGGAAGCTAGCGATAGGTGTAATACTTTTTGTTGCTCTAGCAAGACGGATCAAGACTCAAGAATTGCGTCAGGCCTCCGGAGGTACGGGTCTAAACAGGTTATAGCTGCATGGCTTTCGGGATCGGGAGTAACCACGGGACTAGGGCAAAGAAATGGAGGCCTAATGTGAGCCTTAGGAAGGCGTTTCAAACTTTCAGCAGAATCTTTATGCAGAACCTACGTGGATGGTAGCTCGCGGGTCCGGATCGTTTCCAGAGTTCCTAGAGCAGACACAAGGAGCTGCGTTGTTATCAATGCTAGCTATGACGAAGGACGCGTGAATTGTATGTCAATAGTTAGCTAAGGATTTCGAGAAATAGGAGGCAGCGGTATTCAGTTCCAAAGACGGATGTTCTTGGGAATAGGGAAAGAAAATATCGAAAATTGGGGGGTTGCGTATGCTCAGCGAGGGAGCCACGAGTAGAGTTCGTTTATAAATAAAAATAAAAATAAAAGTCTGCGACAACAAGGTTCAAGAAAAGTCTGGAAACTCGCAGCCTCTAGACAGACGCCACAGGAACATAGATTATACCACGGGAATACGTTGAAGCGAGGGGAATTGTCGTTGTCATTATTGTTGCTGCTGAAGTCCCAGTTGGGTAGGTCTAAGACTAAATTTCCTGGTGGCGAGTGATGAACTGATGCCATCCCTGAACGAGCCACGAGCGACAGAGCCAAAACACGGTGGGGGGGCCCAGAATCACGGGCGATGGGTCGCGGAGGAAGTCAACGGCGCCAGTTCGAGTGCTCTAGGGCGATGCGGGGAGCGGCCACGGCGTGCGAGGCCAAAGGGGTGATGGTAAGTGTGTGGTAGTCACCTGCGGGAGTCCAGGACCAGTGCGCCGCAGGGGCTTACGTACTGATATGAATATAAAAATACTGGCTCGAATGTGTCCACTGTGTCTCCACCGTCTATCAGAGTCGGCCGCATAGAGTAATCAAGGTTTACACAATGAAGGCTAAGAACACTGATGTGCTGGCAATCTTGGTATCTAAGCTCCACTCCTGCTTGCTGGATGTTCGGATATTATCGGACAAGAGACATATCTTGACTGCTTTTGATGTTCAATGTTGGATTACTGAAATGAGGTGGAAATAGCTGCGGCAATAAGATAACCAACCAGCCCAAAAACCACAACAGATTGGAAAAAGGGATATCAATCTGATCAAGCCGGCTAAAGGTAACCGGATCAATTGATCCCTTTTATCTACGCCAGCTAGTCAGCTGACCTAACGTATCCAGTTGGGCAGCTATTCCAACTAATCAGGCCAAATTGCAACCCAATAGCAGTTGCCTACTAGGATTAATCCCAACACATTACCCCCAACAGTGAAGGCAAGGCTGCAAAGCAACAGATCGAATATTGTGTTTACAATATACGGGAGTAGTAGTTTGCAGTGAAAGCTGCGTTTTATTACGACTAGTATTTAATATATCCTCTTCTATATATAGAGGGCAGCTTCTCTAGCGAGAAGGAGACTGAATAGCGGTACCAAGGCCAAACTGTATGTGTGAACAATGAAGGCACCTACCCAGCCTTTGACCATGATACCTACACTATCGCGAGATATTGCCTCAGTTGGTTCTCGAACCTTGTTGCCGCCGCCGTTTGAGTCAACGGGAGCCGTTGCAGTCACCAAACCGTCAAGCTTTTCAAGATGAGTGTATCTCCGAAACCGCCCATTTGTGCATTAGGCCACTTAACTACATGACACGAGTAATATATGTATGTTTCATATACAAGACTGGCATTCAAGATTTCCATTCTAAGAAATGCTACTAGAATGAAAATTCAAGATACTTGACGATGCCTTGAAATTTGATACTTGAGGTGAATAGAATGGTGGGGGAGCTTTCTGTTGCTTGAATAGCCACAGTTTGGCGCTCCCTCAGGCCAACTGTCCACATCTCCAATGCAGTTGCCACTCGGCCCCAGTGTACTCAACAGTCTGATTATGCTCAATGCAAAAAAAGAACTTGGTGATTTGTGATGTTTATCAAGGTATAAACGTGATTTTGTGTCCCCCTGGGGATGGAGAACGGCTCAACAAGGTAACAACAGGGGAAACCTATAGACTTTCAAATCCTGTGGTACAATTACCCTGGTGCCCGCAATCACCCCTGAGGCCTAAAGACAATGCAAGATGAAAACTCTGAAGGTTTCTCCGATAGAAGTATAATACAATAAAAATATGGCTTTCCTGTCAGCCAGAATTGATGCTGTGTAACGCAACCACAAACACACGCGCAAACACAACATGGATGGATGGTTGAATTTAGAATGCAGTAAATACGAATCCAGCAGAGCTTGTTCCCTTGACATGCCAACTCCTTAGCATCGCCGACGGGCTTCCCTGCTAGTCTAATATTTTTAAACGATTTGATGGACAGGCAGGTAGACAAGCATATTTATACCACCAAAAATCAAAGCTGGCTGGGGTAAAGAAGGCATTTTATATCGGTTGTTAGGATCAAGGTTTTCTAAGAAAAAAGGCATCAAGGTTATTTCCATTGGGCTGCATGAGGCTATTGGAGATATTTATTGGATTTAAAAGGCTATTGGGTATTGCAGCCTAACTGCTAACTTTTCTGTGTGAAGCTTAAATTGTGCTGGCCGGGGCCACGATTTGGATACCTCTGTGGGTTGAAGAACCGGACCTCTAGGATATCAAATAATAATAAAAAATACCACCACCACTGACGGAGAATTGGTCATGTAGAATTTGTACTCGCATATAATTTTTCTCCTGCGGCAAGATTGAGACTAAAAGTGCCAGAGGACCCATACAAAACCCAATTTGACAAATTCACGAAAACATACGTGCAGGAAGCCCACAATGTAGATTTTCAAACGGAATATTTTGGTAGCTAGCCACAAATTTCGATTTATTGAAAATCAAATCAAAACCCGTGTATTTTGGCTTTATTTTCCTTGTATCGCTTGGCTGAAACCTCCAAACCCACCATTGGAATAAACCGGTTTGGAGGTTTAGTGACGGGACCCGCAAGGCTATCCCGCTATTGGCATACTTATCATCTTAAGTTCAGATATTTCTAAAGAATTGAGCCTCAATAAAGGTTCACATACTAAATGCTTCTTTAATTGATAGAATGATGAAGCCATTCTTCCAAGCCCGGCAGTGACTCAAGATCTGCAAACGTGGAAGGGATAAACTCTTGTGTGGCGTTTGCCTTTCCCAAATGCATCCCACTCTGAATCAAGCTACTGCTGGGGGTCCAGGACCTTGGAGACTCCACTTGTCCATGTTGTTGGAGTTCCCCAGGTACAATCTGTTGCATGGCGACCCAATTTCGGAACTCTGCATAGCCAGATCCTGCCAACGATAGGTCTTCTTGATGGCTGCCGTCTAGCCTCTGTAGTGCCATTTCTAAAATTTCAAGCCCACGTTTTTCGCAGCTCTTTGCAAAGACGCCAGTGGACATTTCTTTTAGCATGATCAACCCGTGATGGCATGGTCCTTCTAGCGCAGGGTCTTTCGTGAAAATCCGTCGAGATACTAAAGCAAGAACAGCGGCACAACAAGAAGTAAATTCGGTGTATGAGGACTTGGAGAGGCCGAACCCATCCCGCAGCATCCCACACAGATTAATAGATGTCACAGCGCTGTCTGCGCAGTCTCGAATCAATCTGTCTCGCTCAATAGCCCATTCATTATCTCGGGCATTCTCGGACCAATCGGTTGCCTCCCCAAAAATAAATGATCTACCAATAAAGATGTGCACCAAATGGTAAGTTAAAGCCAAATGAATATTTGAGCGAAATAATGGCTTCCCTGGGGTAAAGTCTCTGCAACAAGTCTCCGCTGGCAGTTTCTCCCACCAATCTTTTAATCGCTGCTTAACTCTCAGTACATCCTGTACTCTGTTGCGAATCTGCGACGTCTCTGTTTTTTTAAGGGCTAGTCTAAAGTACATTCATTAGCAACCTTGTGTCCCGCTCGAAAGGATCAAAGCCATACATTGAGTGACGAGCATCTTCCATTATGTCTGTGATTCCTCTTTGTGCCACCACATTAGGAAATGTATCGACGCGCCCTGTAGGACGCAACTCTGGTATATCGACTGGCAAGTCCGCGTCAACCTCGGATCGTGAAATGGATGGTGGCCTTCCATGTAGGATGGAAATACGCCTATTGTACGTTAGTCATAAGTGCCCCACACCATAATTGACAACACTAACCTATCTAATGTGTAAACCGTCCACCAGAGTCGGTTCCGGATTTCTTGCTCCAGGATATTATGCAAGTCGTGACTCCTTTTATGCATGCCGTTGTGCGTGGCGATTTTCACCGCGATACCAAAGTAGGTGCAGGACAAGCCCGAAGGGTCCAGTGGAAGCGCGTATATACCTAGGAGGCCAAATGCTTGCACGCTTAGAGACGAACCAATGGCTAACACGTCCGGCACCAGTGTGACGGCTTTGCGGTAGAAGGCCAGCGCAAGGGTATCGTCCATGGCAGAACTAACGTTCAAGCTTCCACCGCTTGATTGCTTCCCTATACCTCCAGCATTTGGAGCAAGATGCGCAAACTGAGTACCAACGGTAAACACCATGAGAGCAGTGCATACCCATGGTGCATCAGCAATTGTAAGAGGAGAAGTAGGAGCGTAGAACTCGGCGAGGCGCTCTCGAAGGTATCCTTCATCGACATAAAAATAATTCGTCTGGGCGACTTTGAAGAATACTTCAAGAAGTAATAAGGCGACTTCGGGTGGAGGGAATAAAGACGCTGCTTCTTGTACAATAGAATATCGTGATAGAAGCTGCTCAGCAGGCACTAATCCAGGGCCTGAGTCCTATTTTCGAGGTAGTTAGACCTATGTCATTCTAAAAAGACAGACTTTACATGCGTACGTGATGATTGTTTCCTGCAAAGCTATCCATCTTTTGTTCAATACGACGAGAAAAATGCGAATGAGAAAATTCTTCATAAGCTGATACTCACAGTCAGATCTGCAATGTTACAGTAGGCGCGGGACAGTGTCATACCTGCTAGCCTACTAGAAGTTTCTGTTTCAGGCGTATCGATTTCAAAAGATTCTGGCCTGTCAGAATCAACATCGTGTGGTACTGATTCTTGTGGACTCTCCTTTTCCGCGCGCAAGTTTGCCAGCAGTTGTTGTAGGCTGGATTTGGTGAACTGGTCAACTCCTGTGCAGCATTGGACGATGTTTTCGAGAGTACGTATCCTTTCCACGTCAAAAAAGGTTGTCGGTTCTACTTGCTCAGCAACGGGCCTTGAGAGAGACGCCCGTAGATGGGGGTTTCTGGTTCTTCTGTAGGCGTCGGTGAAGACGCACTCGCGATGAGACTTGTTGCACCTGTCACAGGGCGTGCCGCCGTTGCACTTTTCCTTGAGCCTACGGCAGTTGTCGCATCTAGAACGGGGACAATGAGCCAACCTGGAGCTATTGTGTGGCTGGAACGAAGTCTTACGCTCGCGTGGTCCTTCGAATTCTCAATGGCGCAGCCTCATGCCGCGTTTGCGACGGATGGTTGGGGCCGGGGATTGGCCCAGCCCCGGAACCTGCGGCCGACATGTCTGGCTTATTGGCTGGCTATATGCAGCTGGATTGCCGAATGGGACGGGCTGCCGTACAATGATAAGACGGATGTGGTCATGCAAACAAAGACAGCGGCTCGACGCCGGGACGAGATGTGCCGGGTTTTGTGCTGGTACATCTTGTGGAGGCGCTCGGCGCTGTTGTTCCGTGCCGGTTTTCGTCTGATCCCCCGCCGATACCCTAGCGGCTCAAGCAGCCACTAAACTGTAGCGGGCAAATCACTACGATTTCCGCTGCCAAACTACATACGCACTGCGTAATAGCTAGCAGCAGGCGAGACCAAGGTTACGGTGGGATACGGCAATGCCGGGTTTTGAATGCCGGCACTCCATTGCCGCGAATGCGCGATCCAGACCTCTTTCGCCCATTCCCAACTCGAGAAAATTGAAATAGGAATCGTTCGTTCTGGTTATCGCAATATCATGAGACGTAATGACGTCAATTGGCATGCCCTTCGATTGCCATTCCAGAGAAAAGCTGTCTCTCAGGACCGGAATCTCAAGGTTGGCGACAGAATGTGCCAGTCGCGTTGATTGATCAACAAGAACCAATTGATGGAAAAATGCCGAGGGCAATTTCTAGTCACTATGACGGATGCCGTCCTGACTGGGGAGTAAAATTGTTTGAACATTGTAGAATTTTGCAACGCTAAGAAAAATGTGCAGGCTTTCTCTGATTAAACATGGTTATACCATCATTAAGCAAAGCTGTTGAAGGTGTTGAACACGTGAGTATGAGCGCCTTCCAGATTTGCTTCTTCTAATGGGAGACCTATGGTAATGACATAAGCAAAACCTTAAAATTCCCAGCGGCAGTTGGTCCTTTTTACCGCTCCTTCACCGGCCTGCCTTTTTAGGCTATATGCAGGCCGGAGGTTTTGCCGAAGCCTACCGCCGGAGGCAAAAGCTGCCCTATGGGCCCTCCCTGGAGGGGAAATTTCTACTCTCTTTATTATAATCAAAGGAAATTTAATTAAGTTAAATAAATAAATAAAGGGGAAAGAGGAAGAGAAAAGGATCAAAGGAAGGGCATCTTCGAGCATAGCAAGGCCCCCCCGGGAGGGCCCTCGGAGGGCTTCCGGAAGCGTTGGGGGGGGGGGGGGGGGGGGGGGGGTGGGGGGGCGGGGGGGGGGGGTGGGGTAAGCACGTTTGGGTTCACCGGGGGGGGCGGGGGTATTTTTACAAAGAAATATTAACCCCAAATATGGGGCTATCCGCTTTCTTGGGCAATTTGAGAGACCCTTCTGTTTCAATAAAACAGAAAAATGCAGGTGAGGAAAAAAGAGCCCATAAAAAAAACAAAGTAAAAAAATGGTACAGAAAAAAAAAATTGAAATAAATTGCTGTCGGTTAT
>JAHVYB010000127.1:106530-147925 GCA_020623695.1 Calonectria henricotiae | reverse complement strand
AAGGAGGAAAACTGAGGTCAAGAACTGCATGCTGACAGATATTTTGGGGTATTAAGTTGTTTGTGATGGTAGATTGCGAGGAATTATACCGAATTCTTTTGTTTTTGGGGAGGGGGGAAAGGGGGGACGAACAGTTTGAAATGTACTTGTGGCTTTGGTCGGCCCTCACACAGTTGTAGCAGCTCGAATAAGCGTCACCAAGCATGACTTTATCGTTGGCGTCACAGTAGTCATACTGCGTTCTGTTGTCTGGGGTTGTGATGCTGAACTTTAGGGCATTCTCGAGGGGGCCGCAGGCCTCGGAGGTCATGCAAGGGTTGGAGCCAATGTCGGTTGCATTGGGGTAGCCAAATACGCAGTAGTCAAAGGCATACCGAAGATTGTCTAGGTATATGCGTATGAGCACATGGCCATGTCACAATTCGGGGGATAAGAAGCCTACTTACACAAGTACCAATCCTGGTCACTTTCATCGCCATTCGTGTAGTCGCTATCTTCAAGGCAAGCCAAGCAACGCTGGAATTTCTGGCCGGTAGACTCGCTGTTGAAGGCACTGTCCACGCAGGCAATCTCATCGCCAGTAGTCTCGGAGGTTTTGGAACTGGTACAGAACGAGGCGCAAGGAGAACCTGATGTGACTTGGAGAGCCGCGGCGGTGGGCACGAGCAGGACAAGGGCCAGGTGAGTGAGAGACAGAGCCGAAGTCGAGGTTGAAGTCGAGGTTGAACGAGCCATGGTTTCCGGTTTTTTTTGAAACGGGCCAGTGGATGTATGAGTGGCCAGTTTGTCGGGTTTGATCGTCAAGGCCAGGCCAGACCCGGCTGTGAAACAATAACGCCTCGAAGAGAAGGGGGGGCGTGAGAGTGAGGTAGCAAAGGAGGGCGTGCCAGACGCTCTTTTTCAAATCATTATTATTGGATTACGATGAGTGAGTGAGTGCGTGTAGGTTGCACAAAGATGATGAAGAGAGGAGAGAAAAAAGGAAACCTGGCTGAAGAAAAGCACAAAAGCAAAGTGGGGAGAAGCAGGATGTGATGCGAAAAAGGCAGCGAGGAGAGAAGAGGCTCTCTTGGTATATGCAACCATATCCTTCGCGGCGCCAATGGATAGGCGACCGGATATACAAGGTCATCACGCGGCTTCCCCTGCCAAATCACTCCACGCCAGACGATTTTCAGAAATTCGAGCAAGCCGCCCGTGGCAAGCACGCTCTTTGCTCCTCGCTCTATGGGCAAGAGGTCTATTTGCCGCCAGGCGACGTTGTGCCGGGGCGGCGTAGGTGCATGCCCATCACCCGCTAATCCGACGCAGGACCTATCACAGCGGGGGCCGGGGGCAGGCTACGTTAGATATCCGCCGTGGAGCAAGGGGAGGTGAGGGGAAGGGAGGGGGGGAGACCAGTGGCGCCTGGCTACCAGTGGACACGCAGACGGGCGCTTAGCCCTTGGCTGTGATACATCGAGGAACCGAGACGGGATGAGCCAAATTCCCCCAGAACGGTTTGGCTCACATATTTCCATCCTCCTTTCTTTTTTTTCTTCTTTTTTTTCCCTTTTTTTTGGGGGGGGGGGATCTCGGAACTAAAAATGAACCTGTTGGGGGGCTGCGAAGTGATCACTGTTAAATTCTGGTGTAAGACGACGACTAGTCTCAGCGAGTGAGGCTTTTTCAACGATGCATGTCAGCCATAGTCGATGCTACCTGTCTACCTACCAAAAAAAATTCTCTTGATATGTTTAGTTTTCCCTCACGTGTTACCAATCGTGGACCATGGTCGAATGCAACCCATACCATGTAGTTTCCTTCCACCCCTCCAGAATAGTCACAACGTGTAGTCGCAAAGGATGAGCTTGACCGCTGTCATCTTGGAGTCCTAAAAATAGCATCTTCTTGATTGAGTTTATCCAATGTTTTTGTAATCTATCATTTTGTTGCTTTTGTTGTTTCTGTTGCCGTATTCACTTTTTCTTGTTGTGTTCCAGATGCTTTTTATCAAATTGGTCCGGTTCAGCACAGTACATGTAAACGGTTGGGATCCGGTCAACCTCATTGACGAATGCCTTCCTCTCGCCCTTTTCATTTCTGCCGGCGCTCATCCAATTCACCTTGTACACAAGGGCGGGGATCCTGCGCTCGGCCGCGGTCAAGACGTTTTCCCCCTCCTCGAAGTTGATGTTTGGCAACTCATCCCCGTACAGGTAGTCGGTGAAGCCGCGTATCAGATCCTCCTTGGTGACCCCGCCCGCGTTCTCGACCAGGATGGTGGGGGATACATCCGCGTGGCTACAGGGGCAGCACACTGTGTTGGGCTCGCTGAAGAGAACAATCTCAAACTTGTAGCAGGGCGGCGAGCTGACATATTCCGGGATGCGTGTGTCAGATGCGACAGAGGCAGCGAGCTTTTCAAGTACTCCACGCCAGTAGCGCTGGAAGTCTTGAACGGACGATGTCTTGGGGGATGGACTCGCAGGAAACGCCTTTTTCGTGGTGTCGCGAATAGCATTCACCACACCGTCCCACTTTTCAATCATGTCTTCTTGTTCAATCTCTTCTTCTTCCTCCTGTTCATGCAGCTTCAGAGCCTGAGGCTCATCCTTCTCACTCGTCGTCATGTCTGTTTTGTAAATCATAAAAAAAAATAAAGAAAAAAGGTATTTGAACTCGTGTTTGATTGAGAAAGGCGGAATTCCATTCTTTTATTAACTAAGAGACATTCTCCAGTATTATTGGTGGAAGTGGGTCTGAGCCACGACACCTGTGCCACAGGGCTGAGGCCAGCAAACTGGCATCGCATCGAGTTGAGACGCGGGGCAGTGTTAATCTTCTCTCGCCGTTTCCACATAGCGCATAAAATCCCTTGCACTTGCTCAAAGACTATCAGCATAGGCTCGTATATTTTTCCAGTTTCGGCCATTCCTATATACCTTAGCGTTCTCGCCGTTATCAGCAGCTGACGTCCAAGATATGGCGTCTAACTGTAGGTTACCTTGAACTAAACCATCCACAATGCCCAAGGCTATCTTCTAATCAAGCGAGGAGAGTTGGAATGGGATAAATAAATCCAGCACATTTGTCTTATGCTCGAATGACTTTTTAGGGTTATGAAAAAGCCATGTACCAGTAATATTTTGCCACTGCCGAGTCATTCAAAATTCGCCGATAGTGTTCGGATAATTTTGCCTTTTGGGACTAACTTGAGGATTGATGTAGTTTTATAATAGTCAATAAAGTAGATACTTGACACTGCTTAAATACCCATCAAATCATCTTGTTTAGGTTTTTTAGAATGAAAGAAGAAGAAGAAGAAGAAGAAGAAGAAGAAGAAGAAGAAAAAAAAAACATTCTCTGGACATTATGAGGCGCATTTCCCCTGAGTGGTCTCGGTCGACCCAAAACACCATCACAAGGCCCCTCGATGTTGTCGAAACTTGGCTCCACCGTATGGTCGCCGGCGGCGGTGCACGGCTTAATCGCGATCCTTTTGCCATCACCCTTTGCCTCAAGCTGGAATTCCCGATCGCTGTCTCTGATCCTGCCCCTTACCTCCGGCGCGCTTGGCTTGTAGCGCGCCATCTTCACCCGCAACTGGGCGCGCTGTACCCTTCTGCTTCGGCACAGGAAAAGAACATCACCATTGGCCCGCTAGACTCTACCGAGTGGTTGAAGACGTCCTTTATAGAGCACAGCGGAGATTCGGCCGTGTACAGGGTCGCAGAAGACGCCATCAGCCAGTTCCAGCCAACGCCAACCGCCACTGCTCATTGGTTGCCCACTACTTCGGAGTTTCTTATTCGTACATCGCATCTGCGGCTGGACGGTCTTGGGCTATTCAGATTAGCGCATAGCTTCATGACGTCGTTGGCATCTGTGACACGCTTGGGTCTGGATGTTGACATCGACTCGTATCCCTCCAACATTAAAAATCCCACTCCGAGTCCCGGAATGGGCGACGCTACTAAAATCAAGCCCGACACGGGCTCCACCCCGGTATATATTCAGAGTGCCATCGATGGTTTTATCAATGAATATGAAAAGGGGAAACCGGGTATTGCGCTGCCCATACGAGAAGGATCTGAAAAGTCCATGCCTGCAAACACTGGCCGCCTTTCATTTACGCTTGGAGAAACTAGAACAAAGGCCATTAGGAAGGCTTGCAAGGCTCAAAATATCAGCATTGCGGCGGCTGTGCAGACGTCGCTCATTCGGGTTGTGGCGTCATTTCCGCAACAGTCAGCAGCCACCGATTTGCTCATCCGAGTCGCAACAGACTTACGCAAGCTACTCACCGCCGAATACAACGAACCGGAGCACGCGGTTGGCTTATATGCGGCCTCGTTCCCGCAGTGTATTCCCAACGGCCTAGATCCCAACTTGACTTTTGTCCAGCTTGCGCGAAAGATCCACTCGGTATACGCAACCGACCTAGCAAACATCGCCAAGGACGACGAGGGCAAGCCAGTCAGCTTTCTCAAGATCCTCGAGCCTTATCTCGATCGTGAAATGAAGCTCCTTGGAGCACTTCCCCTGGACTCCCCCATGAAGCGGAGCCCGGGACTCAGCAGCGTCGGGCTGGTTGAGAACTTTCTCCAGCGGGAGTACATCTGCGGGGAAGGCGAGGATGACAAGATCCAGGTGGAGGATCTATGGATTGCGGTGGACAATGTGGGCCAGTTGCCGGCGTTCCATCTCTTCACATTCCGCGATAAGATGACACTACAAGTGTGCTTTAATGAAAGCTACTACGACGATGAGTTTTTGGAGGGAGTTCTTGGGAGGCTAAAGAATGAGCTTCTTAATGGGTTAGGGATTTTATACGCAACCTAAAAGGAGTTGCGATGAATGCCATGTTCAGACCGAATGGCAAAGAGCCAAGAAATTGACATTGTTGAAGGGAAACATGTTTAAGGTTAGTGTAATCTAAAAGGGTCCCCCAACACAGCTGGATTTCAACCTTGGCAATCTATTAAGTGGCGGTATTTTCAATTCTTACGATCAGCGAAAGATGACGTCTTGGCAGCTATCTATAAGACATTCTGATTCAAATGCGCCCCGCCATGTCCTATTGTCTAAATATGGTTCGCGGAGGTCGTGATCAAAAGGGGAAATTTTCGGTGCAGGGTCAGATAGAGAGAGGGTGTGCGTCTATCCTCCAGTTCGAATAGCTTCTTTAAAGGCTTCCAAAGTCTTAAAACTGTCAAGCAAACTAGGGCGCTTGGCCATTTTCTTGAGCTTCCATTCTAACCCTTCCAAGGCTGTTGAGCCGCATGCTAGCCGCATGTTTCGGGCCTACGCCGCTGCCGATCGCGACACATTGGTGGTGTTATTCCCTTCGACCGTGCCAGATTTAACTTTCGGGTTCGGGGGGATCTGTCCATCATGTCCTCACAGATGCTCGGAAGACTAGCTTGGCGGACGAAACCAAAGTCATGGCGTCGACTGAATCAGGCAAACGGATGGCCCTTGCATCTGCTGTGTCACGCAAGGGTATGTACGTATGCAAGCTGATGGCATCATTTCATTTCTTCATTCTTTTCTTCTTCTTTTCTTCTTCTTTTCTTCTTCTCTTTTAAGGCGGCGGGGCGAACTGCAGGGCCCGCGATGGCTTCGTCAATAAGACCTGTAAACCCCGAGCAAGGCCGTGGAATTCAGGGACATGGCATCGTCATCAGATGCCAGGGCTGTAGCGCATTGTGCACTGTCGTAGGGACGGCGCTCGACTCAGGACTAAGCAGGATATCTGACAGGTCAAGCACCGGCTCGACTCATGTACCCGCTTTTCGTACCGTCGCCGTCTTGGTGGGCCGGCCGCGACGGACCCGGAGATTTATTTGAGCTTGGGACCAATGCCATGAACATTGTGCGAATCCTGCCCTGGGCTGTTGGCCGATAGTGTTGCGATTTCTTCGGGAGCAGTATATTAAACTGCTCCACACGCTGAAAGGGTCTTTCCGTCATCTGAAACCAGGGCTAGCCGAATTGATTAAAATCCAGTCCTACATATATATTGCCCCCAAAAATATCGGTCAATCTATATTGAGATTTGCGAGTAGCCAACGACGCGCAATCAGGGGTGATGCTAGTAATTCAAGGGGAAATGTGAACCGGAAGTTAAATATAAAAAAAACAGGACATGGTAGGATAGGCACAAGGTGAAAAAAAGCAAGTGATGCTTAAAACGAGGAGTTTCATTAACTAACTGGTAGCAATCTCGCTGGGGCTGTCCACTCCACAGACAGGTCGATCAAGCCAGGGTCCGTAAACCCATGTTTTTGATCGGCCCAAGCAAACAAGGATTAGTTGGCGAACAGACTGAAAATCACCTTCAGGATCGAAACCCGAACTCGAACCCTCCTTGTCATGGCGCACCATTACAGCACATCGAAATGTCTGTTCAGCGCAACCGCGACCTGATACGCCGTAAGTGCATTGGATGACCCATCAGAAAGCTGATCCATGAACAGGACAGGGTTCAGAACGAAATGGGGAAGAGAACAGAAGGAACAGACCAAACAAATAGTGGGGGTTTTTTTTTTTTGAGAGGTCCTCTTTTTGTTTTTGGTAACCAGACGGCCAGTTTCGCAGGGTTGATACTCTCACAGCCGCACAGCACAGCACAGCACAGTACATGAAAACCCGAACAAAAAAAAAAAGAAAACATAGGAGATTCTCCACTCATGATATGCCCCGTGAGTGTACCTAACACGCCTCTCTTTTGTGGAAACTGGTTCCATCTTCGCAAACATTTCCTTTGGGCTTCCAAACGCGCCGCTGTGAAACAAGGGGGGTGCCGCACTGGGGAGTTGTTGAAGCCCATGCATCCTATCCACCAAGAAGCACTCTTACTTAGCATGAAAGTCTATGCATCATGGATCGTCAAGCTTGGCGGGAGAGAGAGAGAAGGAAAGAGAGGCACACACACACACAGACACACATGCATCTATGCATCTATGCACAAAAAGAATAGTCAGGATGACTGTTCATCTTAAAACCAAAAATATGTGTGATTCGTCAATTATCAACTAAACTATGTGCAAAGAAGTAGTTCGTTGCGCTGAACACCCCGGAGGAGTGTCCTGCCCATCCATATCCCAACGCCCGCTGTCTAGTCCTCATCCAGTCCCTATCCTAGCCAATTTCCAATGCATGCACGCTGCTGATGCTGCAGCATAAATGTGCCCCCAACACTTACCACCTCAGTCTACAGAATTCCCCGCACTTCGCCCATGGTATCATTTTATCCCACCCTGCCCGCACAAGTACCCAGAAGAAGAAGAAGATAACCCGGTCCTGATTTATTGAATGTTGTAGCCGATTACGTACATGCACCTCGCCGTGTTGTTGTTGCAGTAGCCGTGGAAGACGAGGATGCCAGGGGACTCGGTGCTCGTGCCGCCGCCCGGGCCCTTGAGTCCGAGTGCCGGTGACGAGAGCAACGGAGCTGGGCCCCGCACGTACTTGCCAGTGATGGAGTCGGCAACGGCGTACTTGACGTCGTAGGCATCGTCCGTGTACATGTGGCTGCTAAAGAATAGGAGGTAGCGGCCGTCGGTGAGCTTGACCAGGTTCGGGGCCTCCACCAGTGGGCCGTCCTCCGACTTGATTCTGTTCATGATGGTGACTGGGTCGCCGATCAGCGTCGATCCGTCATCCGCGTTCACCTCTTGCAGCTTGATGGGCGTCTCGCCACCAACCGCGTTGCCGTCAACCTTGTAAACTATGTACCGCTTGCCAGTGGCCTCGTCATGGAACCCAGCTGGATCAATGGCACCTCCCTCAGCGGTTGGGCAAATCAGAGGACCATCATCCATGGTGAAGGGCCCATCGCTGGTGTTGGATCGCGCCGTACCAATGCAGTGGCCACCCTCTGGCCGCTCACCAGAAAAGTACATGATGTAAGTCTTGTCGCTAAGCAGTCTCACATCGGGCGCCCAGTAGTTGGAGCCCGAGGTCCATCCCTGGTCGGGGAGGGCGTCTTGGTCCAAAACGGTCCAAGGGCCATAGGGATCTTTGGCTGTTGCAACTTGGATGTTGTGTCCGTTGCCGCTGGTGGCATAGGCCATCCAGTTACCGCTCTTGTCATGGACGAGACCGGGATCAGGGAAGTTTTGGTTAATTACTGGCGCTAGATTGCTGCTGTTCGCTTGCCGCTTCTGCCGGGTCGTTTTCGACCAGTCAAGAGTGATAGTGATGGGAGCAACCTTAGAAGAGGGTGTCGAGGTGGATGTCGAAGCAGAAGTACTCGACGAGGAGACTGCCCTCTGGTTGATTGGCAGACCCATGACAGAATATTGACTGAGGAGGAGGGTGGAGAGGAAGAGGCTCTTTGAGCCAGCCAAGTTGAACATTTTTTTTTGGCTTTCCGTTGATGCGTGTTTGTCGATCTGAGGTGTAGATAAACTCAAGTGATTGGATCTCAAGTCAAGAATATGCAGTAAAAGATAGCAGAAGAGTAAGTCGGGAATAACACACACCAAAGTATTGATGTTGTTTCCGTTGTTTTATGATATTGTCAAAGACTATCAAGGCTTGCTGTCAGTTCCTTGGTGAACTGGCTTGTCCTCGAGGTGTGCTCTCGAAAACCACATCGTCCTCCCACGTCGTCTTTATATAACCATCCGTCCAGAACAGCTCGAGAGCCTAGCCACGACCCCCTAACCTGCCAAGCCAACACCGACTCCATCCAGTCCCTCTGGGGGAAAAAAAATAAACGCTCAATGCCAACTTGGGTCCCCATCCCAACCTCGCTCTCACCCCCCTCCAGGGTCAAGGGGCCCGAACTATTAGCCCACCCCTGGTTGCGGGCCAGCCCATAGTGAGGACGGCTACTAAGTGCTGGGTTCAGGTACGGGCGCAAGCACGGGGACCGCAGACGCACATGGTCGGGAACGGGGCAGCTGGCAGTCCCCACGGCACGGGAATGAATAGAAGAGGTACCGAAGCCACAGAAGAAAACCATGTTGTCCTGGCGAAGCTGTGCCATGCAACAGGAGCTGGCACACCACACAGTGGTTAGAAAGGCGAACAAGGGAAGAGAACAATCACAACCCCGGGCGGCGCCAGTCACAGCTGTCCAAGTCACCACCACAACCAGGATGCAACCTCTTGATTTTATGCCGGGAAAGGGCGTGGGTGTGGCTGGCATGTGCAAGTGCGGACGGTGTTCTGATCATCCACCGCTGGAGCATACACAGTCATGACGGATCCCCTCCTCTCTCAACCAACCCCAACCCCATCCACGTCGTCCAGTCTTGGCCCTGCGCCGCAAAAAACGGAAAGAAGAAAAGACCAGGGAAACAGAGGATGGCTTAGCCTCGCTAGGGCTGAGGCGGCGAACTTGGTAGGATTTAGATCTACAGTGCATCATGGGGCCAGAAATAGTAAATGTCGTCACTACTGCGACGCAGCATCTACCGGGTGAGGAATCGGCCGAGAAGGACGGGGGTGGGAGGTTAAAACAAAGAAACAAAAAGGAAACAAATCGAAGGGAGAGACAGTAAAAAACCCCAACCCGTCGGCAAGCATGGGGGCGGCGCCAGGCGAGCTGGGCGACAAACGATGGTGGTCTCAGGCCAAAACGTTCTAGGGCCTGATTTGTGCCCTCATCAGGAACAAGGCACAGCCGTTGTGCGTTGTCTTGAAATATGCAAACCAATGTGTTGGGTGTTTGGCTGCTCTGGCTGGTTGGACAGCCCCAAGGCGTCAGATCCCTGTCGGGATGCAAGAGGCGCTCTCATTTACTAAGCCTTGCAGCGCCGTTGTATGGTACCAGCAGCATCCTTTGACGTCCCATTTTCGTCCGTCATCCATCACGGTGCAGCTCAGCTCAGCATCAGCACCAGCACCAGCACCGAGCAAGCAGCCAAGAGTGCATGCGGTCACCGTCCCATATCTCACCCCCCGCGCAGTCGAGAATGGCACTCAGCTGGTCTGTCCTGTCTTGTCTGGTCTCGGCTGCCAACGCATGCATTGCCCACATGGCGTAATGTTTCAGACTGATGGGGCGGTAAGAGCCTCAACCAACAGAAGCCGGATGTGGCTCAGGCTCAGAGAAGCTGGTCTCGGGACTGGCTTGCCTGGCTTGCCTGGCAGTCCAGACTCGTCCTCTCTCCCTCGCAGCATAAGGCGGCATTGAATTGTCGTCCCAATGGGGGATGCTGCTAGTTACACTCGGGCCAGTCGTGTCATTCATCCCTGCTCGCCCACCGATAATCCCAGACACTTATTTTTTTGAACCAAAACTATGGGGTTGGTTGCACAGACAGATAATCGCATACATCCCTCCGCAGCGGTCCATCCAAAGTGGAACGCACCTTCGCACGGGACTTGCAGAGCAATGCTGTCAGACAAACAGTCTGTTAGTCCTCTTGGCTTCCCGGGTCTTCCTTTTTTTTCTCCCTCCCATGCCTTACCCTGCCTTACCTTGTATTTGCATTACCTACCACTGGCTACACCGTGCATTATGGATGGGATGGACGGGGTTGCGCCGAGCAACCGCAGTTGAGCAAGTTTTCCTTGGATGCGTTGTTCACGTTGCGAGGTTGGGTTGCTTTTCTTATCATACTTTTTTTTTCGCATTGAGTACCTTCATCTACTCCTACCAGGATTTTCGAACCAAACGCCAGATGATTCCCATAAACTGTCAAGTGTAATAAAAACCAGAAAAGGAAAAACAACGGAGAGAGTATGGTACAGCACGCACACCGCCCCATATCAACATTACCGACAGCCATGGCATTCGCGTGTCGGGGCCCCTCAATCGCTATCCTCCTCGTCCTCATCCTTGGTCGCCTTCTTAGCCGCCTTGGCAGCCTTCTTCTCCGCCTTTCGGCGTTTTCGCTCTGCCTTCTCCTCGGCAGTCTCGCCCTCATGCTTCTTGCGCTTCTTATCCTTGCCATCATCAGCAGGTGCGGGCGACGAAGCATCAACCTCCATCTTGGAGTCGTCAGCAGCCTTGGCGGGGGTAGCAGGAGCCGCGGCCGCGGCCGCAGCCGCAGCAGTGGTGTCATTGGCGCCGAAGTCTTGGTACTCAGAAGTCCACTTGGCAGGAGTGGCATCGTTGGGTCGGCCAAACTTGTCCAGCTTGCCGTCGGCCTTGAGCTTCTTCTTCTCCTGGGCAACGGGGCCAAGACCCCATCGGCGAGGGTAGAGGTCACGTTCCATGATGCATCGCTTGACCTTGGCAACGACACCGTGGTCGCAAGTCGACATCTCAACCGTAGACATCTGGGCAATACCCAGGGCAATGGCCTCACCCTTGGTGGTCATTAGAATAACCTCCTCGTGGTGCTCAATAGCGGCCTCTGCATTTTCTTTGTTAGCGCTGATCCACATCTTTGACAGAATCCAAATAAAAACTTACCATAGCGGAGGAGGCCAGGAAGCATGAGCTTGGCACCGTAGCAGACAGCGTTGACAGCGCTGTCCTTGACGACAAGTCGCTTGTAGCCAGTAAGGAGCGTCTCGAGGGGGGAGATGACCCTGCGGAGGTAAGACTCGTCGCGGGTGTTGTCCATGGTCCACTGGGCGTCGAGGACGTCGTGAAGGGTGACAAGGCCCTTGGTCTCGTCCATGGCACCACTTCGCACACGACGAAGCTCCTGCATGTGACCACCAACACCGAGAAGCAGACCCAAGTGAACGCAAAGGGTTCGGATGTAGGTACCAGCTTCACAGCTGACCCAGAAGACACCGAGGTGGCGGTCATTGTCAAACTCGATGAGCTTGCTCTCGTGAATGGTTCGGATACGAAGCTGACGCTTGACGGCGGAGATCAGAGGAGGACGCTGGAAGAGCGCACCGGTAAGAGTCTCGAGGGCGCGGGCGAACTGAGCCTGGCCGCCGGGCAGCTTGTCATGCAGACGAATGACAGCAACGTACTCCTTTCCAGCACCTTGTTGAGACTTGACGAGACGAGTAGCTCGGTCAACACAAACAATCAAACATCCTGTGACCTTGGGGTCGAGGGTACCGCTGTGGCCGGTCTTCTCGCATCTGGAGAGGAAAAAAGAGTCAGCAAAAAAAACTGCAGAGCGCGACGGACGCGGAGAGAGGAATTGACGAACCGAAGGATGCGCTTGACCCAGGCGACGACCTCGTGACTGGAGGGGTTTGAGGGCTTGTCCAGGTTGATAACACCAGAGCTAATGTACGACTTGAGATCTCGCTTCAGGGGCGAGCAGCCGTTGGGGATGGGAGTAAAGTGTCCCGTTCGCACAAGCACTGCAACCAGTCAGTCAGTTGTAGGCTCTTCCAGCGCCATCCGCGCCTCGAATTGGCGATTCTCTAGGCATTGCACTCACGCTTGTCGTAGTTCTTGAGGAGCAGAGGCCACATGCTCGTGTCAATGGCAGGTGTCACGGCCTGCGGCTTGATGGTGTACTCATCCTGCTCCTCTCCCTTCTTCTTCACAATCGCGAGTTCCTTGGACATGTTGGGCAGGTTTTCGTCTCAATCGTACGAGATGACACGACGTCTGATAATATACCGGGCCAAAGCAAAAAGTGTGCTTCTGGCGAGGGAAGGAACGGAGGTGGTCGTGATTTCCTCGTTGTATGCCCGGTTTGATGGTTGGAAGCTTCCAAATTTTTTTTCGCGGTCTGTGGGGGCAATTGTAAAAGGCGGAACGCTGCGAGGCTCTGTGGCGCTAGCGCCCCGCTAACCCTATAACGGTAGGGTCGGGTCACTTGCCACATGTTCCAGCCACATGTAGCCTTGTTTTTCCGGCCAACTATTACCTGTTGCTGTTTTAAGTGGGGCAACTACGAGGTGACAAGAAAAAAACAATGAACGAGGCGCAAAGCACGAGACACGAGGTAGAGTTATTTTATCGTCTCACCAGCCCTAAATAAATGAGTCTGGAGAAGCGAGCGCCACTATTACATAGTATTCGGCCTTTCATTTATAGTTGAAGAACTATTTTTTCTTGTTCTCTGGCGAGGCTTCTTTACGTCTGTTCTGTTTTCTCGCGTATTGATCCACTCTTGTAGAAGTTGACGAACCATTATCATGATTCCTGAGTTCACGTGTGCATGCACTACGATCGTGGGTTTCATTGGTCAAGCACTACCTGTTCCGAAATCCCCGTATTAATTATGGGGCTGGGTCTTTGAGAAACCAGATACAATTTCCACTGGTTTTTCCGCCCTTACCTTTGAGCCTACCCTGTTGTTAACGTGCTTGTTTTAATTTGATCCAATATAGTTATAATCGCAATCATGTTTATAATAGTACTATCGACCCTTATTTGGTTTGATTCTTTTTTGTTTTGTTATTATTTCTCTTCATATTTCATGCTCTCCGCGTCTACTACGTCTTCCCATCTTGGTGTTGTGGAATCATGTGTGTTTGTTGCTTGGCCACAAGTTTTTCTCATCGTGATAGTGATTTGATCTTACTCTACGTTATCTTCAAGAAAGAACGTATTCAGACTAGCCCACCTGATTATTGTAAAAAAAAAAAAAAGTCATAAAGTTCACAACAAAGCAATAAAGAGGAATTTCCCTCATTTATGCGAGGGAGGTCACCTGTCATATCCCGTGATCTCATCTCCGGATTTCCATATTCGACTTCGTCTGTACCCCTACCATACTCTTTCTTGAGTTATCCCACTGCATCCACAACGCGTGGAACATAGGCAGTTGCAGCAATGACCCAACCAATGAAACTGTCCTTCGACTGGCTTCCAGTCGAGATTATTATCCGGATCGTATTGTCCTGCGATTTGAGCCGGGATATTGCTGCAATTGCCTCGACATGCCATTATTTTTACCGGATCACCAATCCCTTGCTATATGAGCGCCAAATCTCAAATAATGATTATCATGTCGTGTTCTGGGCAGCAGCGAAAAACCGTATCGCGACGCTGCAGCGTGTCCTGGAGGCTTTCAAGTCAGGTGGCCACGGTTTTAATATCTGGTCTTACTGGAAAGGTAAACAGCGGTACCACAGCGGGCCAATGCCCACCGAGACTCGACGAAGAGTGTCGTCGTATCTAGCTCCCCTCCATGAGGCGGCAGAGTCAGGGTCATTGGATGCTGTGAGGTACTTGCTGGATCATGGGGCTGATGTCGATGCGCCCTCACACTGTTTCTCTCTATCGACGTACCATCCTAACGAATATGCTTGGTTTCTCGACTTTAAGGACCGGGAAAATTTCGACACCCACGGGCTTGTCGAGTTCTCGCCCCTTATTACATCAATTATAAACCAAAGACCGGATATATCTGACGTGCTACTCCGATCAGGTGCCTCCACCCAGATCCGTCTTATTCGCAGTGGCGAGGCTTGCGGTACAACAGCGCTTCACGTAGCTGCAGCAGTTGGAGCCGCTCCCATCGTGAAACAGCTTCTGGAGGGAGGATATTGCACGCCTGACGAACCAGACGGGGCGGGGTATCCGCCATTACTATGGGCGGCGATGAATGACCAAGGTTACCCAGCCCTACAAGCATTGGTAGACGGCGGTGCGAATCTTGACAGCATTATACCAAGTGGCCTGGCCCCAGGGTCCCGTAACTCTATGGTATTTACTCTAACTAGGCGGGGGCATCCAGGAGCAGCAGCCAAACTCATTAAGCTGGGAGCGTCTCCAGACAGAGTTGAGCCAGTGGTAGTCCAGGTGCCAGACCTATGAGCCAGCCCTTTGATAAGTGTTGATTTAGGCAACCCATTGAATTATCATATTCCAATTCATCCTGCAAAACAACGCTCCACCGTAGGAATTGCCAGTGATACCAGCAGCCTATCTGCGGCAAATCGTCAGAGGACATTGTGTTACGTGGTTTGGCGCGTCCCACTTTTGTCTGACAAGATATCCATCCATACGATCGATGAGTGAGTCTCAAAGGCCTCTAAGCATTCTTCTCACCTCATATAACCAAATTTGACGAATGGCTCACCAAGCGCACAAAATTCCCTGGAACACCCTGGCCTCGACTCTCCAGGTGAAGTTTTCCAACCGTTGCCAACATGACGCGAATAATTTCCATACGAGAAGGCAGTTGGGTCGTGGGAAAAAGTGGACTTTCTTTGCCAACGCCTTTGTTCGTAATGCCCTGGACCACGCTCGCTGCGAGCGTGAAAAATTCCCCAAATCTTTTGCTCCTCCAGAAGAAGAGGAAGAAGTATTGGGGAATGAAATTTGCAACAAGATTAATGCGACTGTCTACCGTTGGCGGCTCGACTATACGAGATGCAACGAATTCGGACCTGTCCAAGGGCCGGTTGGAAAGGGACTCTGCCAGCATACGGGCAAGGCGGACGAGTGTGAATGCCCCTTGCCATTCAGAGAGAAGAAAATGCCTGCTTTTATAAGGAAGTATACCTCCAACCACTGCTACAAGTTTTTCGAAGTCAATAGAGACGCATTCTTCAACGCCGAGGTTGTCAAAACACTGCTTCTTTATGGCGAAATGGAAACAATACTACGAATCTGTGCCCATCCAGAAAACGACTTGAAAAAATGGTGGGACGTATCCCGGTGTGTTTGCGATAGACCAGATCTGGGATGGGATATGATCTGCCGGCTAGCTATGGACGCCTACATTATGCTCAACGTGATATACTGTTTCCCAGACATGTGGGACGACGCTGGGCAGCCTGTTGATAAGTACACCTCTCTCAAAGCATACCAATATGTTGTCCGCCGCTGCACAAAATCTGGATGGTCGTCTGAGATTCCCACATACCCTCATAGACAGTTCTTTGGCATCGAGGGGGGTCAATTCCGCACCAGGCCCCAACCTGCCGACCAGGGGCGCTGGGGTTATCTCATGGAGAAACGGATTCCAGAGATGGCGTACTACCCTTATGGATTAATCTCATACGATGAATTCTTATCCTTTGAAAAACAGACCACTTACCTTCCTCACTCTACGGATGTATCGCACGTTCGGTGGATCCTGTGCCAAAAAGGGCTCCCGGTGGAATTGTGCAATTCCATCCTCGAGGAGGCATCCTATATCCAGAAACGCCGTCTGCCCGTCTTGGACAACCCGTTTCATCCCAAAAACTGTGTCGAACTAAGCCAATATCTCAAATACTGCTGGCAGCTGGTGGTAAGATGTACAATGATGGGACAGGCTCTCGGGATGAACATGGAATACATGTTGGACGACATGGTGAGGGAGAGAATGGAAGGGCTGTTTGGCTGCAAATGTTTCAAGTTCTCTGAATGGGAGGAGAGAGACGACGGGAGTTCTCGTCTCGTATTTGTATAGGCAACCAAGTAACATATGATTCCTGTGTGATGGAATTGGCTATGGAACGAGCACTCTGACTTAATACATTATGCTTAATTATGGTATAGCGCATACTTTTCTTACAGAATCCTTGTTTCGATCGATAGTAGATGTAATTGAGCGAGAATATTGGCTTCTTGACATGATAATATCGCGGCCGCCTTGGTTGGTCCTGACGCTGGAACTCTGTTAAGTAACGGTATAAAATCATCTCGAGACAGCAATGGGCCGGCGGGCTTGACGGGAAATGCCAATTTAATTAAAATTCAAAGCAGTGATGGACTTTAAAGGCTATTGATTGGTATCGCCTCCGTTCTAAAAAAAATAAAAATAAAGGTTGGGTGGATTGTACTCGCGCTTCTTTGCTGAACCAAGGCTTGGAGAACCATCTTTACTATGCAGGATCCCGCCGGCATGCAAGTTAGCGGGACGATGCGTTGTTGTGGTTTCTTGGCTAACTTCCAAAAACCCATAAAGGACATCTACCGGACCATGGTTGTTGTTGATTGCATGTGATTCAAACTATGGAGGGAAGTCGGCCCCGTTGGTTCCGGAGAGAGAGGCATTCTCCGGGATATGGAGGCTGGCTGACAGAAGTCATTTGGCATCGAGGGTGCGAACGAACCAGTACAAATCCACTTGCGGTGGCTTGATTGATGATGCACTCGGTTACCGTCCTTGTGCGCTGTCGAACTCGGGGTATGGGCCCGCTTTGAGCTGCTGGCGTCTGGACTTGTCCCGGAAGCTATACGTGAATTATCTCAACCTTGCGCAAATGAAGTCAAGCTGAAGAGTCATCAGGCTCTCCACATATGGTGCTGCATCTGATGATTAATTTTTTTTGTTGCCTTGGTTGGGCTGCGTATCTAACGAATCAAGTTGTTGAGCTGCTCAGCTCGTTTTGTTAGTCAACGCCACCATCTGGGCTGTGAGATGCCCAATAGGTCTAGACCACTGGTGGAGATACAACTGTAGTTGATAGCGCGAGGCAACTAAACAAAGCGGTTTCCCTGTTTCAGCCCAGATGTGCCCCGATGCAAGTTTATTTCAGCCACTTTGTTCTTCTTCTTCTTCTTCTTCTTCTTCCTCCTCCTCCTTGTTTATTTCTCTCTTGCGACGTCCTTGGTCTGGAGGACCGCGGCCCACAACTTGTAATGACGCCAAGAGCAACTCATAAAGTCACTATACCAAGTCTAACTTTCTCCCGGCCAATGGAAAGGCTTTGAACCTTGGTTTGTACAAAACACTCCTGCACCCCTATTAACAAGTCTTGGGTGTTCCTCGCCAAAAACGTAATCACTGGAAAGGGATCGGATCAACCTCACGTCTGTGCCGTTCGGAAGATGGCATCCAATCATCAAGCACCATTTCGTCGGTGAAAATGGGCATCATATGCTCTCGAATAAATAGAAGCGGCATATAGTGCCTTATATATACAAATATCAAAGAAATTACATCATATATTCACATCGTCATCCACAAATCAGTTGTAAGGTGTAGACTCCAAACACCATGCTTGTCAAGACCACAACGCTCCGGCTTGGACCGCCGGGTGGCACATGAAACAAAATAAGAACAAAAGAACAAGATAGGCCTCAAAAGTAAAAATAAACAAAACAAATACTCATCATGGTTGTATGCGTCTCAGTATTCGTGTCCGGTTTTCGAATCGGCGTCAGCCAAGTTGTACATTCTCGGAGGGCTGTTGTCGCCCCTCCCAAATCCCGGATGGCCTAAAACCGGAGCCTGATGCGCCATGGCCTGCTGGGTTGCCATCCTGTCCCTAAAGCTGCCGCCGGCGCTCTCGACTTCCCGTAGCTCGTATGTTTCGGTGCTTTGCTGCCGCGAGTGGTGGTGTTCTGGCTGGCTCGGTTCCCATCGGTTACCGAAGTCGGCGGTGATGGCCAGGCCGACCGGCGGTGTAGGGGTCGCGTGGGCGGCGTCGGGCCATTGCATGCTGGGTCCTTCCTGGCCACTGACTGGACTGTTGTACTGGGACGAATATGGTGAAAAGTATCTGGGGAAGCCCTTTTCGGTGTTGGCACTCATCGGGGAGTCGTCCCAACCGCGGAGTGGTCGCTGGCTGAGCGGGGTCTCGCGCATTTCTCCTCCCTGAGGCTGAGGTATCGGCCAACCCTTGTGGCCATGGTGGATCTCCAACTTGCGAAGGAACGCCTTTCTGCGTCTTTTGCCGTTCCACACAATGCCGCATCCGAGAACCATGAGAATGAAGACGAGACCACCAACAGCGATGCCGACCTTGGCTCCTAGATTGAGCGGGCCATTGTCAAACCAGTCGGGGTTGACAGAGGCTGTGGGTGTTGGGGACGTTATGTTGACGATGTCGTTGGAAAATACAGATCCTTCGATGGAAACCGTGACACCGGTAGCGGGTTGCTGCTCACATCCAGCCTGGAGGACAGTCATGACTGCACCATAGTTAGTAACCAACCGATGCTGGGCATGTTCAAGGAGGGAAAAGAAACGAACAATTTGCTAGGTATTGCTCCCCACCCGCCACCAAACACGAGGTGCAGCCGTCGATGTTTGCATCGTCACCGAGCGGCCACACACTGCAGTAGTCATAGTTGTCAATGTTTGTCGACAAGTTCTTGAACTCAGTTGCGCTCTTAAAGGCGCCGCATGCTTTGCTACACAAGGTGTGAGTCCAATGGTGGTGACACGGAGCGGGGAACATAAGAGTGTCAGATGGCACGGGGGTAACACATACGAGGTGATGCAGGGAGTGCTGATGACGTTATCGTTGTCTGGAACTCCAAAGAGACAGTAGGACACTGCATATCTCAGGTTGTCTGGATGAAAGGCTTGGTTAGCATTGTCGACCCCGCCTGCACGCATGGATGGGCTGGCGAGAAGGCACATACAGAGCATCCACTGAGTGTCAGTCTCTCCACCACTAGAGTAGCTGCTGGTCAGTTCGCAGGACACGCATCCGTTAAAGATCTGGCCGCCGCCGTTGGAGTAGCTGCTCTGCGAGCAGACAACGTCGTCGGGGGACGTTGCGTCGAGGACATTGCCACAGTCGCTGGAACAGGGCGAGTTGTCAGTGACGAGGATGGCGACCGCGGGGAGGACCAAGCCCGCGGTGGTCAGGCTGAGAGAAGGGCGCATGACGGATTTGTATTTTCTTTTTGTCTTTGAGGGCGATGGGTGTGCAAATTTGTCTCGAAGCGCTGGGTCCCAAATGGGCGCGTATGGGAGAGAGGGTCGACCTGTCGTTTCGGGGGCGCAAAGTTGAACTGGGCTTTTGTAGATCCGGCGAGTGTTACATAACCGCCGGGGGGGGGGGGGGGGGGGGGGGGGGGGGACGCATAGCGGTAGCTAACACTGTGTGCATAGGAATTTGCAAACCTCAAGGGTCAGCTTCTTGAAGTGCCAAGCTATGGACCAGTGTCCAACTGGGATCCATGGCACGGTGCCGCCGTCATCGCAGCCGCCGCCGGACAGAATCTCGGTGTCGCACCTCTGGCTACCGTGGTTTCTGTGAGCATGGGTGGTGTTTTCCAGGGCGATCAAGCCACCGAGAGAACAATCCATGCCCTGCTCATGATTGCCGATCACATCAAGGCCAACAATCTCCAGGGCAAGGCTGTCATCAACATGTCTTGGGGTGTTAGGGTCGACACCATGCATGCCATTAAGCCATATGGAGAGCTTCTTTGTGAGTGAATTCTGTCGTAGAATGACCTTTTGTTTGTGGTTGGACGTCCTGCTGATTCGGAATAGACCAAACCCTTGGCAGCCTTCAGAAAGATTATGGGGCCGTTCTCGTCACCGCCTCTGGCAACTCCGGGCATGTCGCCAACGAACGCAGCGAGAAGTGGTACCCTCAAAAGTTTTCCCACGATGGAAGCTTGCCCGACATGCTGGTCATTGGCTCCGTGGACAAGAACGCGAAGCGAGCCGGTACCTCCAACTACTTTACAAACAACAACCCTGGCCTTACTTACGCCTGGGGGCACAATGTGTAAGCCAAAACAAGTCCTTGGATCCCATGGCATTCAAATGGGATGGCGATTAACCTGTTTCTAGACTCACGCCTGATGCAAATGGAGGATACTCTGAGGCTAGTGGAACCTCGTTTGGTAAGTCGTACTTGATTCGATTGGTCCAATATACAGTTTTGGCTAACCATTCCTTGTCCAACAGCTGCACCCATGGTGGCCGGCCTCGTGGCTTACTTCCGTGGTCTTAACCAGCAATCCGCGACGACACTGGCAGATGCTTCCAAGGCTGTTGAGCTTGTCCGCAAGATGGTGAGAATGCTCAAGATTGACAACTTCAACGTCATTTCTGTCGACACCGCGCCCGACTCACTCGCATGGAACGGTCAAGTCAAGGACGAAAACTGCTTGCTTAACAAGGTGCAGGGATGTCCCACTTGGCTCTCTCCTGGTGGCGGTAGCAACTCTGGCGGCTCTTTCACATACTCGAGCGGGTCTCCCTCGCCTACTTGTACTGCTGGATGCGGTGTTCTCTGCACTGGATACTACTGCGATGCCAAGCCTACTGGCACCCCGCCTGACTTCGGTGAGTTTGCCTCAATGTCGAGGCTGGTTCTATCAATCAAATGCTAACAAGATACCAGCCGACCCTGCCAACCCCACTGTCACCATCGCCCCCAAGCCAACCACCATCACCAGCAAGCCGGCTGCTGCTCCTGCTCCAACCACCACCAAGGCAGCTGACCCAAATGCCAACATTCCCAAGGTGGAATGCAACAAGCCTTCCGACTGCGAGTCCAAGAGCTGGAGAGGAACTTGCAGGGGTCTTAGCAACAACGTCATCTGCTTGGCCAGCAAGGGAACCACTGGCGCTGATGGCGTCCCCACCCTCGGCCAGTCCTACTGTGCTTGTCTCAGCGACGTGGACCCCTCGGCTACCGAGAACCCAGCTCCCATCCCCACGCCGGATGCTCCAAAGGTCGAGTGCGACAAGCCTGCCGACTGCGAGAAGAAGGGTTGGCAGAGAACCTGCCCTGGAAGCAACAATTATATCATCTGCTTGGCTTCGTCGGGTACTACAGGGCCTGGTGGTGTTGTTACCATCGGCCAGTCCTACTGTGCATGCCGAAGCGATGTCATCGGATGAGCGATTAATGCAAGAAAAACAAAAATGTAACAGTAAATTGAGATGGCATCTTATTCCTTTTATTAGTATATATTTACAGAATTGACATGCATGCGAGGTATCAAGTGCCCTGACTAAATATTTTGTCCGCTTATGATATGCAACTAGCCGCAGCCCTTGGATTGTATTAGGCGTTCAACCGCAGCGAGGCGCTTGCGTGCGACGTAATTGGAGAAATGGTCTGTAATAAATGAAAAATGCCTTACGGAGATTCTTGAACAAGTAGAAATCGTTTTCTGCACTGGAAAGCGTGTAAAAAGGCCCACCGGTTCAACGAGCGGAACAATAAGGATTTCGTTCCTCTAAATGATCCTTTGCCTTGTGGGATTGATGTCTTAATTTTCCCCCTCAACAATACCGGTAGCACGCCGTAGAAATAACGGGCAGATTATCTAGGTGGCGAAAGACTACACGCCACCAGCCCAACGTGACCAAGTATATCGGCATTTGATCCGATTGCATACCTCATTTCTTTGGGCCACTTTTGCCAGGGCTTTATCAGATGGTTGCTGATGCAAATGGACACCTGCAGCGTTGCACACGTAGTATTCATATAGTTTTTATCCGGCTATGCATGCGACTATGACATTTTGTTTGGACAGTTTCCCGCTCAGGTAGTATTTTCCCGACTGTCGGTTAGATAAAAGCGAATACACCTTCCAAGCACGTATGCATGTGATGGTAGTTATTGCACCGCGAGCATGTGATTGCATATTAACCCGCTCCCCGCCTCTCTCTTGCATTGCCAGACACAAATAACACGCTGAAGAGTTGGTGAGGGGTTGAGTGTGAAGAGATGTGTATGGATAAATGCGAAAGCGGGCCTCGTTTTTCGGACGATCTTTGGCCAGATAAGGATTTTCGAAGATGCACGCGCTCTATAAATGAGGTAATGGATCCCCAAAGCCAAGGCCAGAATAGAACTGCATGTCATTTCCCCGCTCATTGAGACTCTGTCTCCGGCAGCTAGACTAGCCATCTTCAAGAGAAACCCAATGGTTCTAGGAAGGATACGTATCCTCGTTATTTCAGCCAGTGATTGAATGGGATTTTTCACTTGCCTCTCGGGCAGCTCATTTTGATTTGTGACGACTGGAAGCGAAACGCATTGCAGTGAACAATCATGTTACCGAATGGAGCCAAGTAGAGCAAATGGTTAATTGAATGTGTCCACCTCCTCCAACCATAGCAATTTAATCTATATTTTCTTCCACTTATGGGTAGCTTGTTATGCAAATTCTAAGCGGAGGTCTATATCACGCCAGTTAAGGCCCCCCTGGGAAGGTGTGTCGAGGCCGCAGTACGCCGAAGATACAAAGCCGGTACTGCAACCCAACATGACGTCTTGTTAGTTGGTCTGATGGACACTCACAACACCACCCCGAGTCTTTTTTACCGGGTGCAAGTGGGTACCGCTCAAACTCGAGGGTGGCGCGCATACTCCAAGGTCTCTGATAGCAGAAATAGAGCGCGCTATCCTACTTAATAAGTCTGGATTGGATGTTGGGAGCAAACATTCTTTCAGATACTCGAATTCGCAAACCCGAGTCCGCTGCTTCATTCTAACTTCCGACCCATCACATTGCACATCATGGAATCAACAGCAGCCTATCAATTAGCTATTGCAACTGTGTTGATACTATTCATCATTTATCGATATTCCCGTGGCCAAGATGGTGCTGGTCTCCCGCCTGGCCCGAAGCCGATACCGATCCTGGGCAATCTGTTCGACCTCCCCCCGCCTGATAAGCCAGCACACGAACACTGGATCAAGTTCAAAGAAAAGTATGGCTCTATTAGCTCTATAAAACTACTGGGTACAACCATAGTGATACTTCATGATCATGACGCCACACATGAACTTCTCACCAAGCACTCGACAAAAACTTCAAACCGACCTCCACAGGTATTCGCGAATGAGCTCTGCGGCTATGGCGTATTGCTTTCGAACAAAATTTATGGCGATATTTACAAACATCAGCGAAAGTTGGTCCATCAGCAACTGGGTACGAAGAAACTCGCACGTCAGTTTTATGAGGCTCAAGATGTCGAATCCCGGCGATTATTATACAGGGTCCTGAACGAACCTGACAGCTTAATGAAGCATATTAAAACGTTGAGTAGCCACCTAATAATTATGTTGCGACCGAAATTGCTAACATGTTACGCCAGTGAGGCCAGCGCCATCATGCTCAAAATGACGTACGGTTATTCCGTTGCACCGCATACAGACGATCCTTTGGTCACGATGATGGAGCATATGATGGACAACTTTTCGCGTGCCATGATCCCCGTGGGATGGATGGTGGACATTTTCCCTAGCCTACAATACCTTCCCCACTGGTTTCCAGGTGCATCGTATAAAAGGATAGCGCGAGGATGGAAGCAGAATCTTGATATGACCATGGATGTTCCATATAGGTTCGTCAAGAAGCAAATGCTCCAAGGCAAATATGATGCGTCCTACGCATCTTCCCTTATCTCACAATGTAGTGTGGGCAATGTGGAAGGCAAACCAACACTTAGCAAGGAAGACGAAGAAACCATCAAATCGACCGCCTGCATTATGTACGGTGGCGGCGCCGACACGACAGTATCGACAATTGCGGCATTTTTATTGGCCATGATATTATTCCCTGAAGTACAACAGAAGGCTCAGCAAGAGGTTGATAGTGTTGTTGGCATTGGGAAGCTCCCACACTTTGATCATCAAGAACGACTGCCTTATGTTAATGCCTTGGTAAAGGAAGCGCTTCGTTGGTTTCCTGTCACGCCTATTGGCACGACGCATGTAACTCAAGAGGAGTTGACGGTTGCAGGATATCGCATACCCAAAGGCTCATACCTACTTCCATCTATATGGTGGTTCCTCCATGACCCAAATGTCCACCCGAATCCATTCAACTTTGAGCCCGAGAGGTTCTTGGCCCCGCGCAATGAGCCTGAGCCAGAAACTAACGTGTTTGGGTACGGCCGCAGAATCTGTCCTGGCCGATACTTGGCGGACGATAACCTTTTTTTGACAATTTCTCGTCTTTTGGCTACGTTTGAGATCAGCAAAGCTGTCGATGCAGAAAACAAGGAGATTGTGCCCGAGTTAGGAGGCATCCCGGGGTTGATTAATCATCCAGGATACTTCCCCTACCAGATTCGGCCAAGGGGCAAAGAGCAAGTGGATTTAATCAGGTCCGTTGTTATTGAACATCCTTGGAATGAGGGCGATTCTCAGTCTTTAAATGAGCTGGGTGTGATGATTGGAAACATTGAAACAAAATAGCACGAGATATGTCTTGAATTTACAAGACTGAATGTATGGACCAATACACGGTCTATTGAAGCTTAAAGTTTTCTCACAAATAAATTATATATCCCACACCTAATCCCTTCGTCTCCATCATATGAAACTTATTCTATATCCATCCAAGTAATAAACAATGTTTATCGCAAAACAGACGCCTTACTTGCAGCAGTCATCAACCCACTTCTTGCCAGCAGGGCAAGCGCAGGACTTAGAGTTAGGGAAGTAGACCATAGTCTTCTTAGTGCAGACGCAGGAATTGTAGCGTCCGTTCCATGCGGCATGGTCACCGCAGTCATGGATGCACTTGCCGCTGTAGTCCCGTGTCATGCCAGACGAGCACTTGGCAACGCAAGCACCCTTCATGAGCTCCTTTCCGCTGGGGCAGACACACTTTCCAGAGTAATCGCGGGTCATGCCAGAAGAGCACTTGGCGACGCAGTGGCCCTTCATCAGCTCCTTGCCAGTAGGGCAGACACACTTTCCAGAATAATCTCGGGTCATACCACCGGAGCACTTGGCAACGCAGTGGCCCTTCATGAGTTCCTTGCCGGAGGGGCAGACACACTTGCCGGAGTAATCACGAGTCATACCGCCAGTGCACTTAGCGACACAGCCGCCCTTCATGTATTCCTTTCCACTGGGGCAGACGCACTTGCCAGAGTAGTCACGGGTCATGCCAGAAGAACACTTGGCGACGCAGTGGCCCTTCATGAGCTCCTTGCCCGAGGGACAAACACACTTTCCAGAGTAATCGCGGGTCATGCCAGAAGAGCACTTGGCGATGCAGTGACCCTTCATGAGCTCCTTGCCAGTAGGGCAGGCACATTTTCCGCTGTAGTCCCGAGCCATACCTCCAGTGCACTTAGCAACACAGTTGCCCTTCATGTATTCCTTGCCGGAGGGGCACACACATTTGCCGGAATAATCGCGGGTCATGCCAGAAGCACACTTGGAGACACAGGAGCCCTTCATGAGCTCCTTACCGGAAGGGCAAACACACTTGCCAGAGTAGTCACGAGAGGTACCGCCGGTACACTTAGCAATGCAACGACCCTTCATGTACTCCTTGCCAGAGGGGCATGCGCACTTTCCAGAGTAGTCACGGGTCATGCCGTAGGAACACTTTTCGACGCAGCTGCCCTTCATAAGTTCCTTGCCGGAGGGGCAGACACACTTGCCACTAGAGTTGCGGGTCATGTAGCCAGTGCACTTGGTAACGCAAGCGTTGTTGTAAGCCTCTTTTCCGGAGGGGCACACACAGGCAGTCTGGGCGCTGTTCATGACATATCCCTTAGAGGCATCGCAGCTGGGAACATTGCCGTAGTGGCGGGCCTCGACTTGAGTGTTGGCAGCAACAAAGCCCACCGCCATGAGGGCGTGAAGAGAGAAGTACTTGAAAAGCATAGTGAAATTCCGATGCGGTCGGTAGCTTGTTGAGTTAAAAACGAAAGGACTGGTTATTGAGAACCTAAAGGAGAAAAGCGAGGAGATGCCGTCGGGGCTGTGTGTGAGAGAGGTAGATGTGAGGAATGAAGAGAAAAGAGAGGGACAAGTGAAGCTTAATATAGGAAAAAGGACGGCCCAATTTTGTATACTCAGTGGGTGAGTAAGTCCTACAACAATATAAAGCGAGCTAATTCGAAGCCACGGTGGTCTAGGCCGTTTAGCTACAGGGAAGATTGTTTGCGTGGCTCACAGTGTAAGCCGCCATTAGTTAAGAAACGCCACAGCTCTGGCTTATACGAAGTGGCACCCAATCCAGCCAAGTACGTGTAGCGGTGGGCGAAATATACAAAGTACTAAGATGGCTATAGAGGAGTGGCCCAAGTGTCCATGTACGGTCAATTGACGCCAAAATGGAAACGGAAACGGAAACATCCATATCTACATAGAGTTTTTTGCAGTGGTTTGTTTTGTCCCAGGCATGGGTGCTTAGAGTTACAACATGCCATCCACCACAAGCTGCCAGATTGATGCACGGTACTCACACGCATCCGCGCATCTGCCCTGTTTGCGGGCCCTCGAGCCCCGACATCCGAGCTGAGGTGCCGCAGCCACGGTAATATCCACTGCGCAAGGTTAAGGGGTAGTCAGGGGGAGCTGAGCGACGGCCCGGTTGGCGGCTCATCTGGCTGGCCGCGACGACCCGCCATTGGACAAGTTGGACAGCGAGATGCTGCTACCGCCCCTTACTAACTTAGGCTGCGCCGGGCCTTGTGACCATGGCGGCGTAGTCCCTATTTTAGTCAATGAATTTCCCGGGGCCAATGGGTAACTAGTTAGCGCCTCTCCACTACTGCTAGTGGTGACAGCTGGCCAAGCCCTGCCGTTGGGGCCAATTACCGACCATGCCGCCCCTCCGCACCGCGAACTGAGGATACCTGAATCATTGATGTGCTCAGGGGAGAATTCCAGGGGGGGCAGTGAGACAGCAAATCATTTACTATGTCGGCTGGAATGTCAGTAGTTGTGTTTTACATCTCCTTGTACCTGCAGAACGCAGATGACGCGGCGCTACCCTACCTAGATTGGAGAGCACACTGCGATGCGGAAACACATCAGTGCAAGAGAAAGAAAAAAAAGTGCGTTCACTCTTGCAATGGGAATCACCATCGAATGCGATCCAACTGACAGTACCGCAAGCCCGGGTTTGCAACCGATATCTATCGCTAGTTTGGGACAAGCACAGATTCCGAGCCTCAACTGTGGAGGTGGTGTCGGATCGCGTCCATACGTTGGCTGCTTAATTATGTCAGCCGATATGAAAATGAATATAGTGACAAAATAGATTAACGCCCCATTCTTACCGCTTGGCATCTACGCGGTGCAAATGATCAGACCTGACGTAGTTGTAGAGCGCAACCAACACTAATTATTATCGCGAGGCATGAGGTGAATCAATTGATATGTCGGGCTTGTGTGTTATTAAGTATGGTACTTTTGGGGCCGATTGCGGTCTTAATCATCTTTCTACTACCTTGATCTTGATACCAGCTATTCCAGACATCTAATGGCCGTCAATTGAAACCATTAAGACTATTTGCGGGTGTGGATGGAAGTCGTTGCAGCTTGCGTGGCGCGACGTTGTTGTATTTGACCGGGAATTACCATTTGACCTGCATAAGCTTTCTTTGTTGGTATAAACACCTTGTATGGCATTCAAACTTCGATGCCGAGAATTTGCTTTGTCGTCTAGGGTTTGGAGTTGATGCTGCTTTAACAAACGTTGTGCCCGATCTATGTCCGAGCAGCAGCCGGAGTGGCGCCTGAGCTTGAGCAGGGTAGGCATAAACATATCTCTTTACACGATAGAATAATGGTTATTTACTAATTTACTCTAGATGATGAATATTTGTATTTGCCATCTGCTTCTTATTTTTATTAATCAAGATCCTTAGTGGTCCAGTTCTTCAACCCACATAGGTCTCCAAATCGTGGCCCCAGCCAGCACAATACAAGCTTCACACAGTAGACTGAGCAATTAGGCTGCAATAAAATACCATTGTATTATTAGCAATTCCATGCGCACGCATGAAAAACAGCGCTAGGAAATAACATCAGGGCACCAAGCCTGGAGATATCATTTTACTAGTTTACACGCCAGAGTCCTCCTGATGAATCGAGTGATCCGTCTTGTGTGTGTGCCAACTGGAACATACGTCGTCTATCTGCTCCTGGTCAAACTTCGTAACGGCCGATGATATGTCGTCGTGGCGCTCAATAAACTGAACTGCAAATCCTTCAGAGGTGTGCCATCCAATGTGGCAATGCATCAGCCATACACCGGGATTGTCCGTCTCCCATGCCATGACCAGGTATCCAGATGCGGGAAGCATTGCTGTATCACGTCTTGGTGGGTTGACAAGGTTGAGCTGCACGGAGGAATCGTACGTTCCCGTTCCCTGCGCGAGAACAAAGAAGTCATGGCCGTGGAGATGGATAGGGTGCGGGACGCCCAGTTGCGTGGCCACGACAAAGTAAACCCATTTATTCCGCTGTGTGAGCTCAATGACGGCCTCTCGTTCCTCATACTCATCAAAATCATCTGTTCCGTTGACCATGGATTGGAGCGTAGGGTATTGCCAATCTGTCAACAGCGTGGTACTGTTGAGGTACCATTTGAACAACCCAGCACTGTTTTTGCCTATAGCCGCAGTTGATAAATCTCTCCAATCTGCTGCAGACACATCTTTGTGCAAAACAGGAACGAGGTTTGGCGTTTCGTCAACACAACCGTCGCTATATTCGTGTCCGATAGTTGTTGGAAGTTCGGGGGTATCACTATAGGAAACAATGCCTTTGATATTTTCTGGATTTTTAATGTCGGAACAAGCTGATTGGGGAATGGCACGCATCCAAAAGTTGCTGGAAATAGCAGCTTGATTGGCAGTAACAATAACATCAATTCGTTGTCCTGAATTCGGTTAGATGATTCTGACGCAGCTCTCTTGGTTACTTACCCATTCCAATATTTACATGCGTGGCTTCATAAGGTTCGACGGGAATTAGATCTGAAGAAATCACTGTCATGGTGTGGTTGTCGATGGAGAATTTCCAATGTGTGTTCACCGCGGCATTGACCAGTCTCATTCGATAAGACTTGCCTTCCTCAAATCGTACGTTCAAACGAGAACCAGTTTGTGTAGAGTTTCCATCAAGGCCAAAAACGTTGGTACCGTTGATAAGTCCGTTCGCAAGCTGTGGTGGGCCAACCGTCTGAGCAATAGAGTACAGCTCATCAACAGTCTGATGATCCCAATCATTCAGAATTACCATACCAAGATCTTCATCGTAGTTTGCTGAAGCCGGACCATTGATTATAATACCGCCAAATACACCTTGGTAAGCTTGAAGGGCAAAATGGGAGTGGTACCAAGAAGAACCGTACTGCTCAGCCTTCCAGGTGTAGGTCATGGTGTCTCCTACAGCAAGGGGACATTGGGTGATGGAAGGGACACCGTCATTTGCATTGGTATGATTTTGCCGTATACCATGGAAATGAAAACTTGTTCCGTTGAGTGAAGTCGAAAGCGAGTTTATGAGATGGACCTTCACGGTATCACCCCAGTCCGCAAAAATAGTTGGACCAGGGATAGATCCGTTTATAGCCATTGCAGTCCGCGGGATACCATCGGGAGAGACGGTAACATCACTAACTTCGAGCCAATACTCTCGAGTGACACCGGTATCAACAGGTTGCAACATGTAGTCGGTGTTTATGTCATATTCGCACCATTGGGAACGAGTTGACGCCGTGTTGCCTCCACACGGCTGCGAAGCTCTGGCAACGAGACTTGTGTCGGGAACGGATGCGGCCAAGCTAGTGGCAAGGCCACTTATCAAGGCCAGAGTTTTGAACATGATAACAAAACGGCTAATTTCAAGCCACAAAAGTTGGGGTGATAAAGGCCAAGATCGGGCTTGATAGTAAAGAAGGTGATTGTGTACTATTCATCTTGGATTTGAGTCTCACGGGACGACTTTATAGCAGTCTATCCTCCGTACATGCCTGCGTTTCCACAACCCGACTCGTTTTACTAATATCTTTACTTGCGTGTTCTGAATGACGCACTGTTCAGCCGCACTCCTGATTTGGCAACTCGAATATGCCATCACGGCCCCTCAGCATCAGGGGCAAGCAACTTCAGCTTGACCGTCAGAGTTGTATGCTGCGACTTCTGGGCGCTTGGCGCTCTCAATTCTCAACCCAGCGACCGAATCAGTTTCCAAGACGATAGTTACAGTGGGTGATGTAGGAGCAACCGCCGCAATTTCACCGGGCCTGCTCGGAGGCGGCCATGTTGCAGCAGACCTTGTGATACTACCAGCGTAGGTAGGCAAGTGGGCCGTGGAGACGAGACTATAGGAATTCTGCATTAGCGTAGGCGGGTGCAACACCCCCACATCTCGTATAGGCGAGCACTATCTGGAGCCTTATCTGAAGCTTAATTTGGGGAACAAACAATGGTCCAATCATGGTCTTGAGCCAACCCACACCACCTAACAATTGCGGCGCGAAGGATGTCCGAGACGCCGATTTTGATGTTACATGCTGCGTGATTGAGCTGGGTTGTTGAAATTCCCTCCTCTGACGCGTCTAATTATGGGCCCAATGGAATATTAATTTGGGAGGCTTCGCCGTTGCAACTACGCCTCATGGATAAACCATTTTAAGCCCATTCACCCCGCAGTTGGCCGACCTAACCATCTTTCTCTTCCAACGTGCTTTACCGAACAAACATCCTTTCTGTATCTCAAGATAAAAGTTTGAAGATGCGGTTTATCTTTGGTTCCTCCCTGCCAGTATTGCTATGGCCGACTGTTATCTTGGCCAGATCAATCCGCCGTGATGATGCACCAGTTTCATTCCAAGTCTATGGATATGGCGATGGAATTGGTGGCCTTGAACTTTTCTCGGCTGGTGGTGAGTGTTTCATTAATATCACCAATTACGGATTTTCTGACCTCGATTGTTCCTTTAGGCGCGGCCTTTGTCGGCGATTACAAGTTGGGCGGGAATAACGAGTCCGCGCCTGTGATTTGTGAGTTCTACTTTTCCACTGCCAGATTTTGTCTAACGGTTATAATCCACAAGTCACGCCGACAGATTTAGCCTGGATAGCGTCTCCCAATACTACGGAGACCGATCGGCCAACCTGGGACCATTACAAATTTGCGATCCCCTCCGACTCTTCCGAGTCACGCGAGGTCGGCTTTGTCAGCCAGGACACACAGGAATTTATCACGGACTCCTTTTATTCCTATGGAACCGTTGTGTTTGTCAGTGGTAAGAATGGACAAGTAGAATCCAATTGGTACGCCGTCCCCTCCGAAACTGAGGGTGTCTATGCTTTGAAGTGGCGCAGCGACGACATCGACGGTGTCTTGCTCACCCTCAAGGCAACCCCTCCTTCCAATTAAAGCACGGTGGATCAAGATTTATCGGGAGAATTTGAATGGGCGAGACTTAGTTTGAGAAGAATTTGATGTGGGCATTACAGCAATTAGTTTCGTATTTCTTGAATGCAACATGATGATTACTTTTCAAGTATTTTGGCTGGATACAATTGATTTCTTGCTCAACCAAATATCAACGCGAACGTTAGCTCTGTCGTAGTCTCGTCGAAGTATAAGAATTTGGCGTGGGTAATGATGAGTATTTCATCTCGACAGCCCACTTTTGGGCACAGCCGCTGAGCACTTTGGGAGAGTGACATTCTAGTTCGCTCGCGAGGCAGAGCAACGTTGTGTACATCCAAACAAAAAGTGGGTTTTTGGCTGATAGATCGACTGGGGTGTGTCCGGGGTGTGTCCGGGATGTGTCCGGGGTGTATCCGGGATGTGGCGGTCCGAACGGCCCGCGTATCGCGATATGAACACCATGTCTTGGCATTACGATCTTTTTACTCATCAAAGGGGCTAGCTATACTCTGTTGGGCATTCAACTGGATCCATGGTGATAATGCGCTTCAGCGGCGCAAGCAGCCTGTGGGTGACATGCTTACTACATAGTTAACTTACGAGGGGTTATCACAGCCGCTGAAAATCCTTTCGGTCAACGAATTGGAATGTTCTCATTTCTTTTTAGTAATTTAAATTAGGAGGAAGGTAGGGGAAACACGCCATATGAACCAAATGTCAAAGCCAACCAGTGCATTGCTCACAAGAGGCCGTCGAGATGCGCTGTTGTAACTGTATTGTCCGAGCCGAATTGAAGACTTCTCCTGCAGACTGAGCATGATCAATGGCCAATGGAACCATCTCGACTCCCCACAAGCTGCGCGGTTTCGCTGATGGCCACCAGTGACTCGGCCCCCAACCCTGGCCAAGCGGTCATGGAAGCCCGGAGCAGTCTCCAGTATTAACAGCGAACCACCTCGAGGGTGCCGCCAGTAATCCGTCGCTGTCCGACACCGTGTTGCAGTTCAGCGACAGCGCACGGTGCAGCCGCAAACCGCCACAGGAATGGTTAGTGCAGAAACATGTTCAAGACGGCACAACGGCGACAGATTTGTGGTTTGCATGGTTAGAGTATCCCTTTGAGTGCGGTAAGCCTCCACCTCCTTACCCCGCCCCACATGGCCCCGGCAAAAGCAAGGTGACCTCGAGTGACATCAATGACTTCCGGAATCAACTATCGTTGTCAACAGTGCAATGTAGCTCTATGTAGATATGGCCATCCGCTTGCCCATTCTGTGATGGAATGGATCTTGACGAGGGTGAAGCACAAATGGGAGTCACAACAGTGTATCCATTAGCACTACTAGGCTTTCGCTTATTAAAAAAAGCGGTTAGAAGGTGAAGAAGACGGAGTGAGCGTACCTTCCAGCTTTGCTTCTCCCAATGGGAGGTCATCAGTTGTTAGTCAGCCAACAGCCACCACATTCACAAGCCACTGTGAAAAGCTAAGTGGCAATTGGCTCTTTTTGCCACTATCACCGCTTACTTCTTCCGTCGCATTAACGCCACGGATCACGTTCCAAGTCACGGGTGTGGTGGTGTGGTTAGGCTGCCGGAGGCAAAACCCGCGGAGGGAAATTTCTAATCCCTTTATTAAAATCAAAGGAAATTTAAACAAGTTAAATAAATAAATAAAGGAGAAAGAGAAAGGGAAAAGGATTAAAGAAAGGGCATCTGGCAGAAATTGCCTTCCAAATGATGGATATGCATTACGCGGTGTTGATGAAAGTGGGAAGTTAGACTGTGGAGCTGATCGCTAAGGGATCAATTTCATAGAATATTGTTGTTTGATCGCCCCCATGTGCCTCATTTATTCATCTGTCTTACACCCAGACCAAGACCAGCCTACCCGGGAGGAGTCAAACGGCGACACCGGCAAAAGCTCGGATAGACGCACTTTCAGTATTATCAGTCGAGCCAATTAGAATGCACGGCTTGGAGCGTACGGCCTTGGCATTAGGGCGCTGGACGCTCCAAGGGCCCAACTCAGCTTTCAATACAACTTGATTACCTTCAATTGTTCTAATCAACCAATTGACCCATTACTAAAAGTAACGACCTTTGTTATCTCTTGTATTGCTCAGACCTAACGTGCCTGATCCGTCCTACCAATATAAACCCTACACGGCTATAGAAGGATTCCATCCTCTAGCCGACGGAAGACTGTTATCCCCTGGGCTCAGGACCAGACCGTTGCAGCAGCTGTCATCATCATGCGCATCGAGGGCCGGGCTTGAGGACTGTGGGGAATCCATGAGCATTAATTCATAAAAGATGTGTTATATGTAAATCAGGGGTTCTTTCAGCGAGTCCTTGATGTCACTCTGTGCATCCTTACCTTTGCTGGGATCATGTGGGGTGGGATACGTGCCAAGACTCCTACGTGGGGTAAAGTTTTATTAGAGCTTGGATAGCCGGGGACGCGGGCACGTTCAGTTGAAGGGTCCAAGGTGCTTCGCTGTTTAGATGTAAAATTCTGTTTCCACCGACTGCCCATCTCGTGCATCTGCGAACTGGTGGCTTCAAACGACCTACCAGCCCTTGACTGTGTGACAAATCTGGCAAGTAATGGTAGGGAGAATCCTGGCCATCACGAAGTAATTGGCTGACGGTACGTACTTGAAGATCTGGGCCATCAACCAGTTGGACTCGACGCCATACTGGGGGGCATAAACAGCCTCCCACAGGAAAACTTGCCAATGCAACGCGCCGACTTCGGTACGCCGCCGTGCATTGTGGGCCCGGGAGAGGTCTCACCTTTCACCGAGAGAAGTCGAGTTTCTCGAGAGCGAAAATGCCTTTGATCTGCCCGACCCTGCAGTGTTGTATCAGTTCGTGCGAGCCTGTTTCCTCTTTGTCAATCCAAATCTGCCAGTAACAGACGAGCCATCATTTTGGCGGGTGTATAAGGATGAAGACCAGTTTTCTCAGTTCAGCTTATTCGTATTCAATGCCGTATTGTGCGTGGCGAGCGCGGCAAGTAACCCCAGACTACTGATGAGACGATGGATATTAACAATGATTCAAGTATATTCATCCCAATGTCATCTCCAAAGCGGGTCATGATAATGCCCGAACACGTTACTCAAAAATCAATAGGATAGCTTCTTTGTCGAAGGGCACTATGCCACAGGTGGCTATGTCGAATTGCTCAAACGCACACCACCCACCAGCAACGCAGCGCTAGTAAAGCTTCTGCTGGACGCCGGAGTAGTCCTCTACTGCAATACAAACGTCCCACAGACAATGAAGGTATGTCATTCAGAATATATTAACAATACAACTACTTATTTGTGTCTCAGACTTGTGATTCTGAAAACAACGTATTCGGAAAGACTCAACCCCCACAATACAGTCCTTAGTTGCGGTGGCTCCGGTGGCGGAGAAGGAGCACTGGTCGGATTTAGAGGATCAATTCTTGGTGTCAGAGCTGATGTAGCAGGGTATGTGCGCATTCCAGCGCTTTGCTGCGGTGTTTACGGATTTCGGCCTACCGTGGATCGCATACCATTCCAAGGCCAAGCGCTGTCTCCCTTTCCCCTCCACTTGCTCTCAAGTGTTATGCCTGTGGCGGGCCCATTGACCACTTCAACAGACGACCTGTTGCTGTTTATGGAATCAGTATCTCAACTCAACCCATGGAAATATGCCGCATCATCAACTAACATACAATGGAGACAACTGCAAAATAAAACGGTAAAAGTTCTCACCATTGGTATTTTGCCGGAAGACACGAATTATGAATTGAATCCTTCTGTCCGTCGCACGCTACGACAGGCCATACCAAGTCATGCTACATTGGCTGAGCAAATTGGCGAGCCATTTGTTACTTCTGTAACCAATGGAATGAATCCGTTTTCTAAAGGGGATTTCCCTGTTTCTCCAAAGTTGGACTTGCCTGCTCAATTTCAAGAGCTTAATGTGGCCCGGGGACTGTATGCAGAAGCGTGAAAGGATACATGGCAAACACATGGGCTAGATATTGTGTTAGCACCGGGATCTATAAGCACGGCTGTTCCGCATGACACATATGGTCTACCAGTATATAGCATCATGTGGAATGCAGTTGATGTAAGTCACCAATACCAAGAATCAAAGGTCCAAGTCTTAGTCTCATACGAATATTTATAGTTTCCCGCCGCTATCATTCCGTATGGCGCTTCATCGAAGGAACGAGATCCCACTCCTTACGAAGCGACAACAGAGTTTGTTCCTAACTGTAAGTGAAATTATATGAAAACTTCATCACCGATGGTTCTTCCAACGATATTAAGATGTACCAGAGGTCACAGACAGAGCACCCTGTGCACTCCAAGTCATAGCCCCAAGATATCGAGATAAGAGTGTACAAGATGTGCAAATTATTGGCAAAGTTCTCAATACTTAACACATAAACCTACTCCGTCCCCTTGAGTTTACTTCTCAACTATCCCAAAGAAGGAAGGTCATGGCGACTCGTTGGACCTGGCACACAGCATGGGCCAATAAATACACTATTGTGGCTCCTATTTGTGCTTTCCCCTAGTCAAGATCCATTCCATCACAAGATATTTATCGAGTTATATTTCACAAGGTAGCCAATATACGCTCATGAATTTGATTTCCATGGTCTTTATTTCTTCGCCTATGCCTCTAAGGTCATTGCATATGCTCTACACCCATAAGTCTTTATCTTATGAAAGATGCCAGAGGTAGAATACCACAATAAACAGATACGATATGCATGAAGACCCATAAAAAAGTTCCTCCAAAGTTAGACATCGCACATAGAGTCCACTCAATGGAGGGACAAGCTCTAGTCTTGACATAATACAGTACTTTCCCATTGCCTTGCCTAACTATTGCCCTGATACTACTTCTACAGTGTGACATCGACCCTGTTACAGTTTTATTTCTAATGCATAAATGACCAGCACCAACGTGTTGTCCGATCTAATGACTTCCATCCAAGGAGATAGCATAATGACTCAACGGGTTCTTCCTTGAAGAATTTTGTCTGCCCCTTCAATGATGCCTTTCATCCGTGCCTTTGACAGTGAGGCTGTGTGAGGCTTTTCGAACCCGGCAGGAGGCCGGTGATGTGGATCATCAAGATCTGCCAGAAATCTGTTCATGGCGAAAGTGGAGGAAGTGCGACCTCCCACGCCGGGGCACTCCAAGCTATTGCAGGCATAGGCATTAGAACCGGTTCTCGGGTATAAAAAAGGTCAACGAGACCCTGGGGATCATACTTTGGAGGAATAGAATCTTGGAGGATGGGCGCCCACATGAAGCTTTACTTGGAGAAGTGGCAGAGTTTGGTGGTGTAAGTTATGCAGACACAAGCGTACAAGTGAAACTGAAAACGAGGGCATATATCGTGGCCATTGAATGTAGAAGCAGTTGAAGGAAGTTTGTAACTTTTATAAATAGTTTATTCTGGAAATCGCCTCCCCTGTGGTGGCATCCATCTGACTTTATAAGAACTTGACTTGGTGCGTCTTTGATATGTGTCATTTGAATTCTGACCACCCTAAGCCGACGGCGTGTCCGCATTGAACAATTGGATATCGGTCAAGTCACACCTGTTACTGGCATTGCCTGAGACAATAGCAAAATTTACGACGAGGAAGCCCTGGAAACTTAACTTTGCACTTTTTTTATTTTTTACAATCTTGTGGACACCTCTTTCGCTGTTCTAGAGTATAACCCCATAATGTTCTGTTGAGGGGTAGTGGCTGGGTCAGCCACATACCCCTCCCCCTTTGCAACCTAGAGCCCTATGCAGAAGACACACGGTTAGATAGAACAACATCAACATGGCCAATGACTCTCACTCCACGTTCCACATGTTCACCCCTAATGTATGAATAGGCTTGCTTCAGGGGTTCGTTACCGAATCACAATCCCCCATCATCATCACTTGTGGATATACGCCAGGGCCCAAGTCTTTGAGGCGACACTAGCCAACACATCGGTGGCACAGCTGCACAATGCGCAACAGCTCCGGGATGGAACCCGCTGCCACGAGGTAACCAAGTCTAGACCACCAAGCGGGTGCCATCTGAGGCCGAAACGGAGCGGCCATACCTTCACATGAGTCTCACTCGCATGTATCTCTATACTTGACAAGCACAGGGGTTGGAGGCTACCATATGAGTCCCTGGGACAAGTTCGCTCCCAAGTAAGCAACGCCTAGCCTCAGCGCCAACGGGTTTTTTTAATCATGCCCAACCACGCCACACGAATGTCAGCTGCGCCAGTTCCTGCTGATCTGTGCCGTGTCAACGCCGGATGTTGTACACATTACAACGAAAAAAAAGTTTTCCCCAAAGTCGCTTCTAGGCTTTGGCTTTGAAAGGGTGTGGCGGGCGAAGGTGGCGACCGGTAGAGCCTAACGCCGGCCGTTGGGCATATTGAGAATACTTGAATCATCCGCCGATGGGTTTTGCCTTGCAGCATGGCTTGCATAATGGCTTCTCGTGCGTGGCTTTACTCCCATGCGACGTTGAATCATCCAAATTTTGGCTCCATCATTCGCTGATTGCTTCGTGGCTTCGAACCGAGGCTACCGACTCAACTGTGACTAGAAGATTACAAGCTGACAAGCGTGCATCGAATGGCTTGAGCCCGTCTTCAACTCCACCATCAAACCTGATTCCGAAAATAAAACGGTCAGTCTGCCACAGATCATGAATTTATGCGCATCTGCTCACCGAATCCAACCTAATCGATGTTTCGCCGACACGGAACGTCGCTTTTACGCGAAAGATGTTGCAGCACATAGTCAATCTCGAGCTGACGAACCACTGTTTATGAGAAGTTCATATGCTAACGCCAAGTCATTTTATGCAAAATGAGGCACGCAGGCAAATGGTCACGTGAGCGCGCTGCAACTGAGCATAACTACCTAGCAATTGGGTAAATTATGCGGGCGGCTTAACCAGCCCAACATTGAACCACTCGTGTCCATGCAGCCCTCTTATTCAGTTTTGGGCATTGCCGAGTGGTTGAAACGTATGATGACCAGCCCTCAACATCAACAAGCAGCCACAAAATGACTCATATTCCTGCCTGAAGACATTGGAGATCAACGGCAGTAATTTGATCCATATCGGACGTCACAGGATTATTGCCAAATCGGGATCTACTTGTACATTCGATTGGCGGTAACCGTTTAGTGTGATGAGGCAATGGAGTGGGGATACAAGACAGATCCCTGAGAATGATTCACCATGGACCGGAAGCCAATTTGCGGAATGGTGTGAATATGCAGATTGAGATAAATATGTACGTCCTTCTATTGGAAATCCCGAGAAAATGCTCCAATTGGCCCATGATTCCAAGCGCCATATCGACCAGGCCACCTTTACCCATGGTCCAGTAAAAACATCCTTGCCTAGACAGAGACAGTTAGTTCAAAACCGAGAGGTGATACAAACAAGCAACAGTCATGGACATTACCAATTCCATCGCCACGTATTGCCAGTGCTCCCCTACCATGGAGTCACATGGCAGGGGTTCGGAGCTGGGCATCGATGGCAGTCAATATCTCCGTTACACGTCGAACGTTATCCTGTGGTGTAACGGCGTGTGGCGACGCGTACCCGGGAGGAGCACGGAGGTATTGGTCGAGATGGCCCTGGGGCAGATGTTTGTGGGGCGCCAGAAACCGACCAAGGATGTATTGGGGATCTTCAGGGACGGGCAGGGTGGTGTGAGCAGAGCGGTTGGCGGGGGCGTTAGCATTGGGGTCCAGCTGTGCCTCATTGTTCGAGCCAAGCTGTGGTCTAAACGGGGGAACGGAAACGCACAGGATTAGTTTTCAACAGCACAGGGGGAAAAAAATACGACACGAAGCATGGGGACAAATGGCAAGAGTTCCAGCGACGGTATGAAGTTCATTTAGCGCACAATTATTACCAACGGTGCTCTAGTCAATTCCTCTTCGCTAGAACAATCATCAAATGACATGATTGGGGATGTGGATATGGAGGTTCGCACTCAAGAGAATTCGCGCTGCGCTGGGCGCCATTAAAAGACTCAGCGTCGGTCATATGAACGTATTGTGTCAGAATATCGCAAGAAGTATTAAACAGATTGTCGCAAACTGTTTTTGTATTTAAGCGGATGTGGTCTTCAGCAAGTTGACAGAGGATATTCACGGACGCTAGGGACGGAAATAAGGTGTGTCGTGCTTGAAGCCGGCGAGATCGCTAATCTGACAAGGCTATTAGCGGATGATGTTTACCCCAAGAGGAAAGGCGCTGGGGAAAGGACGGAACCTGTCAGATCCCGAGAAGGATTGAGCGCTGTGGCTAGAAAAATGAATCGTTGTACTTGGGGTTGCATCACACTGGGCTGGTCCCAACTGGATAGTCGAAACTCGGTGCTGTGCATGAACACCAACTCGAACTGGTGCCGGGAACGACAAGGGCAACAGCAACCAGAGGGAAGAACTGGAGATAGGGTTCGATCGTGCTTGGGCAGACTCAAGATGGGGATCGAGCAAATGGGGTGGGAAACAAGCAGGTTTTTGAATGAAAAAGGAGGAACAGGATGAGAGTGCAAGGTGGGGCGGGCAACACGGTCAGGACGGATCTAGGAGGGTTGTGAGGGCGCCGACGGCGACGGGGGAGTAGTGGTGGAATGGGGGATATCACGAGAAGAGAGCAACGCCTCAGGGCCAGGTGCAGGGGGGAGAGGGCTGAGGAGGGGGGTGTGCAAGTCCACGGAAGCGTAGGGGGAGGCATAGGGAGCTAGTTCAAGAACACATGGGGTGGAGCGGAGGCAAAGGAGTGCTGATGATACCACCCTCAAGCCCGGGAGGGAAACGCAATATGTCGCTCTCACGCCAAAAGTCGTGTATAGGGAGTATTACTACCGTTAATCCTTTTTTTTTCTTCACCACCCCAGTGCCAAATTAGGCAGTGAGGGGGAGTCGACGTATGAGAGGGCATGTAAGCGCCGTGGGCCTGGAATCCGAGTCTCGAGGGCGTGCGGTTGAGAAGCACTCTAGGAACTGCAGGATATTGTAGTGATCGGCACGCCAACAGACGACTGTGCCGATGGTGTACCCAGAACCCCGTCAAAGGCCATGGCTGGTAACGCCATGCGCGGCCCATGAAGGTGATTGGGTCCTTCACCCAGTGTCTGGCACAGCACCTCGACCGAAGGGGCAACTACCGGCGCCCCCAGCTCCCACGATGCGCCGCCTCATTGTTTAGTCGGGAAAAACAACAAGGGGGAGAAAACCTCGAGCTTGGACGTTTGTATACCTCTGGAATTGGGTCCAGGCGCTTCTGCATCAGCCGAACAACCCCGACTGACAGCATGTCCGTACGAGCAGGAGCCCAAACTGTCTCAACACAAGCCCGTCAGCCTCTCCGGCTAGCGTGATGACGACAACGCAGCCCTGTGGTGGGGTCGCCGCGATCTCGAACCTCGACATCTGGGCAGTCCACTCTCACCATGGACAGTTGAGCCCTGACATCATTGCCGAACAGTCCAAAATCGCTTTTTTTTTTTTTTTTTTTTTTTTTTTTTTGGTTTTGGTTTTTTTTTTCTTTTTTTTCTTTTTCTTTTCTGCCAGCATCCCCTCCCCAACACATTGCAAAAAATAACCATCGGGGGAGGGGCCCCTGGCCAATGGGTTCCTTTTTCCATAAAGCACCCAAGCCACGACCTGTTTTGGCATTCCCCCCGCCAATGGCAGACCGCCCGTGCCGGGGGGGCGAGTCGGGTGCTCTATAGTTTCAGAAGAAGG
>JAHVYB010000127.1:0-105000 GCA_020623695.1 Calonectria henricotiae | reverse complement strand
TTTATTTTCCCCGCCTGCACTAGCTTTGTTACTCTACTTATTCACCTTTCTAAGCATTAATTTCTCCCTAACGTTGATGGCGACGACGGTGGGACGTTTGTGTGTTGTCAGCCTCACCACTCGTGTAACCCAAACTGGGAGGATGCCACCTGTTGGGGATCGGCGGAGAGATGGCGCAAGTAAAATGGGGAGGTCTGGCAGACACTGTTAAACAGCCTTGATATCCTTGTTATCGATTTTTTAGTGCTGATTTTGGCCGTCCCAAGTCATGAGGGGAAATTGAGCGGGCAAAGACGAGCCGGAATTGCCTCACAGCGAATCGCGTCTCTCCCTCTCAACCCGACTAACCAAATTTCCTCCGTTTAATTGGTTACTTAAGAAGCCCGACACCCCTACCCCCCACATCTTGAATATTTTAATAAATGTGATGGGATCGATCTTATTCGGTCTTCTTTGTGTCGTCATCTTGCCAATAGTGTTGTGTGGAATACTGACAGAGAAGGTCTTCAGCACTGAGCGAGACTTGACAATCATCTCCGCACTTGTCGCCCCGCTTCCCGCCTGGGGCCGCCTACTCAATGCCTAAGGGGAACACGGTTGGGCTTGAGAGAAAAAAAAACCCCTTTGATGGATCCCTTTATTTTATTTTTTTGGTGTAAGAAGTAAAATTGGTGTGCGTCAGAGATCGATGCCGTCGCGTTGGGAGCCTTGTTAGGCTGGGCAGACTTTGGTGTCAACGCATCCTTTTGGGGAACAAAATGGATGGCTTAGGACAGCAGTTTCTTTCCAACAACGCAACCACAAAGAAATTCCTATAAAATAAACACTGATGACGGGGGAATAAGCCCAATTTGGAGTGTTATTTGTTGAATTTGGTTAATCTCTAGGTACCTAGGTAGGTAGGTACCTATGCATAGGTACCTAGTATACAGACAGGTTTCTTGATTTATTTCTACGATGGAATGCCTGCTGGCTGCTGCAACCTTTCACCTGTCGCTCGCTTGGCGTTCTTCGCCAGCTCATGAGGCAGCAGAGCACCCCAGCAGAGCACCCCAGCAGTGCACCCCAGCAGTGCACGCTAGCATGCACCACACGAATGAAACTGCACCACGCTCGACATCTGGCTGCTGGACTGAAGCTATCCTCCCCTGCATTCCCGTTGATAGACCAGAACACGATAATGTTGGAGCCAAGACGTCGAATCGCTGCGCGTGCACACACGCAACATGGGCCAGAGCCCAAGGCAGCAGCTTGATTGGAGTCACCACCTCCGCACAGGCGCCAAAAAACAACGGCTAGAGGCGACCAAGGAGCACTAGGCCATTAGCCACGAGACTCTAGCGGAGCTTGCGGAGGCATGGTGTGGCTTATGTGTGCAGTAGCTAGGTAGTCAGCCACTTGTCGGCCCTCTGATGGCTCAACTCGGTGTAAGTGTGACTTTGTGTTTCACCAATCATGAATGAGGGGTCGCCTGTTTGCCTGCCTGAGGTACCGCTCATCGCAGGTACCCGACGCGACCACAGCTGCCTGCCGAGCATACAAAGTCGGTGATGCGGCTCTCCTTCTCCAACCTCGACTCATTTAATTCCAGCAATCGCACCGCCATTCATACTTTGCATCTTAGTCCTCTTGTTGCTCTCCTCCAGCTCTGTCAGCGCGGCTTCCAAGGCGTGGCATCCAAGGCGAGGCATCCAAGGCGAGTCACCGGCCGTCTGCCAATCTTGGGCACCCTCTCCGCTTCCAGCCATGGCCTCTGTCGACTCTGTTGGCGGCAATCGCCAGTTCCCCGGCTTTCGGCCTCGGCTTCTCACCATCCAGGATGCCTTGACTCTCCCGCCACCCGCCGTCAAGAGTGCACCCATGGGATCGACCGTCAAGTTCGACATCCCTCTTAGTTGTCGGGATTTCTCTCCGTTTGCTCGCCTCCCAGCCGAGATCCGCCATCAGATCTGGGAGAACACCCTTGCAACTCCAGGAATGCACTTCCTCAAAATCCAGTCTGAGGACAAGAGCAGCCCCGGAAAGTGGTGGGCCAAGAGTTTGGGACCTCCTCATGCCTCCGCTGTCCCCTCTGACAGCAGCTCTGATGACGAAAAAGAACTGGACCACCTCACGCTTGAGATACAGCGTGAAACGAGTTTCACATCTGCTGTGTCTGCTCATCTCTCGCCTCTCTACCCAACCCCACAGGCCGACGTTTCGTACCACACGACACTTAACCAGGAACTCACCAAGTTTTCCGTTACTTGCAACGAGTCTGCAGCTGTCGTAAAGCGATTGCTGTCCCGACCAGCCGCGCTAAAGTTGGATGGTGGCCGGATGATCAGCCTTGACATCTCTTCCGACATCATTTACCTGGAATACGTCCCGCCTGATGTTTTCGAAGACAACTTTCGTTTCACAAAGTCTCTGAGGTGCGCGGGGCTCGAAAAGATCCGCAATGTTGCCGTTCGCTTCTGCCACAAGTGGCATGAGAAGCATTCGCCCACCCGTTGTTCGGTCTGCGGACAGATTCACCATGCCCCCGATAAGATCGCCTACCCAAACCACCTCTACCAGTTCCTTACCCAATACCTGCCTAACCTCGAACGCTTTTACTTTGTGGACTACTTTATCCTGCGAAAGAATGTATGCGAAACGGGCGATGGACAGGCGAATGGTTAGTTGAATCCGTACCATGCGTCTTACATGGAATACTAACAAACGATCAGCTAAGCCGTCCGTGGCTAAATTCGAGGGAGGGAATCGGACTTACTATGAAGTTGACGATGAGAGCTGGAACATCAAATCTAATGTTTTTGACACAATGTCATGGCTCCAAGATCGATTTGTTCGGTACGCCAAGGAGAGCAAATTGAGCAATCACAAGAATCCAGATCAAGTCAAGTTTGGTGTCCTGGCCTGCGAATGGACTGTCGGACAGGATATCGGTATCAAGAAGACGCCATCGACACCAACGAAAAAGGGCCGAAACAAACGAGCTTTTTGCGAAGAGCATGGCACGTGGAGGGGCCGCCGCCCATCTCACCAAATGATGCCCACACCCGCACCGGATCACGCCTCATTCAAGCCGGAGGGAACATTTCCTTTTGTCTTTGGAGTCGCAGGGAAAAACCACCACGACTTTACCTTTTCAGTTTCTCGCAGGTAGGCGAGGCATGGTTCTGGATTTGCGATCGGAGTTTTGGGCTTGGCTTCCTAATTATTGTACAACATGACGACGACATGACGATGCGCGTGATTTTAGTGAAAGAAGCCGGTTTTTTTTGGGTGGTGTTATTATCACCCATGGTTTGTTTCTAGAATGCTTTAGAGTAGAGTTATTCCCCGTGCCGACCGCGTTGCATTCGAAGGGGCGCTCCTCCTGGACTTTAACCCTTTGTATCCTGAGATTCTCATCAATTAGAATGGTTTATCCCGAGTACTCGTTGACTTCTATTTGGTTCAATCCTGCCGTGTTGGTCGGGTGCAATTGCGTGCTTCGTATTAATTATATACTCCAGTACTTGGAGTTGGTCTGGAGCATGAAGTGAAACCATCCTTTCACACGCGTGAGCTACTGAGCGGATTTTCGGGTTCTATGCCCAGCATAGAGACCTCGGTGAATATTTCCTTGGACATCTTGATACACTCTAGCAGCCGGGTTGGGCGTGTTGTCCAGAGACCCTCTACAGAACCCAGCTCGGCATTCACCAGGTCGCGATACCGCTGGTAGCGAATGATGCCCGTCCACCCACTCCTTCCAGTCCACCGGCTTGGCAGACCCAGCACAAGGTTTGTTTGCGCGACGACATGATGGACGATTTCGAAGAAGATAATGAACTGGGACGAAGCCTCGACAATGGGCACGTCGGCGTAAGACATGGGCGCGCGGCCTATGGGCTCCGTCGTGGGGTCATTGACAGAGTCGTAGACTATCTTGATGAGAAGTTCAATGTGTTTGATAAGCTGGACGTAGCATGATATGACGAGGAACATTGTAGGGGAGTCGTGTTTTTTTGGCAGGGTGGATGTGCTGGCGGGTGAGGATGCGTCTGACGTCGGGGTGCTCGATCCGGATAGGGAGGGGTCAATGTTCATGGAAATAATGTCGGGAGAAGCAGAGCGATCGGGCTTGGCAACTGGCCGAGTACCGACCTGGTGGTGAAGCTCTTTAATGATGGATAGGTATTCCTGGGCGTTAACCATGAGGAGCTGGATGTTTTTGTAGCCGTCCATGACGGGGTGCGGCGTGCAAATAAAATCCATGAAACTGGGCTGTGTCTCGAACCGTCCCATATTCTCGTTGCACCTGTGGATGTCCAAATTTAGACGGGAAAGCATCTCGAAGAGCCTCGGGCTGGGCGTCATGATTTGCTGCTCGCACTCTGGCGGTGCCTCGAGCTCGCGCACGCCAGGCCAACACTCCATGGGCAGGTTCAGGCCCCAGGGAGAAGCGAAACTCCAAGCCGGGTCGCACGCCATCGGCCAATCGAACCCCAGCATGATGCTGTCGTCCAAGAGCCCGTCGTCGAGCAGCTGCAGACTGTCAACCGAGATGGGACTCTTGAACCCGGCGCCGATGGTGGCCGGGAGCGGCACGGGGCCAATGAAGGCGTCGGCGGCTGCCGCACCGGAGCCTTCCCTGACCACCACGAGGTCCTTCTTGGGCGGCCGGCCGATCCGGCGCTGCGGGCCAGCCTGGCACGGTAACTTGAGGCGTGTGCATCGTGCGCACGACGGGGACGCTGCTGGGGAGCGCGTGCAGCGGAGTTTTTGGCGGCGACAGCGGGCGCACGCAGAGCGGATCTGGTTTGGATGCGGGATTGACGACGGTTGTTGCGGCGCCAGCATTTTATTCCTTCTTCTTCTTCTTCTTCTTTTCCTTCTTTGTTTTCACGCAGGTCTCTCTAAAAAAAAAAATCTTGGGTCATCTCGGAACTGGAGGGGGGGAAGCTGTTTCGCTTTTGTCTGTTTCTCAAGGATAGGATGAGCCCATGCTGATGGTGCAGCCACTGGACTGGTACAGGGGGTTTTCCTTTCGGAGGCTTTGTGTGGGGCGTGTCGGAGACTTTTTTTTTTTCGGCCATGACCTGCTGATTCTTACATAGCATCGGCAGGACGAGAATCAATCTTGGTCGACGAGGAATGGTGCAGCAACGAGAAACACTTAAATGCTAGTATAAACCAAGAGCCCAAGGAGTGGAATTGCATGACACTGGAATCATAAAACCCGCAAATTGTTATACTTTCTTTTACTGTATAACTAGTGTGCCCCGCAGCGCAGAGCGGGGAGGGATTGGATGAGGATCCACGCGGCATTGGAACTATCCTCCTTCAGGAGACCCAAGAATCCCCCGCCCACTCATTAGGAGGAACCCGGCAACATGCAGAGCCTTGTATTTTCCGTACCTAGAGAGCATGATTGCAGAGACAGCAGCAGCCGGGATGGCAATCAGCGCCACGAGTAAGATTTGCACCCCCGACCGGGACGGTGTTGACAGCAAGACTCCCTAGAAGTATAATGGGATGAAGAACAGGCACCACATGATCATTATCGAGTTGAGAAATGTGTTGAAGTAGACCATTCAAGTCGTACGGTTGGGGAAGAGTCGGATAGGCATAACCGGCTCTTTAGAGATGCCAGAGCCCTCGAAAATGACGAATCCAACAAGGCCGGCTGCTCCCACCAACAGGCACGAGGATGTGGCCATCGGACCAAGGATAGACGGGGCCTGCCCATGCGAGTGTGATGAGAATCTAGATGCTTGAACCAATGGTGATGGCGTTGCCGATGTAGTTGATGCGCTTCAGTTTGGCCAGTGTAGACTCTTCTCGGTGCCATTTGAGATTGAGAAAGAGGTAAAAAGTGAGCATTCCTACGCCGCTTATGGGGAGGTTGAGATAAAACACCTGTAGTCACAAAGTCAACACACGGGGTCATTCGCTCGTTGCCAACACAGCGCACCCATCTCCACGATGTTCTCTCAACAATGACCAAACAATGGTTGAAGGCAGAAAAAGTGTCGCGTGTCAAGGCTAGGCGTCCAATATGCCCGGCGCCATGGCCAAACTCACCTCGTGAGGAAACACACGTTAGTGACCCAGGAACGTGCACGTGGTGTCGACTTGGTCGGATGGCGGAGTGACAGTCGCGTTTTCGTCTGCAAGTTGCTGGGGAGGTCAGACAGCCCTTCTCGGCGAAGACTCCCTTTGGATTGCTTCTAGAAGTTTGATGCGGGGTTCTAAGCGGCTGTAAGCAGTTTCCGTAGAGCCATAACTACAGTCCAGCTGTGGGGGTTGTCAGGAGCCGTGATGTTCACAGCCAATCAGACTTGTAATACAACCGCCGAAGCTCAACCTGGCCGTGCTAATCTGCATTTCTACCTGGGGTATCATAGGATCAAACCCATCTTTCTCTGTACGAATTGGCTCGCCAGACCAATGGCTAAAATGCTGCTCCCACTTGCTGTGTCTTAATGTACTTCTGGTCGGGCGATTAGGTTAGTCGGAAGATGGATCTTCCTAAGTGGCAGGCGAGTGCGGAATGGGGCAACCCAGTCACAAACAATTCCTTCCCAGGCAATGGAATTTTAAACTCTGGATCTGGAAACATGACCATTAGAGATATTTAATTTAGTGAGCAACTAAGAATAGCAATACCCACTGGCTCATCTAACTCTTATCGAATGCACCGGACCCCATATAGACTCAGCTCTGCTAGTAGATCTGGCAGTCACTGATCCCCGGGACAATAAGAACCACATAGAGCTCCTGAAGGGAAGACTGATTGTAGACTGCTATCAATGGATTCTCAAACTTGCCGAGTTTCATCATTGGCGCGACGGCATCGACACGCGGCACCTATGAATCAAAGGTGGCACCAACAAAATCCTATTAAACGCGCAATATAGGAATACGACCAATCATAGCACTTTGAAAATGTAAATGTCTGGGATGTTCTTTGCAAGATGCTATATAGTGTTCTTGAGGACTTAACTTTGGGGGAACCTTCATTATCGTGAATGCACTAGACAAATGCGTCGAAAGGTTTGATCTCCTATTGAGCCTAGTCAACAAGATGCACTCTTATTATAAAATAAAAGTACTTGTATCGGGCCGCAAATAGCCAAGAATTGAGAGAGAGCTATATTCAGCACCGCAAAAAGGTCGTTTGTGCTTGGAATTGAAACAGGACGTCATCTCTATTCTAGCATTAGGCAAAATGGCCGGGAACACTGGCCAAGGGGGTGTAATGGAATGAATCTCCGACTAGGGTGGAGCACAAATGGGGGTTACATTAGTCTCTCAGTTCATGCTACTTGACCTTCGCTTGAAGGAGCACAAGCATTTGGCTTGTGTGGCTTCCATTATAATCTTGTGGGCGGCAGCCCTCAATCTCTCATTTTAGCGCCCCGACACCTGATTGGACCTCCTGGTCCGTTCTTTTACAGTGCCTTAACATAGGAACGACCGCAAATCGGGGCTTATGAAGATTCTCTCACAGATCCACCAACAAGCTTCTGGCAAGAAATATTTCAGCTAGTAGGCCTACAATGGAAGAAGAAAAGATGGGGAAGGATAAGTTTGATCCAATCCAAATTTTGAGTAATATGTTTTTATCAGCTTCAACAATTGGATGTAGAGATGCGACAGTAGTTGAAGTTAAAAGCTTCAATACATGCGAATATTTTTGCTCAGTTTTACATCTGACTGCAGCGCCACTTAGAAACAATTCAAACACCCATTCCCCCCATAAAATATCTTGACATTCACATCCATTTGAGCTTCACTTTGTTTTCTTTGACACCTTTTTGTTCACTCAGTAATACCGCAATCCTGCAAGGAGTCATCGTGTATAACAACAATGTCGAGTTGTCTATTTTAGAATCCCTCGACCTGGAAATAATATGGTCCCAGGAGACACTCAAGGCATATGGTAGATATCCAAGGAATAATCTAATACTACTTAGGTAATTGGAGACGCCGAATATCGGGAAGGATCCCCGCCTGGAAATCCAACATCAACTACGCTCTAAAGCTTCATATATATCCTAAAAGCCACACTTTCCGCAAGGTGCTCTGCTCCTTTTCTCTGCTCACACCAGCGCCTAGGTATGCCTGGGGAGATCTACTGCGATGGCGGATCCTGGCGTAGCAGCGTCCACCTCCACCTCATAGTCCACAACTCCCGTGGGCTCAGCTGGCGCAGGAGGCTGCTCAAACATCGAAAAGTCGACGCCGTCACCCTTCAACAACTCAAAATACTCATCACCATCCTCGTCGACAATCACCTGTCGTCTCTTATGGCCCGGCTCGACGCCACACTCGTCTTGAGGACCAGGTGCTATGCACGTCTTGGGGAGTTCTTTTTCGTAGATGGCGTCGGGGCTGCGAAGCGAGCGCGCGGCAATTCTGGGTCGGTTGGGGCTATACACTCGCGACCTGGTCTTGCCCGAAGTCAAGGCATTGGGTGGGGCATCGCGGTAGGCGGCTGTGTATTGCTGATACTGGGGGTTTCTCTTGTAAAAGTCATCGTTGGTGAGGAGAGCATATCCGGGATCGTTGGGCTGTATCACGCTCGGCCAGCACGGATTGTCCCACAAGCCATCATCCCTGGCCGCTGGCTGTTCCCATACTTTGATCTCGAAGACGGCGTTTGGAATGGTGATCTTCAAACTGGTCGTGTATGTCGTCGTTCCTTGCTTGTCGACCTTGATATTGACATCACTTTTCTTGTCCGTCGTGACGAACTTCTCGTTGATCTCCGTCATGCCGGGGAGTTTTGTCTTATATCCGTCGTTCTTCGGACAGAATTGTCTCCACAATTGGCCGGCTCCACTGTTATCGTATTTCGGAATGAGCCGGATCATCTGGCCCTCGAGCCTTTCGAATACAGGTTCACCCCGATTAGTTCTTTTATTTGTTTTCTTGCCTCTCCAAAATGCACGAGGGGGCCATTCGTCTCTATCGCACAATTTTTTGTTGGTCCATTCAACACCCCAATCCCAGTGGTGCTGGGCGGCCGGCGGCATCTCTTCGTCTTTTTGATGCCCAAAGAAGCCCCAATGAGCGGTCGCCAATCCGTGTTTCGAGGTGTCTGCAGTCGCCCAACATGTGAATCGGTTCATGTCGGGGTTATTCTTGTGGACGCTCATGACTGAACTGTAGTGGTAACAGGCGTGAGACCATTTCTTGCTGCATGTGATGAGTGGGGTTGTCATATAGGTCTCGGTCTTGGTTGTGACTGTCTCGTGTACTATTGTGGGACAATTGTTCTTCTTATTGTTGTTGGCTCTCTTGCCAATCCATTCTCTGTGGCTCTCCATGACCACATCTCGTTCTTCCAGATTGTAATCGGTCGGATCTCTCTTGTGAAGATTGCACGCGTTGGGCTCCTTGTCGTCGTCCTTGTTGCCCTCCTTGCGACAGTTTCCGAGCACCTTTTGCAACGAGTCGTCATGCATCTTGAACGTAGGACCCATCTTACTAACGCCTGCTTTAGTCTGCTGTCTCCTGGCTGACCCAAGGTCGAGGAAATCTCTCGGCTTGCGAATACGGCCAGCACTCAGTAATGACATGATCGCCATGGGCGCATTGGACGGGTCGCCAACGATGTCGGCGATACTGAGGGCTGTGTTGCCAACCAATCCTCCAATAGCAATCATACGGGCAACGGTCGCCGCGCCGGCTGCTATGGCGCCGATTTCTCCAACAAACGGAATGAAGAATAGCAGGGCTGATATGATGTTGAGAATTAAAGCCTCCTTTTCCTCCTTGATGATCTCACCGCCCTTCTTCTTTGCATCTTCCATGGACTGAATAGCCTGCGCCAGGAGGAAGATGGGGACCGACAACACCTGGAGCACATCGCCGTTGCTCCCGTCCCAAATACCAGCGACTACGTCGAAGAATCGCGATGATATGCTAGTGCGGATCTCGTCTAGGTTCTTCTTCACGTTCTTGATGATGTCCTTTGGATCCGGGATATCAAAGTCATCTCGCAGTTTGGGATAGCCCGTAACTGAGAGGATCAATGACGGCGTGCAGGGCTGTGGAGTCAAACCGACGGGTGGCGGGCAGTTTTGGGCAATCTCATTGGGGTCTGTGTTGATCTTGAGCTCCCCAAACTCGACCCAGTCTTCAATGGCGCCCGTATCTTCCTCGAGTGCCTTCCAAAAGCCGTCCTCGTCCTTGAGCGTAAGCTTGATAATGTTCATGCCCACGACGGCGATGTGGTTCTTCAAGTCAGAACAAGGGCCCTGCCACGACCCCGAATGCGTGCCGTCCGCCTTAACGTCGCAGTCGAAGAAATCTCGGTATTTGCCGTCGTGCCAGCTAGTGAACTTGCCCATGGCCTGCTTAACGGAGTCCTTCATGACGCGTCGGTAAGCCGCAAAGTTCTTATCATATCCATTATCAACATCGTCATAGCTCTCCAAGGACTTGTCGAGTATCTTTTCGAGAACGTTGATGGCGAGGATGGGCTTACAGTCGTCGGCAATGTCTCCGTCGTTTGCAAGTTCCTCGAGGTCGGTGTAAGTCTTGCTCAGGGGACATTTCTTACCGCCCGAGAGACCATTGTCGTCACTGTCGCCACTGCCGATGCCACTATCGCCGTAGTCCTTATCCAGATCGACGGCCCAGTCAGAGACACCGCCGAAGTTGAGGCCCTTGTACTTGTCGACACGCCCGCTCTTGGTCTTGTCGTTCATCCAGGCCACCCACTCGGTGCCGCCATACACAACAATATCCGAGTCGGAATCATTATCATGCCATTCTTTCGCGTTAAGAAGATTCTTGTTCCAGAGAATCTCGCGAATCTCGGCCGAAGAGATGTAACCTTTGGTGTCTGTGCAAGGGCCAGCCTTGGCGTCAGACTTGCTCCTGGTGCCGGTGTATGTGCACATTGGGCCTGTGCAGCCTTCCTTTGACATGTGGAAGCTACGCCCGTAGCTCGCGATACCCACAAAGACCTTGTACGAAGGAACACCAGCCTTCGTGATCATGGCAAGGGACGTCATAGTCTCGGTAAGGTTGACGTGTGAACGCAGACAGTTGCCCCCCGGACAACCTGGACTCGCCCACTTATTTCCGTAGTCCCACTGCCCGTGAAGGTCGTAGGACATGTAGACAATATAATCAACCACTTTGGCAATGTCCTTGATAGGGAACTGCTTGAGGTACCAGTAGGAAGCAGGTGTCGCGATGGAGACAGACTTATTTCCCAGCCTGCGTTTAACCATCTTTAGAAACTCAAGATAGTCCCTGCCCTCGTTGGGGTTGGAGCTCGGGTTGATATCGGGGATATCCGGGGCGGAGGGATATTCCCAGTCAAAGTCGATACCATCGAGCCTGTTATCCTCGACAAATTTAACCACATTCTCAGCAAACTTGGCACGATTGGCCGGCAGAACAGCATTACGGAGGATGTGGACGGTATCGCCCTCAGCAGAGAAGGCCCACCCGCCCAAGGACACGATCCTTTTGATGCCGGTCATCTTCTTTAATAGATCGAATTGGGTCTTCAGCTTGCTAGTGTCGATCCGGAAGTCGGGAGTAACGTCGGGGAAGGAAAAGTGAATGTGAGTGTACTTCTTTGTGTCCACGTCCGTGACGTCCATATTCAGACAGGGCCGGTTCTTGTTCCAAGCCTCAAAGTAAGCGATTCGTGAGAAGCTAGACGGGCCCTTGTCGTTGTTCACAATGTCCATGCCACAGTTGGAGATGCAGCCATTTTTGCCAGGCTTGGATGTACCCGGCGCGCCATTGTCGGCGGGGGCCTTGGTGCAGAAGTCTTTGTCCATACCACACTGGCCCCAGATGTTGCAGCAGACGTTAAGGGGGCAGGGGTTCAATTCGGCGAGATTCTTGTTGCCGCGAGGTTCGCCGCCGCGCTTCTGAGGGCCGCAAGCGGCGTTTGCAATAGGGTTAGGCATAGGGGGTTTGCCCTTGGACAAGCAAATCTTTTGTCCTGCTTGAAGATCTTTGCAGCCGGCGAAACCCCATGTGTTCTTGTTGAAGTCTTCAATGTCTTTCGTGGTAATAAAGTGTGCATCGGCATATTCCCAGCAATTAACATCCTTCTCGACGTCGATGGAAAAGCAGTTTCCGCCGGCATCGGGCTTGGGTCGAAAGTCTGGAAGGGTACCCTCATTACAGCAAACATGCTGCTTGGCCTTGAGTTTGTTGCAGAAGTCCGGTTTTTTGCTGTTGAACTTTCGAAATTGCTTGAGAGTGGTGCCGCAGCGCTTGGCTAGGTCACCACAAAGATCACCCTGCCCAACCATCTCGGCACGGCACTCAGCCCTGCGGTGCAGAGTCTGAGAGGCTTCGCGTCCTGAGGTGGCGTTCGATTTGTGTCCATGAGCTGTTCCGTTTGCTGGCAGCAGAGAACTATTGATAGACCAGAGGTCGAGTTCTGTGTCCTTGAATCTTGCAGTGTAATCCCAGCCCTCAAGACACCTTGCGTTCTTCCAGAGAGACAGGGCCTCCTGAACTGCCGTCATGTTGCCTTGCAGATCGGCAACAACGCCGACTCTCCAGACGGCGGGTCGGACTGTCTGGCAGTTGCTGACGGAAAAGCGTCCGGCCTCGTAGAACTCCTTGGTCTGAACTTTGCTGACAAGCCTCTTCACAAAGGGCACCGCGCTCTTCTTGCCTACCGCAGAGCCGACAAAGAGACCTGCGACGGACTCGCGGACTTTTGCAAACATGACGGCCGACTTGCAGTTATCTGCAGCATCCAGGTGCTTCTGGAGGGCCTCGAGCGCCAAAGCAGTGTCGTTGATGCTGCCATCAACTGGGCTGCTGTCGTCGGGGACCCATTCGTGGTAGTGGACGCTTGTCTTGTTCGAGTTCTTGTGCATATCTGAGGCACACGTCGTCTTGATCGACTTGACGTCGCCCAGGGAGCGCTTCTCAGGTTCGCCGGGGCTGAAAGGGGTAGGGTTGTAGACATCGGCCTTGACATCGGGGTCTTCGGATACCGTGCAGGCCCGGAAGGTGATGTGTCTGTCTTGGTCATTGACGCTGGTTTCCAGCATAGTATCGAAGAGCATGGGTTGCTCGCAGCGATGCAGAGCCACTTTGCCATGCAGATACGTCCAGTTGAGAGGGTTCGGTCCGGAGATTCTGCACAGTTCTGGGCACGGGTTTACAGGGCTGGCCTCGTCCCGTGCAAAGACGCTGCTGGCAAGACACAGCAGGCCGAAGCCCGCCGTAAGTGAGTGCCGCCACATTCTTAGAAGAGAGACGACGATGTCACCATACAGTAAGAAAACGAGTGTTAATGAGTGTTAATGAGGATATAAGTGAATGATTGAATGAACAAGTGAATGAATTGAGGAATGAATGACGGACGAAAAGTGACCGGAAGAACAAATTGTTTCGATGAATGATGAGTGAGGGACTCCCAAGGTAGATAAACAAGAGTTGATATTTACAAAGATACAGATCCACTGCTGCCAAGAACCAGTCGGAAGCGTTCATCCAACAACAACTCGGTTCGCTTCAGGCTACCAAGCTGAGTCGGACTGGAGACTTCCCGAATAGTGTATCGAAACAAGCACTATTACGGTGGACGAACGTTTTGAGTAGCCTCATCACAGTGGCATGCAAATAGAGGCTGGTATAGGTCTGATTCGGGCCGAGGCATTGATCCTGCTGGTGGACCCATGTCCTCGAAACAGGCAAGGAATTCAACGCCCACGGTAGCGCTTACTCTGTTGATTCTGAGCCTCAATCGGGGTCCAGGGTCCGGAATGCCCTGTGTTGGACCCCAATCGACGAGTCTAACTCCAAGTAGTATACCGGATCTTCAACTGCTGCCAGGAACGCTGCACGGGTGCGGGGCTTTTCCTGGCGGATCTGACGTTGAAGAATTGTATAATCACATTTTTTTCAAGGAGCTGAGTGCCGGGGGAGGCGCCGCCACCCGCCCCTGCATTAGTCCTTTCGGCTTGGGCCGACAAAGCAAACCTTAGTTTTCAGCTCCTATACCTATTGATACAGACTCTAGTGCGATGGAAGGACTGCCCTGGTCCGCATGGTAAGATCTGTTGCCAAGCAATTCGGCACCAGACAAGCCGGCGAGGAACCAGAATTTGAGGCACGGCCTCATTCCATGGTTGGTGAAAGTTATCTCCAACCGGGGTAATAGTAGGGTGGACTTTGATCCTTGATCGAGTGCTCGACGCATCCAGAATATCTCCTGGCTTCAGCACCCCCATCTCTTTCTCCAGTAGTTCTCTTCATTCCGGCCCAGCCAAGCTTCATACAATCGTCAAGGCTGGCTGCTTCTTTCCTTGCCTTTGAGAAGAAAACAACAACAACAACAACAACAACAACATGAGGCTTCCAGCCTTGTTGCTCCTGGCTTTGGCCCCGTTGCCTCTCCTGGCTGATCTCAATGCCTACGAAACTCTCATGTTTTTTGACATGTACCGCGCCGACTATGAACAAAACAAGAACAACTTCAAGATCGCCAAAGGTTGCAAGGACTGCAATTTCGAGCAATTCACCGTTCACATTGATCGTCTGGGCACCCTCTCCAGTGTGAGTGACGGCTTTGGAGACCCGATGGATCCTGGTCTCGACGAGATCGACGGGTGGAGTGGAAAGGATGACTTCGTTTACGATGCTAAGAAGCTTCTCGGGGGTCTCTGGCTCACGGAAGATGCGACCAACAGACCGGGACACCCCGATGTTATTGAGCGCCTGGTAGACAGGATGACGGTGCTTCGCCAGACTGCAGAGCCGAGCCGGCTCACCAAAATCACGGGCGCCATGGAGTTGGCTCACTACGGCCGGCGCAGAAGCCAGGCGGACGACATGGTTAAGTACATTGACGGCCGGCTCGAGAAGAAGCGACTGGGCAAATCCAAGACGCAGACTATTTCCTTTGTCGGAGGCCAATTCGAAGAGTTCAACTCCCAGGCCACCATCGAGTCTGTCTCAAGTACCAAGAGGGGTGCTATGCGGGACGAAATTGTGGCCATTGCGAGGGACTTGAACAGCGGCAAGGTTACTTCTGCTAGTAGCTCCAAGAGGGATCTGAGACGGTGGAATGAATTTTCCAAGCGGGATCTTTCATCAGGTATGAGCGTCATGTCCCTGCAGAGGGGTCTGGATACATTGAAGATGCCTGCTAGGAAGAAGTGTTAAGGCAGAGGAGGTCAGGAGAGCGCTGCGTAGTACACAGTAAGGGCACACTCTGGTACGATCTTGGGAGGTTTGGAGATGTCAACATCCCATGATCTTGAGCGCGCCAGGGTGCTAGAGGTGCGCACGCTGCAAGGATTACCGCCGCGTGAGGCGAGATTTAGTTGGATAGTTCTAGTTCAGTACTGTATGTATTCACTCATTTGTAAAGATCGTTGCCAGGAATCCACTTGAACCCTCATGATGTCCATCTTGCCTTGATATGGTTCAAACTCACCGGGAGTATCCCTACAAGGACCCGTTCTGTAGCTACGCCACCAACGCGTGATCGCAGCTGAAGAGACACAAACTAAGCCAACAATCGAAAGGTTTGTCGGTCCAGTCTGGGGCTGAGAAAGATCGGCAACCGGCAACCCGATCCTCCGCAGCTCCGCCATGCAGATGCATTATTCCATCCGCACGCTAACGTGAACATGTATGCACAGCCGTGAGGTCAGGCTCACTTGACAGGGTACCTTGCCTTAGTCGCGCGCCATCCACCCGGATGGAGTAAGGCTGTGCGCAGTTAGAGTAGCTTAAAATTCACGCAGGCATGTGCACGGTCAAAGATTTCAACATTGCCAACAAGCCCCGTTTCCTCAGCCCTCTTAATAGCGGCAACGCAGGGATACTACATAGAACATGCATCTATGCCATACCGGCCCTGGAACTACTTGTAGGTACAGTGGTTTACAACAATAGGTACCAGCCTTAATTACAAGATTACGCCAAGAACACGCCAAGAGCTCTGCGGCTCGTCCCGCTTTATTAATTAGTGTGTAAAGTGGAGGTCGCAAAGTGTCCAGGGACTCAACCAATATACCGACTCCTCTGGATACACTCTTCACTGACTGCCCACTAGAACCCAAACAAGTTTAGAGAAAAAAGAAAAAAGGATGGAAGTTTTTCGCCCACAGGGGCTTGAGCAACGTTCCAAGGACTTTTGCAAGCCACTGTTTATCCACAATCGTTGATGTACCCGTAGTCTCCATGTTCGGAGATGAAGCATTCGGCCGTGCAAAGAGCAATACGAGCTTACCGCGGCCCGGGTGTCTCATCACACAATGCGAATTCTCGTTGTGCGAGACTTCGCTCTCCAGAGCATGTGCCCCCGTTTTGTTTCATTGATAGATAAAGGGGGCTGAATAGCAAACTCGACTGGGTTGTAAAGCACCAAGCACGGGTCCTCCCTTATTCTCAGCTTCTTGCATATTCTGATCTCCTCCCCCCCCTTTGCCACTCGCTTGTTGTCAACATGGTAGCTCCCGTGCTCAAGCAACTGGCCGCCGCCGCTTTCTTGGCGCAGTCTCTCAGTCTGGCCTCTGCCAGCGCCCTTCCCCTCCAAGCCAGAGATGAGGGCGCGAAGCCGAACCTGCCGCACGCCTCCGACACCACGCCTTACTGCTCATGGTGGTCCGATTTCGACGGGTCAAAGACTTGTGAAGAGTTTATCGACTGGAGCTGGATTGATCTAAAGTCATTCTACCGTTGGGTACGTGTTGAACCTGATGTTATCTGGGAGGGAAGGCATAGCCTCAAAGTATACCCACTTACACTGATGCTTACAGAACCCTTCCGTTGGCTCAGACTGCTCTGGCATCAAGACCGCCAACAGCTATTGTGTCGAGGTCCAGAATGAGCCTGCGCTTCCTCCTGAGGAGACAAAGAAGCCCACTGCCGGTGGCAAGTCCAGCACGACTAGCAAGCCCGTCACCACCAAGGCTACCCCGACTACCACCAAGGCTAAGACGACGACTAGCACCACCAAGGCTGCTGGCAACGGCGTCGAGACGCCTGACCCCGTGCAGGGTGACATGGTTGACAACTGCAGCAAGTTCCACTTGGTTGAGTCTGGTGAATCGTGCGATGCCATTGCCAAGAAGTACGGTCTCACCCTGGCGCAGTTCACCTCCTTCAATGGCCTCAACGGCAAATGCACCGACCTCTGGGGCGACACCTACGCCTGTGTCGGTCTAATCGGCGGGAACCCATCCGTGACGGGTGCTCCGGCCAAGACCACTACCGCGCCTGGTAACGGTGTCAAGACCCCTGAGCCCGTCCACAACGGCATCGTCAAGAACTGCAACAAATTCTACCTGGTCAAGGATGGTGACTCTTGCGCCTCCATCGCCAAGAAAGGCAACGTCGCGGCCGCCAACATTGTGGCCTGGAACGGTCTCAACAAAGGCTGCACCAACATCTGGCTTGACACACACGCATGCATTGGCATCATCGGCGGCAAACCCCCGGCTACTACCACCAAGAAGACCACTACCATCAAGGCGGGCAACGGCATCCAGACGCCGACGCCGACGCAGCCCGGCATGGTCGGCAACTGCAACAAGTTCCACAAAGTCGGCGACGGCGACTCGTGCGCCAAGATTGCCAGCGCCAACCGCATTACCGTTGCCCAGTTCACCAAGTGGAACGGCCTCGACAGAAAATGCTCCAACCTCTGGGGCAAGACCTACGCCTGCGTCCGCATCGTCGGCTTCACCCCGACCGTCACCACCAAGAAGCCGACCACGACAAAGAAGCCTGGCAACGGCATCAAGACGCCCACGCCCACTCAGGGCAAGATTGTCGCCAACTGCAAGAAGTTTGAGCTCGTCCGTGCCGGCGACACGTGCGAGGCGGTCGCCAAGCGCCGCCGCATCACGGTCAAGCAGTTGACTACCTGGAACCCGTCCATTGGCAGGGACTGCAAGAAGCTGTGGTCCAAGGCGTACGCCTGTGTCGGTGTTTGAGCAGTATACTAAAGGGAGAATTTATTAATATCAGGGAAGGAAATGGCACTCTGACGTATAATCAAGGACTTGCTTGGAACGAAGCACAATGGGACCGATGGACCATCTCGGAAGTCACCAAAGACATATTCTTGCTCTTCTGCCCTGTCCAGCCTCTAATCTCGCCCCCGTCGTAGTATCTGCTGTCTTATGAGTGGGATATTCTAGTCCGTAGATCTCTGTGTCTCATCCCGTCCTACAATAAAACGCTGCTTGTACAGTCTCAGAAACTCAGCCTTGTCCCAGCCCCCCCCCTCACCATCGCCAGGCCAGCCCACCTTCTTCATCAGCCTAGCCTTATTACTATGGCGAGTATGGTCTTCAATGTCAGAATCCGAGTCTGGTTCCGATCTATATTCCCAACCCATGTTATAGGGTTCAGCATATATATTTGTTGGGCCTCGCCCAATCCAAGAGAGTTCCCGGAAGCGCTTCTTGCAGAGTTCAAAAAAGTCGGCGGGTTCGTATACGTTGCACGTGCTCCGCCACTCGTTCGCTTCATCATCCTCAAACTGTTCAAGAACACTATTCAGGGGAACTGGGGGCTCGTCATGCCCGATCGGGTCACCCCAGTATATGTAGCCGTCCTTGGTATCCAGGACAACGTAATAGCCATTCCTGCTCGTAGTGACAGCAATAGCCGCGCAGGAAGGTGGAATCGGGGGGTCTTGATCAGTAAGAGGCGCAGCAATGCCTTCAATTTCACCCTCGCGGATCATTGTCTGTATCTTCTCGTGACGGTAGTTGACGATATGCGTGTCATCCATGATGAATGGCGCGCAGGTGCCGTAGTAATCGTGGTCAACGTAGGGCAGATGGCGGAGTAGGTCCATGACTGTATCATCCCTCTTGAGGTTGGCCAAGGTTTGCTGGTTGATGTTGGACCAGCCGCCGGGGGGAGCCTCGTCAACAGTGAGTTCCCAGAAGGCGCGGTTGCAGAAGTTGTAGTAGTCAGTCAAGAGACGGATGAATTCGTCTCGGTCGTATGCCATGATGAGTGGTTGTAGGTCGTGTTTCCAAAGGTGATCGAAGGGCTGCAGTGAAATGTGATGTTGATCGTGACGAGAGAGAGAGAGAGGCGTGTGGGAGATTCTTATTAGGTATTGTGAGATATGTGGGGCCTGGTAATCGTCTGCAATGAGATCCTTGTCTCGGAATCAGGCGGCAAATTCGACCGAAAACAAGAATGGATCCGACCAAGGAGGAAAAGGAAGACAAGAGCTGAACTGACGACTGGGCAAAGGTGGAGAAGCAGGGGGCAGTGCCCCTGCCAAGGACCCATATATGCGCTTCCTGACAAGGATTGGTATGTACCTACGGAGTAGACATAGCGGGTGAGACACGCGGACACGGTGTGTGCACTGCACATCTCCTTGAATGTGCGCTGAAGTAACGCGCTAATTTTTGACCAACTGGACAGTATTTTATTGGAGCCGGTGGCAAACAAAGTTCCTGAGGTATAGTTAGTTGTCAACTTCCTAAAATTAATGGTAATAAAATTTGTACCTGGGAATATGTAGAGACTAGTTAACTAGTACCTCAAACCTCCTTTCGCACATTCAAGGACATAGACACTCGTTAATCAGCTGCTATCCCCGCAAAAGTCTCGTATCAGCCCTATCAGGCGGTTGCGGCCAGAGCTACATAGGACCTGGATCGGCCACGCGAGCATACTCTGCCATTTCGGCTCGAGGTACATCTAGATGGCACTGTAAAGGAACGGGCCAGGGATTCCCGCGAGTTGTATGCGTAACCGTCTCGCCGTCAAAGATACGGATTATGTTGCCGCCTCTCCTCAGAGGCGGGCTTAAGCAGCCCCAGCGCAGGGCAGCCCGTACACACACCGGGTCCGGTGCGAATAAGATCAGCTTAGTCACAGCCGGATGAGGCATTTTCTTCCTAATTGAAGCCCACAACGCTATCAATTAAACCTATGACAACTCTCTCTTAGCATAATAAACCCAATAAATCCAATACAAACTCCCACTCACTTCCCTGACGATATTCTTCCTCCTGAAGACCAATTTAACTCACGAGAGGCATTGCATACAGCAATTAATACTTAGGCAGCGCCGCAAGGCTATACCTTCGTGACAGGCAGGTCTAGGAAGAGCCAGAATAGGAAAATTAATATTAAATTCAACTGTAACCATGGAGGAAAGCCTCCTATCCTCTCCTCTAAGAAATGGCTTTAGCATATTATATCACAATGCACAAATTACCGCTTTTCTGTTATTACTAAGCAAAGCTCATGTAAAACAATATGGAACCTAAGGCATCGTCCTAGGAATACCTTTAATACACATAATCATAAGCCTAGCTTTAGCCAAAAAGCACATCCAATACATCTCATCCGGCTATAACTAAGCTGATCTTATTCGCACCGGACCCGGTGTGTGTACGGGCTGCCCCTCTCAACAAATCACTCTTCAAGGAATACACCATACCATCATCATCTATAGATAATACTTTATCTGCTTTATCCACCTCACGAACAAACAAAGCAAGCAACTAGATCTGATATTAGGGAAAACATCAAATTTTCAACCTCTATATATTTCGTATGTGATACGAAAAGGTAGGTGGTTCAATAGATGTAAGAAGAAGGATGATGATTGTTTGCTATCTTGTGGTGAAGGCAGGCCTTAAGGGCCTGCCTAGGTCACGAGTACCACGTGACCCCTTTTTGCATCAGTATGATATTGCACCAAGCTATCCATCTATTTCATCTTGGGCTACAAAGTCCATTGCTATATCTTCAACTGCAGAGCTTCATGATCCTTAGCTAACTACTTCTAATATAACTTGTTGGAATATAGGTGAATGGGATGAATAAGGCAACGTGAGGGAAGCCGGCCCGGAGGCCGGCAGAACTGTTTATTAGGCGCAGGCGTAGGCCATCCCCTACAAACCCCAGAATAGCTAGCTAGCCTAGCTAGAACACATACATAACAACAATAGAAACTCACATCTTCAGAAGCAGCTGCACAAGAGAGTGATTACATTGCTGAGCCGGAAAGCAACCCACATAACTAATAAAGATCACTTGTCACATTCGTAGCGCTCAAATACCTTTGAACATCAGCCACCCCCTAAAATGATCTGTATTTATCAAGCTAAAAGGGGGAATTCTGCTGAATCACAACTTCCTCTACTACGAATACTTCCGGTCTCCCACACCACAATCGTACAACAACAAAGAAAATAATAGAGTCTGGAGGATGCTTATATAGAAGACATATAGGAAATTTATTCCCATTTGAACAAGTTTACCCTTTAAATCGAGGCACATCGGGAATTATTATATCATCATACAACATTGACTTATATTCCAAACTCTTCTTCGAAGAGCTGTTTTTGTGTAAACCCACGAGGTTTGGCTTCACCTGTTAATGTAGATAGTATAAAGATAACGCCGAATAGCTATAGAGTTCTGTTGAGAGTGGGCTGCAGCCTAAGACAACCCCACCTCTGACTTTGGTACAGCCTGCAGCCGTGATAGCTTAACAACAACATCAACATGTTCAGTGACCCTCACTCCACGTTCCACAAGTTCTCATAGTTCCTACATTACACACTTAGACAGGCAGGCTCAGAATCCGAGAGACGCGCCACTTTTGCAGGATGGGTTAAAATTAATAAGGTAGACTGCTATTAAGATATTATACTGTCGGCATCTTGCAGGAGTTGTATAATATCTAGATGGCCTTTAGATGATGCAGCCTGGAGAGCATTGCTATACAAGCCGCCCTGCGCATTAATATTGGCTCCTGCTTGCAGTAATTGTTGTACAATATCTAGATGGCCTCTAGATGATGCAGCCTGGAGAGCATTGCCATAATAGCCACCCTGTGCATTGATATTGGCTCCTGCTTGCAGTAATTGTTGCACAATACCAAGATGGCCTTCAGATGATGCAGCCTGGAGAGCATTGCCGAATTGGCCGCCCTGTGCATTGATATCGGCTCCTGCTTGCAGTAATTGTTGCATAATACTAAGATAGCCTTTAAATGATGCAGCCTGGAGAGCATTGCCATATAAGCTGCCCTGTGCATTAATATCGGCCCTTGCTTGTAGTAATTGTTGTACAATATCTAGATGGCCTCTAGATGATGCAGCATAGAGAGCATTGCTATAATAGCCACCCTGTGCATTGATATCGGCTCCTGCTTTCAGTAATTGTTGTACAATATCTAGATAGCCTTCAGATGATGCAGCCTGGAGAGCATTGCCATAATAGCCGCCCTGTGCATTGATATTGGCTCCTGCTTGCAGTAATTGTTGCACAATACCAAGATGGCCTTCAGATGATACAGCCTGGAGAGCATTGCTATATAAGCCGCCCTGCGCATTAATATTGGCTCCTGCTTGCAGTAATTGTTGTACAATATCTAGATAGCCTCTAGATGATGCAGCCTGGAGAGCATTGCCATAATAGCCACCCTGTGCATTGATATTGGCTCCTGCTTGCAGTAATTGTTGCACAATACCAAGATAGCCTTTAGATGATGCAGCCTGGAGAGCATTGCCGAATTGGCCGCCCTGTGCATTGATATCGGCTCCTGCTTGCAGTAATTGTTGCATAATACTAAGATAGCCTTTAAATGATGCAGCCTGGAGAGCATTGCCATAATAGCCACCCTGTGCATTGATATCGGCTCCTGCTTGCAGTAATTGTTGTACAATATCTAGATGGCCTCTAGATGATGTAGCCTGGAGAGCATTGCCGAATTGGCCGCCCTGTGCATTGATATCGGCTCCTGATTGTAGTAATTGTTGCACAATACCAAGATAGCCTTCAGATGATGCAGCATAGAGAGCATTACCGAATTCGCCGCCTTGTGCGTTAATATCGGCTCCTGCTTGTAGTAATTGTTGCACAATATCTAGATAGCCTTCAGATGATGCAGCATAGAGAGCATTGCCATACAAGCCGCCCTGTGCGTTAATATTGGCTCCTGATTGCAGTAATTGTTGTACAATATCTAGATGGCCTCTAGATGATGCAGCCTGGAGAGCATTGCTATAATAGCCGCCCTGCGCATTGATATCGGCTCCTGCTTGTATTAAACGCCTAGAAGTTCCCCCAAGGCCTTTAAAACAAGCATAATATAACCTGCTTGCATTTGGGGCCCCGAGATTGTTATCCCACTCTTTGTCCGGTTGGTGTAAGTGGCCCCATTGCTGGAAGGTTGTTTCATCCTGTAGAAACTCTACAATTTCTTTAATCAGTTCTCCTGGCTCCCCTGACATAATAGCATAGTCCATCCAAAATTCTGCTGCGTATTGTGCCATTGGGAAGTTTTGCCGGATTGTGTCGAGGTCCCCCTTGATATCTGTTAAATATATTAAACAAGTCCTTGTTATATTAATCCCCGAAACTTTAATATTGAATTGGTCTTGTTCAAGAAGAAACTCCTTTACAGATAAATGAGCTAGATGTAGCTCCTCTTTATCTTGCCTATACCATGTGGTAGACTGAACAATTGATACCAGACCTGGGCAGTGTCGTAATACCTCGTTTTTATCAAATACTCTGCCTTTTATATCAAAGTATTGTGACTTTCCTTCTACTTCTGTAGCAATAATCTCTATAGCCTCCGATATACCTAATGGTCGTTTAGAGTAGACTAGAAATCGTAATAGTCGTAAAGCATTTCTATTGAGCTTTGTGGGTATACTCCTTAGCATCCGGTTATATGTCTCACTTAAACTTTCAGGCAATTCATCAAGGGCTTCTTCAATTGCCTTAGGACTTGGGCACTTGGAGAGACTATCCATTTGACAAGCTGCCCATCTAAACCTAGAGTCCAAGTTAGAACTTTCTATACACCTAAACCATATTTAAATAACTCACATCCCATCGGCCTTATCTCCAACCTTATTGCAAATTTGTTTGAGCAGATCTTTAGATAAAGGCTTATGTGAAAACCCAGAGTCCTGTAGTCTTGCGGTGACATAGGAGCGAATATCAAGATTAATTGCTTTATTATTAAGCTTCAAGCAATTCTTTTCTCCAATTAGAGGAGGAAGCTGACGAGTGAACTCGGCCTCTGGGCGGCTAGTATATAGTAGCTGAATATAGCTTAGCTCGCTCTTCGATAATATCTCCTTTATCCAGGATAGAATCTCGTCTCTTGTTGTTGATTCATCTAATGCATCGAGAATAATAAAGACTTTTTTCTCATCCACTAGCATTTTAGATACAACTTCTGATAGAGCTTGTGTTGTAGGCTGTCTTGCGGGTTGTGTTTGGCTAGCCTGGTGTGCCTGGAATAATCTATCGAGGCATGCTGCAGAACTAACATTCCTAGTATAGAGTTGATCGGCAAGCGATCGCAGCATGCCGTCTAGGGTTTGTTTCATGGTGTCGCGAAAGTCAAAGAAGAACCTAAGGATAATATGGTTATCTGCCTTAGCATGGTTGTCGAGATGATCAAGTATTGTTGTACTAAGAACAGTTTTACCACTGCCTGCTAATCCATATAACCAAAGATGCTGATATAAGCCTGAATACCAGTTCTTAAAGGCTAGGCTGTCTAAAAGCCATGTGCCAGTATCTGGGTGGCGACTTTTCTTTGCATGATTGGTATTTGTAGAGGGATCAGGTGGAGAGAGCCAGTGTTCAATTTCGCTGTGGTGATGCTTTGTCTCTCTTGTTTCAACTATAGCTCGTATATTATTAACATCTTTGTTTACTAGGTCTATGTTAGCTATCTCACAATAAAGTCAATTATAATACTAACTGGAATCAAGACTCTCGCTAATTCGACGCTCTGCGTCCACTTTATTAAGCGGAATTTGGAGTAATAGGTCTTTTGCATATGCTGCTGCCATCATAGCCGCAAAGCCTTGCCATTGCTTGTTCTTATGTGAGTCAGAGTAGTCACAGATCCCACGGATTACCAAGCACGGAAAGTGATTCATTAGGCCAGCTGCCTCCATTTCAAAGCAAAGAATCCCATGCTCGGCCACAAGCTTATCTCGGAATTGTGCATCCTTCATCAACTGATTTGCGCTGGCAATTAAGCCATAGTGAATCGACGGATCATCCTCTTCTTCATCCCGTTCTCTCCGAGTTATTGTTAGGTGTGATAAATTATTGTCATCTTCACTGCAACATCTAGGTTGAGTTGCATTATGTATAAAATCGGATTGGTATAGCTTATCAGTTGTTATAGGTGGGCGCAGGTATTTTTTCCGCTTCTTAATATTCTTCAGTGCTGCATTGGTATTCTTATCAAGTTGATGGCCATTCATTTCGTACTGGGCCTCAAGTGCACTCACTGCTATTCGCAGTAGCATAGGCGGCTGGTCCAAGACGCCTGTTTGTTGGAAGCTCTGGCTTTGAATGGTTTTACCAAAGTCATACTGAAGAACACCACTCTTTCCATCTCGAGGAGCACTGACAACAATATCGCCCAGCCGAATATCATGCTCTTCACTTGGCGCACCGCCACCAATTCCAACCATCAATCCAATGCGCACGTTCGGAAAGGTATGCAGCATATCTCTTGCAACAATGGCAGCAGAGGTAGTCCCATATTCTCCATTAGGCAAGACAGCCACTACAACATTGTGCTTTCCCATCTTGCCTAGTGCATAGCTATTGTTATCATTTTGATGGACTTGTTCGGGACCTTTATGCTCTTCATCGAAGAAAGCCTGGGCGGCGACAAACTCGGTGGTAATGGCACAGATCCAACCAACGGTGTACTTCTGGGGGTCTGACATGGCTGATATTGTAGGCAAAGAAAGATAAAGTGCGAGTAATTGTAAATGAGAGAATATAGAAGAGAAAAGGAATAAAGTGGTCAGCTTTTGTTAGGCACAAGATCAGGCTATTGCTGGTTACATAATCGGCTTACATGCAGCAGCTTACAGTGAGTTTGCGGCAATAATTGGCCAAGATATGCAGGCAGCAATAGTGTGATCAGCCAGAGCCCATGACATGGTGTGTACGGAAACTTGCTTTATATGGGATACACAAAAAAGCATGCATTAGGTCCATTTAGGCTAATTGGTTATTTTGGGCAGCCCGTACACACACTGGGTGGCAAGCGTTACATGCACCGCTAGCGGTGCAAATAATATCACGTGACTCTTGCACCCCCAGCGGTGCAAATAATATTCGTTATGTAAGCTGTGAATAAGACCTCGTTGAATTCGGAAGCCTAAGTATTAAGACAGGTGACTAGGTCCTAAAAGATCTAGCCTATAGTGCATTGATAGTGATGTTCTTAAGTTTTTGCTTATTTGTCTTATTTTTTAGTGTTATTGTGGGTTGTTTTCCGGCTCAGCAATGTAATCACTCTCTTGCGCAGCTGCTTCTGAAGATGTGATTTTCTATTGTTGTTCTGTGTGTGTGTTCTAGCTAGGCTAGCTAGCTATTCTGGGGTTTGTAGGGGAAGGCCTGCGCCTGCCCCGGATAAACAGTTCTGCCGGCCTCCGGGCCGGCTTCCCTCACGTTGCCTTATTCATCCCATTCACCAATGTTCCAACACACAAATTACCGCTTTTCTGTTATTACTAAGAAACGCTCATGTAAAACAATATGGAACCTAAGGCATCGTCCTGGGAATACCTTCAATACACATAATCATAAGCCTAGCTTTAGCCAAAAAGCACATCCAATACATCTCATCCGGCTATAACTAAGCTGATCTTATTCGCACCGGACCCGGTGTGTGTACGGGCTGCCCCAGCGCAGCAGCTGCTTAGTCAACCCGGCGGGTAGCAGGCAAGCATGCAAGCGAAAGGCGAACAAATTTTGCTGAATAACGATTCTACCTCTTTTCGGCAATGCAGAGCCCGACAGCAGGCTGAGACTCCCCCCTGCCACGGAAATGATTTGCTGTATTGTTCAACAGGCGAAGGTCTACCCCACAAAATCGACCCAGAACCACCCGACTAGCTCGCTTGGCTGACGCCAGCCAGTTTTGCTGACTACTACACATCTGGAGTAGACCATGATGTCCAAGCAGATCAAATTCAGAGTTGATAAGCCCGAGCACTAAAAATGATGGATTTCTGGGCATATATAAATGCGAGCAATGTCCTCATTTGAATATCCAGCAGATCAAGTGAGCCTCAAACAACTATCAACGAATCCTCAATTGTCTTTCCTGGAATTCACCATGTCCAAGTACAACGAAACCACCACAGCCAGCGAGCTCGTCTCGAATTACACCAACATCATCAGGGGTAAAACTATCCTCACGACTGGTGTCACCACTAACAGCATCGGGCAATATTTTGTCCAAGCTGTGGCTGCCGCATCCCCAGCTCTGCTCATCCTCGCGGGCCGTAACCCTGTCAAGCTCCAGCAAACCGCCAATGCTGTTGGCGCTGCGCACCCAGGCGCCCAGACACGCAACCTTGTTATTGATCTGGGCTCACTTCAATCAGTGCGCAAGGCAGCCGCTGAAGTAAATTCGTGGAGTGACGTGCCCAGTATTGACGTCGTCGTAAACTGTGCGGGGGTCATGGCTATTCCATTCTCGCTTACAGCCGATGGTTTCGAGACACAGTTCGCTGTCAATCATGTCGGCCATTTTCTCTTCACCAACTTAATCATGGATAAAGTTCTTGCTTCCGAGTCCCCCCGCATCGTCAATGTTTCTAGCAACGGGCATCGACTAGGCGCAATTCGATGGACAGATCCTCATTTCAGTGTAAGCCATTGTATTCTCATCAAAAGGTCCCTCACATCAATCTAACTCGTGCAGAACGGTGAAACATACGACAAATGGGTTAGCTACGGACAGTCCAAGACTGCAAACATGCTCTTTTCCGTTTCGCTTGCAGAGAAGCTTGGAAACCGGGGTCTCCTCTCCTACAGCCTTCACCCTGGTGTCATCATGACCACATCCTTGGGTGACCACATTGACGATGATTTTTCCTCACTCAGTGAGCACATGTTACCAATTACACACGAGCCTTACTAACAGAAAACTTAGGGCACATAGATAGGATGCAAGGCCATAAGGAAGGATGGATGGAAAGCTTCAAGGCTGTTTCCATTGAGGTGGGTGTCGCCACACAGGTGTTTGCGGCCTTCGACCCTAATATTGCAGCGAATAATGGGGCATACCTTGAAGAATGCCGCGTTGCGGACCCATATACTAACACACTTAAGCCTTGGGCTACTAGCCCTATTGAGGCGGACATGCTCTGGAAACTATCAGAGCACTTGGTGGAACAGAGGTTCAATTATTGACGTGGCTTTTGTGTAGATATCCACTGGGACAACGCTCTACTTGGTTAAACCCTCATTAAGGGTTTGTTGTTGATAGTTTGCAAAGAAGCACACCATGACCAACTCGACTGGGTTCTAGCTCAGGCTTCACTCAAGTCTTTATACATGGAAAGATGTTTTATTGCATACTATATAAGTTCACAGGTACTCCGTCAACAAGTCGGAGCATTATTGTCTCCCTGGAAGTGACCCGAAGACAAGAATCTACTGTGGCACTGGCAATTTGATCACTACCAGCCACAATAAGCCAATTATTATGGTCTTCACTCTTCTGTATTGTAACCATTGATGCGAACAGCAGAAGCAACCACACACCATACGAAATCGTCAAGATTTGAAACAACATAGACAGCATCACCGACAATAAGACCAGGTCCCACGATAGTTGGGATAGGCATCTGAGGTCGTGTGCCATGAAATCGCTCGCCCTGATGTTTGATGAGCATCTCAGAAATGAACTTGGACTGTGCATAACCCTCTGCACCCTTAAGGATTTCGAGTATCTCATTATCGGTCTCATTGGTACACCTCATATATCCACCCGTGACAAATATGAGCTTGACTGGGCAAGGAGCTGTGGCCCAAGCTGATAAAAGGTCAACGGTACTATTGACGTTTGTATTGCAAATTTCATCATAGTTTATGTGCCAGTGTACCAAAGCACCATGATGAATAATTACATCAATGCCATCATTTGCACTTGAGCCAATCCACACCCGTTTACTATTGTCAATCCCAAGGTGAGGATGAGCCAAATCTCCTCTCCAGGCCTCGAGACGGTAATCAAACTCCGGCTCCCACCATTGGGCCTTCTGTGCAGATTCAATGGCTCGTTTCTTGGCGTTACTGTCGCTATGAGCATGAACCAGACAGATGACCTTTGTGATCTGGGATCTCTGGAGAAGCTCGCGAAGAATTTGGGTGCCAAGGAATCCCATCGCACCCGTCAAGAGAATCAATGTGGGGGATCTGCGTTACAAGGGACTGGTATCGTCTGGCAAAGAGAGCTGATTAAGTTGGCTTTCATACTTTTGAATCTCCAATCGGAGGTCAAACCCCGATTCGCGGGTTCACTTGCATTAAGCCCATTTCCATCTTTGGTAACATCTGCTATTTCTCCAACAAGACCAACTAGGGTTCGAATGCTGGTCTCGGAATGAAGGTATGTAGATAATAAAATGGTGACATCATATGTCTTTCGGATCCAGTTCGACAAAGATATGGCTGAAATAGAGTTAAGTCCATAATGAATAGGGATAATATTTTTACCAAGGAAGTCTCCCTGCTGGCCGCCATTGTCAAGAGGGTGAAGAAGGCTGCTGAGCTTTTCACAGATTTGCATTGCGATTCTTTCATTTGTGCAGAGTCTAGCCGTGATAGCGTTTGATCCGCCAATGGCCTTATAGGTCTTGTCGTCCATATTCTCTAACCAGACCTTGATCGCAGGACGATGAAGTTTACCAGAGACCATTGCAGGCATGGCCTGGACAACAACCCAAGTGGAAGGAATCATGTATTTCGGGGGGGATTTGAAAATCATATCTCGTAACTGTATGTTAGCCTTGCTTGTCCTGGAACTCGGCGCGGAATTAAGTAGCTGAAGCTTGGTATGTGGAGTGGAGGCGATGGAGGCTGAGGCGTCTTTGAGGGACAAGATTGCAACCAGACGGTTGTTCAAAGAATCTTTCTTAGGAACCATTACCATCAAGTGGTTAACATCACTACTGCGCGAAATTTAGTGCTCAATCTCGCCCAACTCGATGCGCTGCCCGTGAATCTTGACCTGAGTGTCCTTGCGTCCAATAATGGTAAAAGTACCGTCTGAATTAAGACGCACCAGATCACCAGTTCGGCAAAAGCGGGTCTGAATATCGCGGCCCATACGAGGGGACCACGCTAAGCCTCTAACAAAAGCCGCTTGTGTTCTTTGAGGCTCATTGAGATAGCAGCGGGCGAGAGCTGTTCCTTTGATCAAGAGCTCACCAATAAATCCAATAGGTACAAGACGATTGGGTTCTTCGGTATCGGTGACCCAAGCTTCAAAGAGCACATCCTGAGGGATAACCGATGTTGGAGGGCTCAGAAGAAGCGGTAAGACCACTATTGGTGGAGGCGAGGACACAGAATTCGCCAAGTCCGCAGGCGTTGATCAATTCAACTCGAGGAGCCCATAGCTCCATGTTACGCTGCGTTAGAGGCTCACTTCCCAGTATCGGGGTCTTAATTGGTGGAACAGTGTCAGGCTTTATAGTTTGAATAAAAGATGGTGTCAAGAGAGCCCAATTGACGTTCATATCGGCAATTACACGGGGAGGGTCACCAGTAATATCTTCCTGGCGAGGAATACATACGTAGGCGCCAGCAAGCACATGAATAACCATTTCCGCAATACTGGCATCGAAAGTATACGATGCAAATTGTAGGCAGCATGATTGAGATGTCAATGATAAGGACTGGGCCTGATCAATAGCGCTGACACTATAGGAATGGTGTTCGATGACTGCATCCCTAGGAGTACCAGTTGTACCAGAAGTGAAAATTATATATGCAGGACTAGTTGCAGGGGTATCAGGCAGGCCTTTATGGGTCGAATGGCGGAAACAGTTTGCTCATTGACAACGACCAGAACTTTGTCCAATGCCTCAACCATTGGCTTGGAAGAAGTGGAGCAAACGACTATGGACGCATTTGCATCAAAGAGCAAGGTTTGAAGACGCTCCATTGGTGCTTCGGGATCTATGGAGTCAATAGGCTAGTCCACATAGTTGTCAATTTCATGTAGTGATTGAGCAAATAAGGCAAAGAGATTGCCAATCTGTCCTTTGGAAATGGCAGTATTCCAATGGACCAAGCCAACATCAATTGTATCATCAGCTTCCAAGAGTCCAAGTGTAATATGGTACTCAGATGGATCACGGGCTCGAATGGTCTTAAAGGTTAGCTGAGAATCCTGGGATAGGGCAGATGCAGACATCCTTTGATGGGATATCGCGGTATTGAAAAGTGGCCCGTTCCCCATGTGAAGAATGTGCTTAATATCGGCTAGAGAAACAAACTGGTGAGGCAGACCGTCGAGGTAGGTGCTGAAAAGAGCCTGGAGCATTGAAGTCAGAGTTTTATCCTGGTCAATTGAAAGTCTACAAACCAGAATGTTGATGAATGGTCCAGCAGCATCTTCGATACCGTCAATCTATACATCTCGACCAGATGTGATGTAATCGAAGCTGGCCTCCCGCTCACCCGTGTAAGATCGGAGAACCAGCCCCCAGGCAATCTGAATGATGTTGGCCAGAGACACTCCGAGTCTCTTGGCCAGGGTGTAGGCTCCCAAAGCTGTTGTAGTGCATGCTCTTCCTCTCTTTCTTCCCCATATTAAGTGACGTGATTGATAGTGAGGTTCTATGATTTAAGAACCACTTGGTCAAATAGATTGTCTTCGCTAACGCTGCGCTGGAAAACGGCCCTGAGCATGCGCTGGACAACACGGTCCCAGGCTTGATGGATACGCACAACGTCGACACTTTGACCTACACGATAGCCAACCCTAGGTAGAAGAACAAGCATCATTAAACACACCTAACAACCCCCCCCCCCCCCCTTGTGACTGCACGAGTGCAATTACGCCCATCTCTATGTGATTCCAACACTATTACCCGTTGGGTCAACTATGTAGTTTACCTATTGGATAATTGAGCCTAATTGGGTCTACGAATTATATATCACAACAACGATTTCCTAGGAATACTGAAGTTTGAATGCCCCCAAATTCAAGGATTGAAGAACCGCTCAAGGCATGGAACAACACCCAACAAGAATGCCTAGCCGAAAAGATGACACTTTTTTTTTTTACTTGATGACTTCTGTCAGAACCTATGTAGTACAACCCAATGAGGTTTCTTGATTTATGGTTGCTGTTATGATTATAGCTACGTGGCAAATCTTAAAGCTAATGGCGCCTACGCATACAGGGGCCAATTCCTTTCTTTTTCCTTGTCTTCTTCTGTAGCATCACGAATTAAACGTATGCAAATGAACACGGCATGCCATTTTGCGTGATTGTTTGGTTTTCTAGTAAGCTGAAGCAGAGTTGGTCATGGACACGGTAGCATTGCATATCATACTATGAGAATGCGCTCAGCGATGCACTTCGAAAAGACCAACACATATCCCCAATTCAAAACCTTCGCCATCGCCTTGGAAGAATATGAACAACTTAATCAGAGACCAAGAAGAAGAAAAAAGCAAACGTAGTCCACAGGCGCCGTTTGCATCCCTTTGTCAAAACACCTCTATACCATTCCTAAGGCCAAAACGTTGCTCGAGTTCGCCCGCTTGTATTCACGTATTTTCCCTGTATATCCCAGACGCCAGTAATTTGACTGTCACCCAAAAGCATGTACATGCACATCGTCAACATCATCGTCGTCATGTGTTGCTAACCGGAGCTACTGGTCCCCATTCCTGCGTCACCTTGGGCTCCTGCACCGCCAAGCCCTTGCCACTCAACCAGGCTCGGCACGCCTCAAAGTGCGCATATTCCTTGGGGTTCTGGCCATGGGTCGATCGCATCTTGACATCTGCCACCTCGAGTAGACTGCGGCCCGCGGAGTCGCGTGCATGCACGTTGGCACCCTTCCGGACCAGTGTTCGCATCGCCAGCTTGCGACCGCATCGCACGGCAATGTGCAGCGCTGTTTCGCCAGCTCTGTTACGAGCGTTCACCTCGGCGCCTGCAGCAATCAATCTTTCCAGGATTTCTGGGCCGACTTTGTAGTCATCCTCCTCGGGAAGAAGGGCGGCAAAGGCCATCAGCGGGGTGTTGCCGTCAACATCGTAGTGGTTAGGATCGACACCAGCATGGAGCAGACCTTCGAGGATATTCCGCCGGAGACTCAGCCGTTCAGTGGACGAATCTAGATCGCGAGGTTCCTTGGTTTTCTTGCGCCTCTGGTCGCCCTGAATCACGACGTTGTCGAGGTCATATTTCTTCACAATGCTAGATATGCTCAAAGTGGCGGCAGCAAGACAGTGGAGGCCATTTCGTCCGTCCATATATTCAGAGGCTGGGTTGTTGGATGCAAAAGTGACAAATGCCAGGAGCCCCGACTCCATAGCAATGGTAGCATCGGGGTGAAACTCTGGCGAGGCAGACGGGATGGGAGACGGCGGCGGAGGCGGGTCAAGGTCCATGGTCTGAGTGTACACATGTCTGATGCCCATGGCGGGCTCAGATGGCGCAGGAGGCGTCACATTGAATGCATCGCGTTTCATGTGGCCAGCCGGCTCGGGATATTGTGCGATGAGCTGGTTAAAATTTTGGCGAGGGATGTCATCGGCGAGTAGAAGGTGGAATAGAGTCCGTCCCCAGTGGTCACGAGTTGTAATGTCGAAGCCTATCTGCTTCAACATCTGGAGCAGTTGGGACAGCAAATCAGGATGCAAGAACCAACCGCGATCCAGGACGTGAACAAATGTCTGACCGGCCGTGTTGCGGCTGTTCAAAATAGGGCTGCACTGATGAATAGCCTCGAAGAGATGGTGCACCGTGTCCATGCCGCGTGCTGCAAGAAAATGGAGGATCGTGTTATCAAATTCATCGCACATTCCCAAATCAAACCCAATGATTCCCTGTTGAATAAGCCGCTGAGCATCGTACGTGAGGCCGATGGCATTGACGAATCTGGAGTTTACAATGTCATCGCGCGCGAAGCACAAGCAAGATCTCCTGTTGTGTTGCTCGGTCTCGGGGAAACACTGCCCCTGCAGTTGAAGCAGCTGGTCCAGATTGAGAAAATCACCAGGCAAAAAATATGGCTTATTTGACAAGATTGGGGGCGCATCGCCATCACCAGTCCACGAGACATCAGGGCCCGAGTCGGAAATGGGGGACAGACTCTCGCCTCGGTGGTTGATGGGTGCCGTGTATCGCTTGACGAGACGCTTGACGGTTCTGATGTAGTCGCCCGAGTACTCGGACAAGACACGCTGGAGAGACCCCGTAGTTCCCTGGGTGGAACTGGACATGAAGGTGGTTCGGCGAAGGAAGCCGCTCAACGGGCCATGGCTCTCATGGTCCATGGGCGGGCGAGGCTGTCGCTGTCCATAAGGACTTGGGGTTGGCATTTGGGCAGGCGCATTGTACGTCGGGTGAGGAAATTGGTGGAACGGCGGGACTTCGAGGGTAGTCGGGCTGGTGCCCGCCTCCCTCTTCATCGCGGGGGTCGGGTTCGGGTTGAGCAAGACGGGCTCGGGGCCAGGGTGGGAAGGAGGCGTTTCGGAGCTTCTGGTTGAGAGGGATCGCGTTGGCGAGAGGGCGAGCTCATTGAGGCGGCGGCCCATGTCGCTTTCGGTTCGGGGGTGAAGCCATCGCGGCTCCTTGTCGAGAAGGTTGTTGAGCTTCTTGTTGGCGGATTCTTTTCTGCGACACCAGCATGTTAGACGCGCATCCACGATATGAGGGGCGATGGTGAGCGAGCTGTGGTGGGGTTCACCATGACGCTAGGCGCAAGGACATACCCGGGAGCAGTGTCGGGAGATTTGGAATGGACAACCTCGATGATCTTCTGGAGGGGCAGCGTGGTGTAGAGGTAGAGTCGCGAGACCTTTCGCTGGGACGAGCTGGTCCACAGCGGAGGGCGACCGGTGTTGGTGTTGTTGGAGCCGGAGGGTGACGCAGACGAGAATGGCCGCCTCGAGCCGAAGCCCATGGGCGAGGAGGCGCCGCCGCCGTTCATCCTAGTGGCCAGCAGAGACGGACAGGGTGAGGAGGGCGTCGTGGTGGGAGAAGACGCGATGTGTTGCACGATTGGGTCTTGATTGATGCTGGAGAAGTGGTTATCAGCAAGGGACAACCCCTCGGTGGCGTTGAGAGGCGGGTAGCGACGCCATCACGAATGAGAGTGGGCGCTGGGACGCTTTGGTTTATAAAACGACGGAAGCCAGGGCGGGAACCAACTCTTGTCCCCATGGTAGCCGTGAAGGTAGGGGGCCAGGAATGGGCGACAGGTGAGAAGCGAAAAGTGCATTAGGCAAAGCTGGCCGCGGACCATGGCCGCATGGAGGCAGTGGTCGGCACAGCGCAAGCCAGCCAAGTAGCGGAGTGAGAAGTGGGATGGGAGCCCGGTGAAACTACATGTACAAGTAGGTAGGTGAGACTGGTGGGGGTGTGTGCTGGCTCCAGCGGCCCTGGCCCGGTGTATACTGTGCTGTAAGCGCTGGGCGATACTGTACCGCGCGCTGGAAGCCATGTCCCATGGCAATGGGTAAATTTATGGGCCAACTACACGTAGCTGGCTGCAGTGACATGGATCCCCTCCATCCCCTCCACCCCCCTGCCACTCATCCCCCTGCCACTCATGCGCTCACTCTCTCATTAATGACACCAACGACGGGAGCCAGTGCATGCCTCTCGCCTCTCACCCTTGTTCGTCCAGAGGGAGCAGCATCATGAGCAAACGGGAGCTACAATGGGTCTGAAAAAATTTCGCCCGGTCCCTTTGTACCCTATACTTATACCAATACTAAGGTAATAATAGTAAATTCTTTTTTTTAGGTCCTATTTTATATATTAATATAATTCTTATCCTTTTATAAGGGCTTTAATACTTTTATTACTATATATAAAGTATTATTATAATATAAAATAGGACCTAAAAAAAAAGAATTTACTATTATTATCTTAGTATTGGTATAAGTATAGGGTATGAAGGGACCGGGCGAAATTTTTTCAGACCCACTGTAGGTACGGAATAGTCTAGTTAATGATGCAACAAGTCCCACCGACACGCTCCTCATCGCATTGGTCTGTCGCGCCCGCACCACCTGCTGCAACCGCAAGGAACACCCGCTACGAGCCAACAATCAATTTGGGGCCTGTCATGAACAGACTGCCGTCGCCATGACTGCTGCCAGAGGATGAATCTGGATTAACTACGTAGTCATCCCTCCCACTTCAAGTTGATGCCAGTCGCGCTTTTTCGTTTGGATCTAGTGTGCCGCCAAACCGGTGCTGCGCCTCGCTTGGAGGCCTGCCTTGCCTGGCGAGAGCGCTGCAAGGCTGGCTGTTATTAATCAGATACTCGCCTCCCATCAACCAAACAGCCCCAGTGCCGTTTGTCCGCGAGAGATGGGCCAAGGAAATTGCATCAGCAATCCCCATGCATCGGCTTCCCAGAATCGCGGGGAAATGTTATTTGTCGTGCCGTGCTCCAAACCCATGCACCGTTTGCTGTCGCCACGCAGCATCTCAGCGGTTGGAAGAACCCCGGACGGAGCCTCTCTAATATTTTAAGCGCCCAACTCATTCATGTCTGTCTCAACCTGCAACGTGCAGCCGCCGCTCTGCACCAACACAGTGGGGCGTTTTATACTGGTACACTATCCGTATACTAAAAGAAAACACTTGGATCAGATAAGGAGAGAATTGGTTTAAAAAAGCACATACACACAAACACACAAACACACACACACACAAATACACACATATACGCGCAAAAAGAATATTAAAAATAAAATAAAACACATGGCTCGCATTCAAATAGATCAACAGCCACGATCTGTCCCTCAGCACCACTAATCCAATCAATTATGCCTTAACTCCGGGTGGCCTCTCACCTTTCCCCTCACTCAGCTAGCGCCGCAAGTGTCTGCCCCGCCGTGGAGGCTGTGCGCCCACCATGTGGCTGAATCCAGCATCAACAACCATTGCGCCACGCAAGGCGCCCATTCAGGCTTTTTTTCCTTCCTCCATTCACGCCCACTCAGACTGGTAGCACAATACATCATCCCTCTCTCATGATCCGCGAAATCATCATGGCTGCCACACACCCGCCCACATACTGTACAGAGACTTCACCGCATCGCCGGAATCTCACTCCGTGGCCTGGGACGGCAGCACTAGCCAAACCCGATTGCCATTAGCGAGTTGGGGGCCAAAATCGGAAATTGCCACTGTCCCAGCCTCCTCCGAGACAAGAGGAAACTGAGGCAGGGTTAGCAAATGGACCATCGCGAGCCTCTAGGTCCGGGCCGCCGCGTGCGTATATTTCATGAAAGCAAAATTAATTTATAATTAACTATCCGTACCATGACAACCAACACTTATAAGTCCAGTCCCACCACAAGGTTAGGGGTGAAAGTAAATTCAAGTAAAGACCCAATCAAACAGTAACAATGCCATGTAATTTTTCATTGGTCGCCCATATTTTCGCGTGATCCGTAAAACGAGGCTTACCACTAAAAGCGCTCACATGCTACTGACAAGCTGAGAACCGGCAGCACTAGCCCGGAGCGGCGACTTGTCTACTCTTGGATCTGACTGGGAGCGTATATAAACAACATTCCGCCGGAGGCGCTGGGGGTGGGTGGGTGTTTGTGTGAGGCTGTAAGTGTGGCGTTGCACAAGTGGCGATGTGTGATTTTGGGTATTGTGGTTCCGGGCGGAGAGTTGTTTCGCGTCGAGGAGCTCGTCGCTTTGCATGTTCTTGCGGCTAGGCGTGAGCGTGGGCTTTAGGGTAGGCTCTTGGCTGTGTTTAGCGTGATTATGTAAGCAGATTACGTGCTGGATCGCATTCTCCTATACAAGCGGGTGAAACCTGGAGCAAACCGATTGACTATTAAATAACAATACACAAGCAAGCTAGCCGAGTCGCCACAGTTGATTTAATTCTCATGGTTGGGACTCTTCATCTTCCCTCAAAGCAAAAATATGTGCTTAATTTCACGTCATGCAAGAAAGAATAGGTACTCCGCTCGTTTTGTAGAATAATAAGAAGAATTACGCGCGCGCCATCGCATGCACACAGGTAATTCCGTCCATACATATGAAATTTTGCGATCAAACACGACCAATGTTGCACAGTCAAAAACGTGAACCGGTAACAGACTCATACTCAAATCTACAGGGGAAAAAGTCTCACTAATATGAATCAATAGTGAAACTGTTTGATGCAAGCAAAATAGCCCACCTTAAAAATGGTATCCGAGTCATCCAGGGGGCTATTGATGACACTCCAAAGGACCATTCAGAGCTTACAAGTCGCTTAAATAACATCGGGCATGGACTTGGTAACGGATATCTGAGGACTGGATTAATAGCAGATCTTGAAGAGGCTATTCGATTCATAAGGAGGGCTATTGATATAAACCCAGCAAAGGACTCAAAGTATTCGCTCTTCTTGAGTAATATGAGAAATCAACTCGGAAATGGATATTTGAGGACTAGCACAATGGTAGACCTTGAGGAGGCTATTCAATTCATAAAGAAAGCTATTGACGTGGCTCCCAAAGACCACCCATACCGTGCAAGTCACATAAACAGCCTTGGAGTTGCGCTGGCAAAGAGACACTCAAGGATTGGAGGAGTAGCTCTCCTCCAAAGAGCTATTTCATATCACAAATCTGCTCTCCACCAACCCAATTCACATACCGTAAGTCATATAAACGTAGGTATTGCACTCATTCGTCTTTGTGCAACAGATTCAAACTGACAAATTACCGTTCATCTTATTCCCAAATCAACAACACAATCAGTTGAGGATTCTATTAAGCAATAAATTATATACTTGGCCTTATTGAGCGGTGGTGGCTGGGTCAGCCACATACCCCTCGCCCTTTGCAGCCTAGAGCCCTGTGCGGAAGACACAGCTAGATAGAACAACATCAACATGTTCAGTGACTCTCGCTCCACGTTCCACAAGCCTTCACTGTGTAATGCAATTATGTAAACAGTAAAAAACCGTGATATTTTTAGATTTTAACGCCTCAATACAAAGTTTTCCCCTCAAAGACAGCCAACTTTGCTTCCCAGACCCTTCCAATGTCGCCATTTCCCTGCCTGATCCCAACCCCTAGGAATTAGCAGCGATGGTCCTCATCGCCGCCAGCAGCTGGTTGATCCGCAGCATATAGTTGTGCTATGTATCAGTGACCTTTATCCCCCCTATAAACCCCTGTTATTGCTTTGTGTTGAGGGGTGGGGGAAACACTCCTCCTCCAAGAACAGCCTCGCCCAAGGGAGAAAGGGAACTTAGAACAATCAACATCAGATGGATCACCATCTGGTTGCTCCACACTTTGTTAGGGGGCGGTTAAACTCCAGCTGTCTTCGGGGCTGGTATGGCGCAATAATATCTGCCTCAATACATACCGTACGCTAAGTGATGCGTGATGGCCACCCTGATGGGGTCACGTGATTAGCCAAGTAGGAGCCTTAGAGCTTTGGGACCTTCGGTCCCTGTAGTGAAGGAATCAACCTACATACAACTTCATTTTCTCAGTCCTAGTGACCCCCTTTCCGCATCACTAAGGGGCGTGCTTGGTGGGTTGCTAACTAATAGGATACTACATCCTAGGACAGCAAGGTTGATCAAATCCCTATATTTAAGATTAGGAGAGCTTGGTTGAATATTTAGAGGCAAATGCATCAGGTATTTATGAATAAATCTTCGAAAGAGATTTATATGGGCTTAGTTGGTCTTGAATATAATGCCCTAGGGTGGAGGATAAGGCATTGGAATTCAGTGACGGGGGCAGCAGCGGCAGTGGTGTTGGAGGCCATTTTTGATGTGCGTATGTATGTGTGTGTGTAAGAGAGAGAGAGAGAGAGAGAGAGAGAGAGAGAAGACGAGTGTGCTGTTGCTTAGTTGTGTGAAGCTTATATTGTGCTGGTTGGGGTCACGATTTGGATACCTCTGTGGGTTGAAGAACTGGACCTCTAGGATATCAAATAATGATGAAGATGCACTTGATTACCGCACCCCTGGATTTGAAAGCGAGAGTACAAGCCCTGCTGACCAGAGTCAGCAACCGAATCCTAGTTCACTGCTGCCATTATTACAGTTAAGAGACTGGGACGAAGATCTGGCGTATGATAACCATCCGTCAACTTGCATCCATTATTCCATTAAATACTGCCTTAGAGGGCTGGATTGGACTAACTGTGGCTAGGCACAGTATGTGGCAGGTGCTAAATCGCACAACTCTCACAAACAATCAATAGCATCATTGACAATACACTAAACAAAGAGACATCCACACTACAATACCTATTTAAAGATACCCCTTAGAGAAACCCTACAAAAGACGCTCCAGTTGATTGTACACATAACAGGATAAAGACCTATGGCTAACTAGCAGATACATCTACCAAGACGCCTCTTCCTACAACGGCCTTAATCCAGTCATCTATGAACATATAGCAGAATGCAAGTGTAATGAGCGAGGCGGCAATAAGAGGCCCCAAAATAGAAAAGACTGTAAAGCCATACGACGCAGACTGGAAGGCATCGTTATGAGCGAGGGACTCGGTTGCGAGCCCGGCCTGTATCGCGATTAGGACAATGGCGATGTAGACCGTTGCGCTAGCCAGCCAAGCAAAATTATCGTGAAAGAAGGTACCATACTGGTTCTACCGAGCCATATAGCCGTGCAGCGGGGTCTGTGAGAGGATATATATCTTGTTCAGCCGACTCAGACGTAGCTCGCCGTGGTGGAATCGTGGGTCGATGCGAGGATGGATGTTCTCCGTATCTAGCTGCTCGACGAACATCCGCCATGCCGGCCATTCTACCTCCGATGGTAGTAGGTGCTTGTCCTTGGCGATGTAGAAGTCGCTCTGGTGGGATATGAGCGCGGCGTAGGAGAATATAAAGCCGAGCGCATGCTGCTGGAGCCCTTGGCGTTCGCATCTCCGCGTGGTGCCGCGGGAGACAGCGGTATTGTCAAGAGAGCAGTCGCATCCGTGTACACAACTTAGATATTTGGTCCATAAGTCTGGCTCCAGAAGAAAGCGCGGGATCGGCTTGAGAAACATCCGGCCTGTCGTCTAGACGAGATGCATGTCCATCCGCTCCGTGACAAAGATCTCTCGGCTTAGCAAGAGCTGGTTGTGCAGTGCATGCGGTGGCATAGGGCGACCCGCGACTCAGAGCCAGCCGTGGATGTTGGTGAGCCGGTGCAGGTCAAGCTCCTCGTCTACACAGGTCGTGACATGACGGCACGCAGCAGCCTAGTCACCACTCTTTGCGGTACGATGCAGGCAGTAGCGACAGGAGCCATTCGTGGTGTAGGGACGCGTTGGCGGCCTGCTCGTGCTCGTTCTTGCTTTCGAGAAGCCGGATGGAGAATGGAGTCGGCTGTTGTCAAAATTGTTAGCAAGAAACGATTGTTGATGGAGAGCACAACATGCGAATACCCGACGTTGTTGGCTTCCTATTTCGGCTCCGTTTTGAGAACAGTCAGCCATTTCTAGAACAAGGAGCTTCTTGAGCAGCGGATCCCAGAACTAATGTAATCATACTCTGGATTAATCCCAACAACCAAAGAACACTCTTCGCAGTACCAACAAGATTGCTGTTTCGCCAAGTTTTATAATCGGCAGGATGATAGGCTATAGGCAATAACTATCACTGGTCTCAGAGCCAGCAGGAGGAAGTGGCTGGTACAGCGCCCGTGACACCGAAGCTCTGTGGCGCATTCGATCTGTAATGTTATTGGGCATCAAGGTGCCACGTAGTGACAAGTTGCATTGCTGATCAATCCTCGCGTTCCTTATTCGACGTCTTCCGCCCAACTCTGCCCAACTCTGCCCAACTCTGCCCGACGCCTTCTTATTTGCCTGTGTGTTGTCAATTCCACCATTGTCTGTACATGGCTCCTTTGCCTTCTCTGTATTGCTCTGGGATTCCTCCCTAGATTCTCGAAGTGTCGTGTTGGTGTTTAGATTCCTCTAGGCACCTGGACAGCGGACGGACGTTGGGCCAGTTGTCTCCACTCTGCTTGCTAATGCTCCCCGCCAGAAATGGCGCACCACAGGGGCGTTAGTCTCACCCAGATCCACCCTTCCCCTAATGCCGACGCCGAGACAGACATCGACATCATTGCCATCCATGGCTTTGACACGAAATCTCCGGACACGTGGACTTGGAAGTCCAAACATCCCAATAAGGATGTTAACTGGTTAGAATGTCCGCATATGCTCCAACAAAGAATGGGACCTGCCCGAATCTTCATGTGTGACTGGCCAGCCTACCTCTTTGAACAGCCAAATTTGATTCAGAAGACATTCGAGGAGTTTGCTCGGCACTTGCTTGACGGTATCAAACAACGCCCTCTGCCAAATACTAGCCACGCAAAAAGGAAAGACCGGCCGATTGTCTTTATTGCGTCGTGTCTCGGGGGCATCATTTTGATGAAGGCTCTTGTGACCGCCGATCATCCACCGAGTGAATATACTGCCATTAGACGAGCGACACGCGGCATTATCTTCCTTGCTACGCCCTTCCGGGGGACTTCATTCCAAGATGTCGCAAATTGGGCAGAGCCTGGTCTGAGGGCCTGGGCTTCAATCCAAGGCCAAAAAGTGAGCAACCTTCTTGACAGCGTCAAGGGATCGACTTGGCATCTTGAGGAACTCGTGCGTAGATTCACTCAGCTATGCCAAGATAAATATTACCCCTACCGTGTGTTCACCTTCTACGAAAAGGGCACGACGAGTCTTCATCGCAAATTCCCTCTGAGCTGGTTGATTCCTTCTTGGCTTTTCAACCTCTTTTGTCAGCCAAAGCCAGTAAGTAATATGGAATCTTCGCCGCTCTGCCCCTTTCATTCATGCTATTTTCATAGCAAGCGGATGATAGGCTAACACTTGTAAGCTTGTTGATAGCTTTTCGGCGACTCTGGACATTGTTCAACACCCCCTGTCACTCGATCGACCCCACGTAATGATGAATAAGTTCTCAGGCCCTGAAGACTCGGATTACGAATGTGTTGCTAGAAAAATTGAAGAAATTCTCTGGGATATTCGTAAAAATTCCTTGCTCGACGTCGCGGACGCGTGGATACGCGACCGCCACTATACCGCAGATAGGCTCAAGATTGAACGACTCTCGGGCGACCTGTTGTCGATGGATCAGTGCTACATCAATCTTGCCATTGTGGAGCAGTCTGACCAAGGAGCAGGTCGCTTAAAGGAAGGAGACACAACGTCCTCCCCGTTTTCGCTCTTCGATCGACAGAAGGTTAAGACACCAGCCAAGACAATCCAGGTCGAGTTAGCGACAATCTTCAATCAACGCAAAGGACGCCAGGGTGGCACGATAGAACCAAGAAGAATCTTGATTCAAGGACGCGCGGGAGTTGGCAAGACCACTTTGTGCAAAAAGATTGTCTATCAGTTTACCCGAGGCAGATGGAGTGAATGGAGTAAGTTATTCGACCGCGTCCTTTGGGTGCCTTTACGAAACCTAAAGTTGGAAGAAAGGCGCCGACAACCGGGATACGATTTTGAACATTTCCTTATTCATGAATATTTCTCTCTGCCCAACAATAAACCAGACCTTGCTAGAGAACTATCCCGTGCTTTGGAGACTAACAGCAGCAATACTCTATTTCTCCTTGATGGCTTAGATGAAGTATCCCAGGACCTTATTGGCAACGACAGTATGTCTTCCTTCCTCGACGAGCTTTTAAAACAGCCCAACATCATAGTCACTTCGCGACCGTCCGGCAAGCTACCACCTCACCTAGATCTCAAATTGGAAACGATCGGATTCTACCCAGATCAAGTGAAGGACTATATAAAAAAACATTTTACTAATTCAAAAACGGCCGAGATTGATAGGAAAACAGTCAATAAAGTCCAGTCCTTCCTTCAAGATCACTGGTTGATCCAGGGTCTTGTACGTATCCCAATTCAGCTGGATGCGCTTTGTTACTCCTGGAAGGATATTCACAGCGATATGCCGGAGACCATGACTGCCCTGTACCAAGCTATAGAACTTAGTTTGTGGAAGAAGGACATCTTGCGACTAAAGAAAACACATGGCCAGGATTTGGTAACATTGGATCATATCCAAGGTGTCAGTCGGCAAAAGATCGAAGGATTCGTCAAAGATGAGATCTCTTTCCTTGAGAGCCTTGCATTTACTGGACTACACAATGATGTAATAGAATTTGAACCGAGGCATCTGAACCCTATATCCGACCGCTTCCCGGATTTCTTGCCGGACAAGACCGTCCCATGTCTCTCCTTTTTGCGAACCTCAAACCCTTCATCAGAAGATCACAACCGAAGCTATCACTTTATACACCTAACCTTTCAAGAGTACTTCGCGGCGCGGTATTTCGTACGGCAGTGGATTGCTAGAGAACCGCTCAATTGTGTGGAACTTGGCAGTAGAAAGATCGACAAGACCAAACCTGACAAGTTCTTTCAGAAGAACAAATACACAGCACGCTACGATATCCTGTGGCGCTTTGTTGCCGGATTACTTGACGCTGAGAGAGAAGAAATATCCCGCTTTTTCCAGATCATCGAGGAGGAACCAATCGATCTTTTGGGTCCTGCGCATCAACGGCTGGTCATGCATTGCTTGAGCGAAGTATCGAGCAACTTACCAATTCGAGCCGATCTAGAACAACGGCTGTCCAAGTGGTTACTGTTTGAATGCGAATTCAGACAAAGTCACGGTGCCCTCCTAGCAAGCGAAGTGGAACTTCCCGAGCAGGTATTGGACACCGCCTTTCGCAAAGGGTCTGATAATATAAAAGGAACAATTCTACGGTCGCTAACAAAACGGGCCACAATTCCGGCGAGCATCATTAAACACGCAGCTTCCTTGCTTGAACATAATAACTGGGGCGTCCGAAGGGCCGCCGCCGTCGCCTTAAGCAAGCAATCGGCCTTGCCTAACGAGATCCTCAAGGCTATAGTGGCACGGCTCGAGGATAATGATTGGGGCGTCCGAAAGGCCGCCGCCGAGGCCTTAAGCAAGCAATCGGCCTTGCCTAACGAGATCCTCAAGGCTATAGTGGCACAACTCGAGCATAATAACAGGGACGTCCGAAAGGCCGCCGCCGACGCCTTAAGCAAGCAATCGGCCTTGCCTAACGAGATCCTCAAGGCTATAGTGGCACGGCTCGAGGATAATTGGGGCGTCCGATGGGCCGCCGCCGACGCCTTAAGCAAGCAATCGGCCTTGCCTAATGAGATCCTCAAAGCTATAGTGGCACGGCTTGAGCATAATGATTGGGGCGTCCGAAAGGCCGCCGCCGAGGCCTTAAGCAAGCAATCGGCCTTGCCTAACGAGATCCTCAAGGCTATAATGGCACAACTCGAGCATAATAACAGGGACGTCCGATGGGCCGCCGCCAAGGCCTTAAGCAAGCAATCGGCCTTGCCTAACGAGATCCTCAAGGTCATAGTAGCACGACTCGAGCATAATGACGAGGGCGTCCGATGGGCCGCCGCCGTCGCCTTAAGCAAGCAATCGGCCTTACCTAATAAGACCCTCAAGGCTATAGTGACACGACTCGAAGATAATGATGAGGGCGTCCGATCGGCCGCCGCCAACGCCTTAAGCAAGCAATCGGCCTTGCCTAATGAGATCCTCAAAGCTATAGTGACACAACTCGAGCATAATAACAGGGACGTCCGATCGGCCGCCGCCGAGGCCTTAAGCAAGCAATCGGCCTTGCCTAATGAGATCCTCAAAGCTATAGTGGCACGGCTTGAGCATAATGATTGGGGCGTCCGAAAGGCCGCCGCCGAGGCCTTAAGCAAGCAATCGGCATTGCCTAACGAGATCCTCAAGGCCGTAGTAGCACGGCTCGAGGATAATGTCAAGGGCGTCCGATCGGCCGCCGCCAATGCCTTAAGCAAGCAATCGGCCTTGCCTAATGAGATCCTCAAAGCTATAGTGACACAACTCGAAGATAATGATGAGGGCGTCCGATGGGTCGCCGCCAAGGCCTTAAGCAAGCAATCGGCCTTGCCTAACGAGATCCTTAAGGCCGTAGTAGCACGGCTCGAGCATAATAACAGGGACGTCCGAAAGGCCACCGCCGAGGCCTTAAGCAAGCAATCGGCCTTGCCTAACGAGATCCTCAAGGCTATAGTGGCACGGCTCGAGGATAATGATTGGGGCGTCCGAAAGGCCGCCGCCGAGGCCTTAAGCAATCAATCGGCCTTGCCTAACGAGATCCTCAAGGCTATAGCGGCACGACTCGAGGACGACGACAGGGGCGTCCAACAGGCCGCCGAGACTGTACTGCGGAGGCATAGGGGATTCTATTGTACCCTTCTCAAGGGCTCTTATGTTACGTCCCTTTATAAGGTTTTACTCTGGCGAAGTTTTGAAGAACAATTGAGTTGGTATATTGATGATAGCAACTGCTGCATTAACATGCCACAAGATATTAGAAGAACTTCTATTGATCAACACAATAACATCAAGGCCATAATAAAAAAAGTTCGGCCAGCAAACTTTCCAGTGGGGTAGAGGACAAGATAATTAATAGGCATTGAATTTTCATACTATTAGCCACCATAATACATAATACTTAGCTATCGCCTAACTATAACCACCTCCCCGCCTGTGAAGGGCTGGTCCTTGGTTTATTCAACTATAAGTGTGCTCTGAATTGATCTATCTAAGACTGCACATGTGGAGGCGGCCAATTGGCCCACGGGTACCCATGGCTATAAAATTCTGTCACAAAAAAGACGACCATCCCTTTGTGGACCGGTAGACCCCCCTTATATTATGACAGGTATCAATGCGACGGAAGAAGTAAGCGGTGACAGTGGCAAAAAGAGCCAATTGCCACTCAGCTTTTCACAGTGGCTTGTGAATGTGGTGGCTGTTGGCTGACTAACAAGTAACAACTGATGACCTCCCATTAGGAGAAGCAAAGCTGGAAGGTACGCTCACTCCGTCTTCTTCACCTTCTAACAGCTTTGCTTAATTAACACAACCCCTAGAAGCTGCTGAAGACCCTGTTTGACCTTTGCAGGTTCATAAAAAAACCCCCGGGACCTACCCACACAAACATTTTCTAGTTTCAATTAGCCCAGAAAGCATTTATGGATGGCATTTTTAGAAATCATGGTCAGATTTTTGGCCAGGGCGACTCAATACGGGCAGGTGTCCGTGCTGGAGTGCCAGTCGATTCGTGCCGCGTAGATGTCGAGTGTTGGGACATTGGTGAATGGGATGAATAAGGCAACGCGAGGGAAGCCGGCCCGGAGGCCGGCAGAACTGTTTATCCGGGGCAGGCGCAGGCCTTCCCCTACAAACCCCAGAATAGCTAGCTAGCCTAGCTAGAACATACACACAGAACAACAATAGAAAATCACATCTTCAGAAGCAGCTGCACAAGAGAGTGATTACATTGCTGAGCCGGAAAACAACCCACATCGAGAATATCGGCTTTGGCGGCAGCTAGTTCTACAAAGCTGGTCAGATATATTGCATTCCCTTGACAGGAAAGTGGGAGAGGGAGGCCTATTCCGAAGCATCATATGATGAAATCAGCTTGGTGGATTGGATGACGCGGCAGGGAGACGCGGCAGGGAGACGCGGCGGAGGGGCCTTCAAGGGCGAAATACTCCACCCATTTTTTACTAGGAGATCAAAATACGCCGTGTTCTCTACACAACTTGGATCACAATATGCGAGGATTAGTTCGGTTCAACTGACCTCTTTGTATGGCATAGACTTCTCGACAAATGGTCACTGACACGCGTCGGGGGATATTTGATCGGGCCACGGAGGTATTGAAAGGCACACCTTTTTCCCATGTCGTGATAAAGCTTCATTGTAGCTTTGATTGGATATCACCAACAGATCCCCCATGACCCGTTAACCCTTGCAGTTAGCTACCTGGGAATAGTTGCGGAATCGGCCTCCCTCCCCAGTCCAGCCTACTTCCATTTCTTTGGAGTAGCTTTAACTGTGATCCTAAAATAATAACCCTCGCCACTTAGGGGAGATCCATCGTCTGTTCGATGCCCCATGTACCTTGATATTGAGATGGCCCACATCAGTGGTGCTTGAATCCCATTTACGACTACGTAACTGCTTCCACCTCCATCTTAACGTGCTTGATCTCTGGCGTATGCACTCGTTCAAGCTTACCTTTTTTTTTTTGCTGTTTCTTTCTCTATACTTCAATCGGTATCGTCGAACTTTGCCTGCATTAAGAGCCTCTCTTTTTTTTCTTCCTTTTTTTTACTTGGCAAAATTTCGCTACATCTTGACAGCCGACCGAGGACTCACGTAATTCAACTTAAATTTGATTTGTTCAGAATCGTTTCGATCCACGTCGATCTGCTGCCTCTCCCAAGCATCGCACCGAATTTACCATTCATTTGTACGCCGCCCACCAAATATCAAAGCCTATATATTCCCATTTGCTGGCTTCTCAAGCCCAAGAGCATCTCGGAAAATGGATCACCGGATGTCGATGCTCTCAACCGGATCCCATGGACAGAGTATCCACCAACCCACTAGTGCAGTGCACGCAGTCACAGCTTCGGCAACATCATTGATGAACTCCCTTTGTCGCGCGTATTTGGATTCGAAACACTTCGAGCTTGATTCAATCACAAGTCTTGCTGTCAATACATGGCTGAATGTATCACAAGGGTACCTGGTATTGGACAACAAACTGGCCACTCAAGTTTGGGAGCACGCCAAACGCAGAGCCGAGAATCAGTGCATCATTTTAGGGTGAATAATGGTCCGCATTCGATTCTCGAGAGTCCATTTTTGCTGATAATTGTGAACAGGTCTCTGCACGACTCGACCCCTCCAGCTCTTCGTTTGTTTTTGCAAACCTAGCCAGTGCCGCTCCCCTCATCAATATCCACCTCGCTTGATCTCATCAAACCGTTCCTATATTGCGTAACACCCCAGAATCCATCAATTTCGAGAGCGTCTGCCCTGGGGGTGACCTTGACACTGGACTTGACGGGTAACATTCTTGGGGCTTCTCTGGCGCTCTCTAAAAGTGGAGTGGACGCTGTGAAGGGCTTATTGAATGTACCAGCTGAAGCTGGATATCGCGCATTCGATATCTTTTACTACCTCCTTGCCTCTTCATCTACAGTTGCCGAAAGGCAGTTTTTAGGGCTCAAGCCGCCCTCGGAATATGCCCTCCTCGCTCGCTCAGGAACATTTGACCCCCCTCCAAGTTTGGTCAGCGATGCAGCCGCGGCGGATGACTTCCGCCAAGGATTGAAGGAGATTGGAATTAAGGGTGCACTGCATCGGCAGCTCATCTCCACCTTAGTTGGGCTATTGAAGCTTGGCAATGCACTCGACTACTCTATCGACTCTGATGAATTGGAGGAAATCTGCGCCGATGCTGGTGAATTGCTCGGGGTGGATCCAGAAGCTCTCCTTCAGCAAAGTACGGAAGACCGTGTTACTCTATGCGGCGCACTCTATGAAGCTCTCGTTGGCTGGGTTATCTCGATTGCTAACAAAGCTATTGATGCTGAGCTCTGCAACATGAGAGATGGAGTTGAACTGTCTACCATGCTTGACACTGACACCGTCACTGTTACCATTGTCGATGTTCCTGACACAAAATTCGGTCAAGCTCTTGCCATGAACACTGCATTTGATGACAGTACTGGAATTAATGCCGGAATGGCAAAGGATGGGATAGAACTTCCCTCCGTCAGCTCTAAAATTTTATTGGAAATGGAAGAGGTAGCATCTGAAAGGGCACTGGATCTGGGAATCGCTGATGGACTCCAACTCAGAGAACACCAAAATGCAATCGAAAGGAGGGGAATTATCCTCAGCAACATTGCAGACGCATCCGAGGAGGGTATAATCAAAGAAGTGGTTGAAACAAAGGCCGAAGACATTGATCTTGCCACCACTATAGACTCTAACCGTGCCTGGTATCATCTTTCTCTCCATCCAATTGACAGCCCCTTGACCGCACCGACTTCACCCTTGCCTTGGTCACCTGGTGTTGTATCTCAACAAATTCGATCGTGGCGGCTGGTCGAATGGGCCAACAGACAAAATAAATCGCTCAACTACACCGTGGACTTCTTCATCGACGAATTTTCTCAAAGATATGCGAGCATCGGTTGCCAGGATGGCAAGGATGGGATTGAGAATTGGATGCTTACGCGCGGCTGGAGTAATGGCCAGATTTTAGTAGGCGAAGAGCGCGTTTGGGTTCAAGAAAGCACTTGGACGGAAGCTGAGAGCCTGCTAGATCTAGCTGCGACTGGTTGTTATCAAGGCAGTTCCGTCGAACAAATGCGACAAACCCCTGCCATTGCGTATATGGCAAATCAGAACAGCGGTGGGATGTTAACTCCACAAGGCCACAACAATAATCCTTTTTCTAGCAACGACAATCTTTTACGACCAGAAACGACAAGGCCCGAGACTACCCTGAGCCAGAACCGGACCATAAGCCCCCTCGATGGCGACTATGGTCTTGGGAGCAAGGGTGATCAGTACACAGGCTATGGCCACTATGACCCACACCAGATGGATATGGCAGGTCAGGGTGAACATGAAGAAGCTTCGGACAAGCCGAACAAGATGTCACCCACTCGACGGGCCTGGGTTAGCTTCGTCTTGGCAGTCACTTTTTGGATTCCGAGCCCTGCGCTCAAGTATGTCGGCCGTATGCGACGAGCTAATGTTCGACAGGCGTGGCGTGAAAAATTCGTGTTGTGTCTCTTGATTTTTCTCATCAACGGGTTGATTGTGTTTTGGATCGTCGGCCTTGGCAAACTTCTTTGTCCAAACCAAAACAAGGCCTGGAACGAAAAGCAACTCTCAACACACCAAGGAACCAATGACTTTTATGTGGGAATACATGGTAAAGTATACGATATTACTAAGTTTTACAAACGCCAGCATAGCGACACTGATACTGAAACTACGTCGACCAACATGATGGAAGTTGCTGGGTTAATCTTGGATGATTACTTTGTTGCACCACTGAACAAGGCTTGTCCAAATCTTGGAATTGCGGAAACCGCTCGTTTAACTGCAAACAGCACACCCGAATATACCACCGCTGTGCATACTTCTGGCTACTACGCCTCCGACACTAGCAGCGCTTTGGCAAAATCGGACTGGTACTGGACTCACTTTGAGCCCACAATAAAGGAGTACTACAAAGGAGACCTGGTTTGGAAGTCAAAAAAGGTCAAGTCGGAGGGTGAAAATGATAATCACATGTGGGCCAGGTACGGCAACAAAATCTATGACCTGACCGACTACTTTTACACCCTCGATCTATACGACAGCGCTTCCCAGTATGAGTTTCTCAATAGTGATCTCACGGATCTATGGAAGAACAATGCTTGGCAGAACATCAAGGATAAGCTCGACGACTTGATCTTGAATGCGACCGGCAATAAAACAAAATTGAACGACATTCAGAACAGCTGGTCGTGTATTCAGGCGACTACCTATGTCGGTATCGCTGATTTCCGCGACACCCCAAGGTTTCAAGTGAATAACTACATCCTATTAGCCTACACAATCATCATTTGTGTTGTGGTTGGAGTCAAGTTCATCTGTGCCCTCCAGCTCGGGTCGAAAAAGCGCCCGACACCCCAGAACAAATTTGTCATTTGCCAGGTGCCAGCGTACACTGAAGGAGAGGATTCTCTCCGAAAGGCAATGGACTCACTGACAGCTTTGGAATACGACAACAAGCGCAAGCTGATTTGCGTCGTATGCGATGGTATCGTGGTGGGACAAGGCAATGACCGTCCGACGCCCAAGATTGTTTTGGACATTCTGGGTGTTGACCCAAAACTTGATCCACCCGCATTGCCTTTCAAATCGGTCGGCACAGGTTCTGACCAACTGAATTACGGAAAAGTTTACTCTGGTCTCTACGAATGTGAAGGAAGCGTCGTTCCTTATATTGTTATCGTCAAGGTTGGCAAGGAATCCGAGCAATCAATGGCAAAGCCTGGAAACCGCGGAAAGCGTGATACGCAAGTCTTGCTCATGAGTTTCCTGAACCGTGTTCACCATAACGCCCCTATGAACTCTCTAGAGCTTGAAATGTTTCACCAAATCAACAACATCATCGGTGTAGACCCAGAGCTTTACGAGTATATCCTGATGGTCGATGCCGACACTTGTGTCCAAGAGGATTCATTGACTCGGCTTGTGGCTGCATGCGCTACCAATAGAAAGATCGCCGGAATTTGTGGAGAGACAAGCTTGAACAACGACGAGAAAACATGGACAACCATGATTCAAGTCTATGAGTATTTCATCTCTCATCATCTCGCCAAATCGTTCGAGTCGTTATTCGGGAGTGTTACCTGTTTGCCCGGATGGTAAGTGACCAAAGTCAGTGTGACATCTATGGTACTAATGTGTCGATAGTTTCACCATGTACCGAATTAGGACTGGGGACAAGGGGAAACCACTTATTATTTCCGACGACGTCATTAGGGATTATAGTGTTTGTGATCTAGACACCTTGCACAAGAAGAATCTTCTTGCTCTCGGTGAGGATCGATACTTGACGACACTAATGCTCAAACACCACCCAACCATGCAGTATAAATTCGTTCCCGCCGCAAAATGTCAAACGGCTGCTCCCGAGTCTTGGAGCGTCCTCTTATCCCAACGGCGGCGATGGATCAATTCGACTGTCCATAATCTCTTTGAACTGGTTACAATCAAAGAGCTCTGTGGCTTTTGTATTTTCAGCATGCGATTTGTCGTGTTTCTAGATCTCTTTGGCACCATCATCTTCCCGGCTACGTGCGGCTATCTCATATACATTATAGTTATGGCGGCTACAGGACAGGGCCAGTTCCCCCTTGTTTCCATCATCATGCTTTCTTGCATCTACGGTCTTCAGATCGTTCTCTTTATTATCAAAAGACAGTGGCAGCATATTGGATGGATGATAATCTATCTGTGTGCTCTGCCTATTTATTCATTTGTTCTTCCAGTCTACTCCTTCTGGAACCAGGACAACTTTTCTTGGGGAAATACCCGTGTCGCAATTGGTGAGAAGGGTCAGAAACATGTTGTTGCTGTCGATGCTGAGCCTTTTGATCCTCGATCGATTCCACTGCAGCGATGGGATGATTACGCCATCATGAACAACTTGCCGGGCCATCGCGCAGTTATGCAGCAAGAAATGCAGGACTATTCAATGGGTACCCCATCTGTGATAGCATCACAATACAATGCTCCACGCAGCAACTATGCTTATAGCATGCGTGATATGGGCCGGAGTTTCCCTGAGGATCAATACCGGGCTGCTAGCACCATGGACTATCGCAATTCATTTATGCCACTGAGACACTCACCATCTCCCCAGCCAATACCCTCGCCTCAGCCACTTCCATCGATAAGCTTACGACAAGGTCCGATTGAACTGGATGACTCCATCCTCTCCGAGACCGTGCGATCGGCCTTGTCCCAGTTCAGTTTGGATCAGGTCACAAAAAAGCAGGTTCTGAGCCTCGTACACCATCGTCTTGGAATGGAGATGACTAGTGAGTCCCGAGCACTAATCGGGAAGGAAATTGATGATGAATTAGAGAGAATGTGATTAGAAATATTTTTTATGAATTTAGAGTGTTGATAGAACATGGATTAAAAGCGAACCGGGTTTATATCCGAATGTCTGTACTTTGTAGCCGCCACTGTGATTCTCCACGCCGTTTGTCCAGCATTCCAGTGCCTCGGGAACCTCCTCTCTGCCATATAAAAGCAAGATCCAATGGTAGGATTTGTCTGCATCTATTCCATGAAGACTGTAGTTATAACCGCCGTAGCCTGCCGGTTTGTGTTCGATGACATCCCAAAAAAACATGCGAGAGGAATCCGTTTGGCTTCACCAATGGTGTTTTGCTGATCGTGGCATCCATCTCGGTCATATGGCAGCTGTCGCAGTGAAACCCTTTAATGGTTTTCGGGTCGATCTTGATCTCCGCTCTCTTGCAAGCCTTGAGCACTCGGGCTTTGCTGACATGAGCCAGTCGCCGGTGCATCAAGCCAAACTCAACTGTCGTCGTCGCGTTCAACGGCAAAGCAGCAAGATTAAAGAGTCCTTTTGGTTTTGCGTATTTTAAGAATGCAACATCATGTTTCCATTCAAGGGAACACATAGTCTCCAAAGTAGCTTTGACGGCCAAGCGATCTCCAAGTCCATGGACAATGATGCCCTTTTTTCTCAGTGCACCTGGGCTGAGCATGTTCGTCGCTGCACCTGGGCAGTATTGAGCGTTCTCGAGTGCAAACGTAGCATTATCTTCCAGCTCAATCTCGACACTGCCTTGGCCTTTGACTTTAAGATCCCCTCCGTTGCTTGTGGTCATTGCGTTAGGGTCATCGACCTCGGCAAGAAAAGTGAACCACTTTTTGTCGTTGAAGCAGTGAGCAGAACAGCCTGTGTCGACAAGAACTTCATCTCTGATCACGGTTCCTGTTGTTGTGTTCATCGCCAATGTAAGTCCAGCGAATCTTCGTCCAGCAATGATGATGTCAATGTTGCCTTTGTTTCTGGTGCTGGTAGTATGTTCTATTGTGTCCATTGGTCCTTTGTCGGGTTTCTTCTTTGCCCATTCAGGTTTCAGGTGAGGGTTATTCTTCCAGCATTTGGAGGTTGTGTGCCAAATGCCCTTCTTTGAGGGTCCGCAGCTCCTGCATGCATCCTCGTCTGTTGGTCGGACCATTCGCACGTCTCGGGTAGTCGAATGATCGTTCGATTTCTTGGTGTTGGTTGTTGTCATGTTGAGGCCAACGTCTTTCTCGTTGGCCTGCTGCGACAGGAAGTCAACCATTTCCCCCTTTGTGATCTTGATGCCTTTGTGCATATTGTGAGACCAGTTTTTATGCCACATGGGATTCGTTTTCTTGATCCCGTTCATCGCAATGATGGCGAAGATTTCTTCTAGCATGGTTAGTAATTTTGTCGTGATGTGGTTCCAACAGTAATGTAACTTGTTGAGGTATGCCTTCAGGGTTGAGAAGTCTCCCCGCTCCAGGCGTACAAATGTTGTCGCCAGCTCGTAGAGCCTGTCTTCCGGTGTGTTGGTGACTGCCCGTCTGACCTTCTCAAATGTCTCGCGAGCTGTTGAGTCTTTGGGGCTCCATCCATCTCGTCCGATTTCTTCCAGGATCTCATCTAAGATGGCATTTATCAGAAACGCCCGAGTTTTGGTGTCTGTTCTTTTCAAGAGTCGTCTTTCTTCTTCTGTTGCATTTTCGGATGGGGTTTTGTCGTCTTGAAAGCAATCGGCTATTTCAAGCATGTCGGCGTTCATTTCGAACTTGATTCGCCACGGTCCCAGTGGTCCCCGTTCTTCAGTTTTTCGATGCGCGGCATGAACGCGCTGGCAAAGCCGTCCCCTCCCGTGGGGGGGGTTCAGCCGGGGGGTTCAGCGATGCTGCCATCCTGGTCTTTTGTCACACCTGCCGTGTCCCTCTTTTCGACTGGTGATCTCTTGTTCGTCGATCTTGGTGTTTTTCCGTTCTCAAGCCTCGTCACCACAATTGGTCGGTTTGTGGACTGTGTGGGCCAGGATAGGTAATATATGGGTCCATGCAAGGGTTCAGGGCTCCACCATCAGTGAGTGAATCTGAGGATGGGCCAAAAATTCAGGCTTTCAAAGCCTTCCGCAGTAAGTCGAGATTATGTTACCGTATCAGCCTCTGTAATTTGGGCCAGCCTCAGTCAAATCGGGCCTTTTTAGTCTTGGTCTCGACAGTGAGCGCGAGGGCTCATAACCTGTGGAATCACAAGTGTGTCTTCATGTTTATGTTCCGTCTGAGTTCCTTTTCCTGGGTCTAGGCTGTTTTTGGAGGAGGGGTGTTTCCCCCACCCTATTAGTGGAATGATGATCGAGAGTAAGAAGATCATTGCTACGATCCGAAGGGAACAATGGCACGAGGATTATGCCTCCCTAGGATACTAAACGCTATATAAGCTAGCACCCAAGAATTGCAAATAGAAAAGCAATTCTCCAAGGCTACCCCTGGAAATACTCATATAGTGGAACAGGGCAATCCACTATTTCAAAAGACCAAGGAGTCCCCTAACTCATCTCTCGCTTCATCTCGCTGCTTACGCAACTTCTTTGTTTCCTGAACCACCCGGGATACTTCATTTATTAGCACATTTAAACCCTACACAAGAAGGACCCCGACAATACTCACAAACCGCAGGATCGGAACCTGCACGATTGCAATGCGCATGTCCCGAAATGCACTTATCACATCGGGAAGAACTAGAACAGAAGACATATTTGTGACCCATCTGCAAGCACCGCTAGCAAGAAGACCTCTCAGTACCAAATAACCCCACAAAAGAAGCTAAATCTCTGTTCTCGCGCCGCTTTCGAAGGAACTCTTTTGATATAGTCTGACGAGACATGATATTAGCAAGGATAAGCAAAGATAAAGACCAACTTACCCAGAAGTCGAACAACAACACCAGCAAAAGCTCGGGAAGACCCACTTCCTGTACTATCAGTTCAGCCAATTAGAAGGCATAGCTTAGAGCGTACAGCCTTAGCATTAGAGCGCTGGACGGGGCTCACTTAGACAAACACATATTTAAGACTTCTGGGAGTTGTAGCCATTGGGGCACGACTCAGCTTCCAATACAACTTGGTTACCTTCAATTTTTCTGATCAATCAATTGACCCATTACTAGACGTAACACCTCTTTTGTTATCTTTTGTATTGCTCAGACCTAACGTGCCTGATCCGTCCTGCCAACATAAACCCTACACGGCTATAACAGGACCCCATCCTCTAGTTGATGAACCACTGCCTTCTGCATTGGTCATCCCCTAGGCGATAGAAGACTGTTATCCCCTGGGCTTAAGACCAGACCGTTACACCCGGTCTGGGCGATTCAAAGGAACAACGCATAATATTAGGCTATTAAATGGTATTTGGATAAATTATTTCTTGAATGATTCATCGCATATAAATTCTAACCATGTGTTATCGTATATAAATGACCTTCGTTCTGTATAGTCATTGCGGGAATCGTCTTGTGCTGGTATCATTGTGGTGCAGGAGTCATCATCATCAATTGCCAAACCAAACTCATCCACCTTAGCTCGGTGAACAATACCTCCGATAGTCTTCAGGGAGTGTAATATGGGTTCATTCCTGTGTCTACTCGGCTCAGAGCTGTTTGCCGATGAGCTCCCTTCACCAATGAGGCTGGGAGTAATGCATGCGAAAAATTGCTTCATTGTGGGGAGCGCCGCACATATAACAATGAGTTGCGATTCCGAAAGACTGGGATACTGAATTAGCGAGATAAAGGAAATATTAACTGTATATAACGTACGTTATCAAACCTGTACTGGAATATTCCCAGCTGTGATCGAGACTGTGAAGGGTGGGCTTTAGAGTGCCTACCCGTAGGGCTGCAGTAACAAGGGTCCTAGCAGAAGGTTTGCATGGGAATTGTAGGCTTAATGAAACTAAGAAAAGGCACTTACGTGGCACCAATAGCAAAGAAAACCACAACAGCGATTTTCTGTCGGGTTGGAACTTGAAGCTTAACAACCATAGGAACAGGTAGAATAAGGAGCACCAAGTCAGATAATACTCCTAGAGCGGCCCTCGCAATGTAAAGAGCTGGCTGGTTGATACAAACCCCTGGTGTATATGGACTCCAGTTCTTTTCAATGGGCCGGCAGCCAAGAATAATCAAAAGGAAAATGGCTATGTTGTAGCTAGCCATGAGAAATATGGATGCGCCATTGGCCCACTTCCACCAAGTCTTGGGAGATATATGGTAATAAGACAGCCCTAATGACGTTTTGCAAAGCCCGGTTGTGAAAGCATTAAGAGCAGTGACGACTACAAGCATCTGCATGTCATGTTAGTTCGCATACGCGCCATCTATGCACGCAGGGGAGGCTAAATCATACCTTGGCCCCCTGCATAGCCCGTGTAACCGGCATTTCCCAAATATGCACTCCGGTCACTTTTGTTGCATAACCACCTAAATCCTATAAGCATAGGTTTTGATCCGAGAGCTGCTGTGTGTAGACGCACTAACTTGTATGGTGGCTATAACTATTGAGCTTAACCAGCCCAACACGAGGCATGCTGAAAATAATTGAGCGCAGGTTTTGAAAAAATGGGGAGGGGTGTATCCTACTTAATTGAGCATCAACTCTGCGTAGTATTCGCAGTTTAACATAGATAAACTGTGCCAGACACAATGCGGAAAGTGGAACGCTGATGGCAAACAAGACGTATGCAATAACATTATGCCGCTGAGTTGGGTGGGCCAAGTTGACCTTGTATCCTGGAGGGCCGGCAATGACCACAACACCATCAATGAACACAAAATCGTACATTGCGCAGGCGATGTGACTTTGCGTAACATCCAGGTAATCTCGCCGGCTATGGGCGGTATGGTAAAAAAAAATTTAAAAAAAATAAAAAAGTATAAAAAAACAGTCCAGAAATAGATAATGAGGGCAAAAATGGTTGATACAGAAAGGGAATATGGGAATGATAAATGCAGGGAGATCCTGGCTTATCGTTAACATTGAAGCCGATCCATGGTAACCTGTTAGCTTGTTAGCAAGAACTACGCCTGACGGAAGTCACGCACAGACTTTGGGCACTCATCCGAATCAATGGCGATAAGCCACTGAAATTTGGCGCCGTCACCTTGGCCAGCCCGCCTCCAGAAATGGCTCTTAAATTAGTATCGGATACATGCTAGCGATTAACGGCCGGCATATCCAGCTTCGCCAGCGCCAGCCCTTTTGTTGCCGGATCAATAATAGAAACATGTGCCGACGAATTACGATAGCTCGATGAGCAGGAGGTCGCCCAGCTGTCGCAGAACGTGCGCTACTGCCTAGCCCATGAGCGAGGCACTAAGGCCCCAGCACCTCACAGGCCTAGTTACAAGCCATGTAGGTAGTTATTGGCCACAATCCAACCCTATCCCGCGTGCACGGCCTGAGCCTGTAACACCGGTCCGGCTGGTGCTAATGGCCTGGAGTGCGCCTCAACTGTTCCCTAAACTGCGTCAAAGCTGAAAAGCTGGTCTATACCGCCGCCAACAGCCCTCTTTGGGTGGCCTTTCCAAAGACAATCACCAACTATTATTCCACTTCATCTCAATCTTTCTTACGGATGTGCCCATACGACCTTGACTATTGACTAATGCTACACGCCTGGGTGTGTGCTTAATTTCATGGGCAGGCTACTTGTAAATGACCACGGGCTTTGTCGATCGCCGGAGCAGGGATCGGATAAGATGGGCTGAAATGATATCAGTGGACAGCGGTCAAAACTCAGATTCGAAGATAGAGTGCATGTACGTATTCATGGGAACAGACCTGCGGGCAGAGCAGTGATGTGCACTGTTTCAAAACCAGGGAACCTTCACGCACGCATTCCGTCAGCCCTCGACTGAGTGGAGCCGTTGTTGACGTTGCAACTATGTCTCTATTTTCCATGTTACAGCCTTGTTCTACCAAATAGCAAGGCTACTGGGTATTTGGGATTGGATCAGGTTTACCGGGCGTTGAGTCGAGCGGTTATGCTGGTTCCACTGTATCGTAGGCCAAATAAAATGGGACACATAAATGCTGCCGCTGTGGCTTTTGGTGCAATTATGTATGCTGAACGAACTATGCATATAGAAAATGTGCCCCTCTCGTTGGTTGGGCTGATTCCCGAATTCTCGTGTGCTGCCTGTTGAGCCTCTTCATCTGCCTGTTACGTCCCGCCAAGACCTTCCAATGCCATGGTTGGTATTCCAGGAAATTCCAAAGCATGCATCACATGCCGCAAACGTAGAGTGAAGGTGGGTTTCGCCGTTTTTCGCAGCAGATGTGTTGCTGCGCACTGGATTGACGCAACTTACCAGTGTGACCTTCGACAGCCAACGTGCGGCCAATGTCAAAGAACACGCATTACCTGCGGTGGCTTTGGACGAAACAATCTTCATAAACAGCGCCTTGGAAGAGTTCTATGAGCGACCTATGACCCTTCTCAGAAGCACGAGTCGGCGCCGACACCCAAATGCAACACCAGAGAGACAGGGTTTCACATCTAAAACAATATCCGTCAACCCCCCCCCCAATGTCCTTGAGCGCAGTGCTTATGAGGAAAAAAGTCGTAGCCCAATTTGGGTCCGCTTATCTCCCAATCGGACAGACAGCATCAAACAGGGTCATGCAGTATTCTCGCTATGGCTGGACAACCGTGGCACAGGAGCTCTACATTAAGAACAACCCTACTATTCGTATAGCACTACTGGCCGACGCCCTAGGACTCATGAGCAAACGCGAGAACCTCCCTCATATGTTGCGCAAGAGCCAGCAAGTTTATGGAAGTGCACTATTAGCAGTGGAGCAATCTCTTCGCGATTCGACCAATAAAAAGACCGACGAGGTATTGATATCCCTCAAATTGCTAAGCTTCCATATCGTAACTTGTTTTTTTTTTTTGTAATGTTTAAATTGTAAAAATAGCTGAATAAATCTCAGATGTGGTGTGACTCGGACGGGGAAAACCCCCAGCCCAATTCAAAAGATGGGTCACACACATTAACGGCATTACTACGCATGTGCTTTCAAGTGGTCCACGGGCATATGTACGAGGTTACGCCCATGAGCTCTTTCCAGATACCAGTCTAGCACAAGTAAGACGGCAATATGTATTTGTTAACTCCAAGCTGTGTGGAGGACTAACAACAATACACCCAGGCTGTTGTGGGAATACAGCTTCGCAAACCGTCAACTCTAGCAGAAGCGGAGTGGAAAACCATTCCTTGGAGCGAGAATGAAAAAAAAACCCAAGAACACTCTGCCGGATTTTAGATTGGAGTTCCCTGGCATTTATGCCAAAGTAGACAATATACAGGCCTGTAAAACTGTGTGATACGTGAAATGGGGAGGTAGGCCCTGGCCGCTACATCAAAAGGTCTACCTTTGCCTCGGTTCTGAGTAACACAGGATATTGAGGCAAAGCTGAATAGAAGTTGGAGGACTCAACACGGAGTGGAGGACTGCAGCTTCCAGCTTTGCCTCTTTAAAATGAGGTATCGAAGTTTTACGCTAAAGTGATCTATTTGTGTTGCAGAGCGCTATTTGGTCACATCGAGCAGTGGAAGTAAGGTTTGAAAGAGCCTTGTTTTTCTCTATGAATAGGGATTTGTGCATTGTGGGTTTTGAGCACAATGGAGCAGGGTTTGGTTATGGGGCTGCTACAACCAATCATATAACAGCATATTGCAACAGTTTGGTAACTGGTCAAAAAAATGCTCTTCGTTCGATGATTGGATAACTCAAATGTGGCACGTACCAGATACGTACTCTCACCAAAATCTGTGCCTTCTAACGTGGTGTTTTCAAGCGGAGCAAAACCGGAGGCAAAAGCCGGCTGCAGGCCGGCCCCCCCGCGGAGGGGGAAAACTATAACTTTACTATAAAACCCGAATAATATTTAAGCTGGGCTATTAGAAATTAAGCTGTTGGAAGCTGGAAGCTGGGCTATTAAAAGCAGTAGGGACTGCAGCTTTGCCTATGCCTAGGACGATGCTCATCGCTCGGCATCAGGGTCTTGTGTTATCCCTTTGGGTGCGTGATAGCTGCACCCACGTACCCCGCCCCACATGACCCCAGCAAAAGCAGGGTGACCTCGTGTGACATCAATGACTTCCGGAATCAACTATCGTTGTCAACAGTGTAATGTAGCGTTATGTAGATCTGGAAATTGTTGGGACTTATTCTATAGCCTAAATTAGGAGGGAAATAATGTACCTTTAATTTGAGGATCTTTAATTGGCCAGACCCCCCTGCCTGTGACCCAAGTGCAGCTATAACGCACTCAAAGGGATGACCGGACTAACTATTAGCCAAAAAACATCACTGCCTACCCTGTACCAATGTCCATTCTCACCATCCCCAACACAACCTTAAATTCGTTCGTTTCAGGTTCTCATCTAAGAGTTGTTCCTTAATTTGCCTTGACTTTGAGGCAATACCGTTTGTTGATATAGGTTACCTGTTGATAATATACCCTATACTAAATTTTTATATCTATCATTTTCCGTCTTACACACGCAGGTAATAGCTTTGTTAGGTATTCAGATTCCAAAAAAAATCACAGGCTTCAAATACCAGGAAATTGAAGCCACTGGGTGCGTTAGAACATGCACTGTTTTTATCAACCTCGTAGTTTTAACATAGGGAACTGAAGGCACTCACGGCCTTGGTGGAGAAAGACACGCCCTACAGACCAAATTATTATCACGCATTGTCCATTTCCACAAAGAAACGCGTTGATTTTTGGGCAACGCATGTTTTTATCTTCAACATCAACATGTTACCCGACGCAGCTTATCCCACGCATGCATTGGGTCTGATAAGGGGCAGCTGGACCCACAATCGCCCGACTTCTCCTACGCAGGCTTCATGACCGCGTCGGTGAATCGCTACAGCTAAACTCCTAATAAATCACGGGACATTTATACAAGGTGATGCACGGGTCGGCTGATTTTGATATTGTCTGGGTGGCTGCATCCCCATTTATTCACCCACCTCGGTGTACTACCGAAGGTCTCTCACCACGGCCCGCTTTATTCTGACCTTGACCTAGGCTGAGAGATGCACCACCTGAGCGTCTTAGCGCCGTATACTCGATGCATTGGCTCTGTCTGGACATGGTGTACACGAGATATTCCAACCAATACTCGTCCTCTACCGGGTTGCTTTCTGTTGATTGATGGGACATACAGCAATAGGCAGAACATTCGCCAACTTCACTTCTAATGAGCCCACACGAGATTTTGATTTGGTATCTATGATGCTCAGGAAAGATCAAAAGTCATCTTTTCAGCCCGAATTATAAAAATCCAAGGGCATGCGATGCGGTACTCACCTTGTCAGCGCCCTTCCAGCAGCCTTGAATCACGTTCCAGAAGCATGGGAGAATACTAGGTGAGTGTTGCAGGGCTACCACACAACGCCGATATCAAACGGCTGACATGACAGCCGACAACCCAGCCGACCCCCACATACTCACCGAGAGAGTTGAATACTTGGCGCTATCTCACCTTGGTGGTTTCCATATCGGTGGGGTCTATCCATTTGGTCCCTGGGAGGTGGTCCCACATGGTGTGTTCTCAAGCTGAAGGATGAATGAATAATATGCTGAGAATAAGGACAGGTGGAGATTGGGGTATGGAAGATGTTTTTTTTTGGGATCGTGGCCGGAACAATGGGACGGTGCCGGTTGGGTCTCGCCAGATGCAAAGTGTAAGCCTAATGGCACAGAAAGGGGTTCCTCGTTCGTCACGAAGCTGGTGGTCTGTTCAGGGCAAAAAAATAAAAAAATAACACAACGTGGGTGTCACCGTGGGCATGATATAAACCATGCAAAAGCCTCCTCGATAGAAGTGGCTTATAGCCGCTTGTCAGTCTAATGTCAAGATAAATACTTTACATCGGTCCCGATAAGAAAAGTCATTTACATCATTCAGCCCCAAGCCGCCATGTATTCAGACGCAGACTATGTCTTTGAAGGCTGGATGGGCGAGGATCCCTCAGCAGCCGAGGGAAATATGATCTGGAAGCAGTATGAACCAAAGCCCTGGGAAGAGACGGATATCGATATTAAGATTACCCACTCGGGAATTTGCGGCTCAGACATTCACACCCTCCGAGCAGGATGGGTAAGTCAGATTATGATTGTCCATGATCGTCTCGGACAAGCTCCAGCGCAATGCGACTGACACTTGTTAGGGCCCAACTGATTTTCCTTGCGTGGTCGGCCATGAAATTGTTGGCATCGCCGTCCGGGTGGGCTCCGAGGCCGAGGGAAACATCCAGATCGGAGACCGGGTGGGTGTCGGAGCTCAGACGGACTCGTGTCGATGCCGCGACGGGCCGTGCGAGGCATGCGAAAATGACCAAGAAAACTACTGCAAGGAGATGCACCTGACATACAACACGACCTATCGCACTGGTGGAAAGGCGTATGGCGGTTATGCTTTGTACCACCGGAGCCCGTCACGCTTCGTTGTCAGGATCCCGGATGGTTTAGCCTCGGAACACGCGGCGCCGATGCTGTGCGGAGGCGTCACTGTCTACTCCCCACTGAAGGTTTTCGGCGCCGGACCAGGCAAGCGGGTCGGCGTCGTCGGCGTCGGGGGTCTCGGCCATTTTGCAGTGCTCATCGCCAAAGCCATGGGGGCGGATAAGGTGGTGGGTATTTCGCGAAGGGCGTGCAAGAGGGACGAGTCGTTGGCGCTGGGAGCTGACGACTACATTGCGACCGAAGACGACGAGGACTGGGTCAAAAAGAATGCAAACTCTCTCGATCTAATAATTTGCACTGCGTCTTCACCAAAGGTACGTTGGAAACTCAAAATGCTGCAACAAGCCTCCCCGCGTGATCCATGAGAGATGATGTCGGCCACGCCCCTGCAGCGAAGGCGCTGAATGGTGCAACGTTGCACATAATCCCAATGCAGCACCGATGGCAATTGGTAATTGCTGCAGCCAGTTCCGCTGAGGCTTTTGCTAACGGTGGCGTACGGATGTGCTGCCGACCTTTCCGTCTCCTTTCTCACCTCACCGTTGTTGGACTGCATCAAGACACATCGGTCCCGTTCGGTCCACCCAACACACTTCGTATAGCAATTTCCAGCCCACCTCTTCCTCTCAGCCGCCCAGGCATTAACTACCCTCCCGTTGTGCATTCATACGTAGCCGTCGTGGCATTATTTAAATCCTTAGACTGCGGTGGTTGGGGTGAATTATATAGGAGATGCGCTAATATTTTGATCTGCAGATGCCCTTGCACAACTACTTCGAGCTCCTTTCGCTGGACGGCACGCTGGTGCAGGTGGGCATCCCAGAAGAGCCGATCCCCTTGAGTGCGTGGGCTCTGGTGCCGCAGCGAAAGCGACTTGCCGGGTCACTCATCGGTAGTCCCAAAGATATTCAGGATCTTTTCCAGTTAGCGGCAGACAAGCATATTGTGCCGTGGGTTGAGATGCGACCCATGATTGAGGCCAACCAGGCTATTGTGGATATGGAAGCGGGGAAGCCGAGATTTCGGTATGTCTTGAGGAACTAAGGGAAATGGCGGTCGTATGATTATACTGTAGTTCATGTTTTGAAAATACCTATGTTGTAATTTTGATATATATGTAGTCATCCTGTTTTTGAGTGAGATGTAGGTTGGCATCGTGATTGAACAGCAAGTGATTTGGCACGGGGCAAAAAAGATATGGGAAACTATTCCTGCGATGTGATGAAGATTGACCAAAAGCTACGTACTAGCTCGCTGGTGGTCAACCGCCGCTTAGCTTGTAGGCGAATGCACCGTCCTGTCGTATCGCTTTTTCCAACGATCACCGTGACTATCTCATTTGCAGATACATATGACAGCACTCACCACTACATATAATTTATGCATGGACAATTACGTGCATGAATAAAACAATTGGATCCCATCAGCCCTGATCATCTGATGCAAATCAGGTACTGGCCGAAGCTAATATTTGGCTAAGCAAACGGGTGTGTATTGCCCCTTGCCCGATGTAACCCAATTGCGCAGGTCAGCCCATTTCGGGCCAGGGCCCATGATCAGAAAAGGCTTTGGTCAGAACTCAACTTGGAGCCCTTGTAGGACGACGACGAGCATTCTCGGGAAAATGTTATCTGTTTTCAGGCACAGGCAGGGGCGCTGTACCCACGAGGTCAACGAGGGAGCCAGTTTACAGGTTGATTGATGGATGGCCCTGGACTGTTGAGTTTCTGGGCCGAAGAGGCGAGACTAGAACAAACGCACGGCTCATGTGCACCCTGTGTGGGGGGCGATGTTCGAAGTCCTGAGCGTCGGCATAGTCCCTGGGGGTATAGATTGACCGACTGTTTCTTTTCCCATGCAAAGGTTTTGGCTGGTGGCCTGGATATGGATGGCAGTATAATAACACGGCGATATTTTGATATTCCTGCCCACCATAGGCTGCCGATGCCTGAACGACGTTTTGTTCCCCTGAGTTGTAAAATGCGGAGAGGCATACAAACAAAGAGCCAAAAGGCTAAAAAGAGGATGCCTCGTATTTGGAATGGGCTGTTTCCAGCAGAGCCTTGCAAGGATACTGTGCCTAGACCAAGCTAGGCCAGAGCTTCCTTCATGCTATGTTTCCTTGGCCAACTGTTTTGTTTGGCCAGGTTCAGAAGGCACGGGAACCCTGAAAATCGGAACGCTGCAGAATGGCCAACTTTGTGATGTTATGTCCATACAGTACCTAAGTCAGAAGCTGCTTCGACAGGGAAACACCCGGTCCCATGTCAGCCAGCATGCGTCCGTCCACGCTAGGCGACCGAGACCGGGCGGGCCAAGAGTTGGCGGAGCATCGATTTCGGCCAAAGTAAAAGTAAATTGGCGGCCCAGATGATACCGCGATGATGGACGAGAGGATTCGTACGTTGTCCAAATGGCACTTTACGCTCCGTAGTCGTTGTAATCACCGCGGTCGGGCACGGGTATCGAGCCACCACAGTCAGCGGCGTAGCGCTAATCGAGGTGGCATGACGGTGGTAGGGAGAGAGAAATTTGACACTGGAGTCAACCGGGAACTAAGTCAAGGGAATAGCGAAAAATCAAAGGGGGCGGCGGGGAAGATCCAGTATTTTGCCCCCCTCTCTGCCATTGCCCACAGAAAAAAAGGGAGGTGTCGCGGGAGGCGCAAAGCAGAGGCGAAGACCAGACGGAGGGAGCGTCACCGTGGGGCCTGGCGATGAAGCCAATCTGACATCACACTGGGGCACTTGTTTCATACGCGCCGATCCGTGCTAATGATTCTTTGTCTGCAGGAGCTGCACGGCTGAGGGGATTTGGCATACGGTACATCTCTTGAGTATCCGCTGCATCCGAGACGGCACCCTTTCTCACCCTCGTGTTTGTCTCCCCAAGTGAGCCACGGAGGGAAATCTTCTGGTGCATTCTGTGGCAGCCTATTGGACCGGTGCTTTCACAAAAAGGCCAACCCGCTGCGGGTGCTGGGAGAGAGCTGCAAGGTACCCCTGCCGTGCAGCGGGGGATCCTCGTTGGCTGCGCGAGCAAGGGTTGAACGGGACGATATGGGACGAGGGCCATTCGGGTGGCTAGTTACGGGTGGCTGTATACTTGAGGCGTTGACAGCCAGGGCTGCAGAAGACCAAACGTCGGCTATCTCATTGTGTTCCCGCTGTCATTGTCTGGTGTAGATGGTGGCTGGCCTTGCAAGGCCCGGTGGCTTGCCGGTTCGTGTTGGCTGACAAAAGTAATTACCAACTTCATATTGTGCCGCCGCTTCCAGAGCCCGCGCGATTCAGCACCGGCATCTCGATCCATAAGGCTTATTCATGAGCGCCCCCGGTTATCTTGTGTGCGAGAACCGTGCAGCGTCACCGAAAAAAGTGCGAGAATTGTGTGTCTGTACTCTGTACCATGGGAGCTACCCGTAGGCTTGGCAGCCGGCTCGAGTCTGAATCGCAGACTGTCAATGCCCCCGCTTCCGGTGTGTGTGTGTGTGTGGGCTACGCTCGCTGCAAATTCCTTGGTTAGTCCCAGGTGTGGGTAGACGGAGTGGAAAACCGCGGTGGAAAACCGCGGTTGAAGAGGTTCTTTTGGTGTGCCGTCTGGCCTCCTGGTAGTACGTAGGTGGAACAGCTAGTTAGTTAGTTAGTTCACACTTGCTTTGGTGTGTGAGGAGGATGTGATTGGGTTTGTCGCGGGGATGCCATAATTGGAGGGCTGCTAGGTTGGAGCACACACATGCATGTCCACGTAAACACTCGATAGAATTTTTATTTTATTTTATATAAAAAAGAAAAAAGCACAATGCCTGACGTGGATAGACGATTGGCATTGAGGTTGCCATGTGGGCTCAACCCGGTGCGCGGGATAATGGCTGCAGAAACCGTTGGTAACCACACAACGACAGGGCATGAATCAACCACGGGAAAGAAAGAACAAAATACACAATGGAAGCAAAACGGGACTAACTACGTCCGTAGAGAACCAGTCATTACACCAACACATCATTTCTGCTTCCACACACAGAATAACAACCAACGGGAGGAGTGGAGAGGCTGGAAGGGAAGGGAGATCTTTCGGTGCCAAGATTGCTCTCTGAGATGCTGAACGCTGATTGCTGTCTGACCCCCGAGCGACGTGGAGAGAATCGTGGAACATGACGATCCGAATGGGGACCGGCGAGCAGTCTACGACGGTGATGGACATGATCGACAGGAGTTTGGCGCTTGCATCCCCCCGTTGTGATGATCGTCTTTGGGTGAGTTGGCAAAACGAGGCGTGATCGTGCACACCGTCACCAAAAAATTCGGAAAACAACGCGCTACCCTAAAAATAACCATGTCCGTCTGTGTGAGAATGAGAGCCAGGCCACAGGACATGGTGCAGGGGTAATTCGTCTGGTCAAGGCGAATGGGTGAGGTGCGCGCAGGGGCTGGCAGAGTATCCGACCGCCAGCAGCTCATGTCCCCTATACGAGAGCGAGCCAGCGTCCGCATCAATGGACGATGGGCCGGCCATGCACGCACACAGACACCGACACCCCGGCTTGTCTGCAAGAGCAATTTAACAAAAATAACAAACGCTGTGCAACTGGCACGATTGATTGCCAGCCATGGCATCCCGGCCCGGAGGAACGGGAACCATTAATGGACGGTGCTTAGTCCTGTAGTGTCGACTTAATGTCACAGAATGGGGTTCTTCCAAGGACATTACATCATGCCCCTTGACATATTCTAGTGTGGCTTGCCCTTCTAGCAAACGTCTCACCGAGCGCGGAACGGCCGTCATCGAGCGCCGGCCGACGCCTCCCAAGGGCTCCCGCAGGTAGCGGTCCTGCCTACCACTGTCCGTCCACCTCTGTTCACTGTGCCACCCCACCCCCGCCGGAGTGCCCTGGAGATGGGAACCTGCTCGCGGTGGGCACCCTGTCTGGCAGCCCAGAAGGGTTTACGGGCCCGTGCCAACTAGCAGGGCCCGGTCCAAGGGGTTCAGGCCGGGATGATCCACGACCAGGCACCGACGCGAGCAATTGGTGCGCTAGCGCAGGGTGCCGCCGAGGGGAGGGGATGCCGAATTATACAGCCCCACCCGATTTGTGCACAACGGCCTCTCTTTGCTTCTTCCTCAGTCTTTGGGAGTTGACCAACTCCAACCTCAACTTTGGTTTCCACAACCCCGTTGCCAAAGCACCCTGGCCCACCACAGGTCGTGGTCTCGTATCGTCCCGATCTGGTCTAGGCAGCCTGCTATTTCCACCTCCATCCTTGTCGTCCACGGTAGCCCTGTCCCCTGTATTTCCTGGCTTCCATGGCTGTTCCGAGCAGGCACAGCACTCTGGGCACACGTTTTCTCGCAAGGACCCAAGCTCTAGAGATGAATGACTGGCTCTATCCTAGCCCGTGCATGAGTCGGTTGTGCAGCTGCAGCTGCAGCTTGTGTCCATTTAAAGACCAACGGGACATCTCGAAGCCTTTCCCTTCCTCTTCACTTTGGTCAATCAGCTTCTTTCTTCTTTTCCTTCGCTTGTCTCTTTACATCTTCTTCTCCGTTCTACGGAGCACACTATCGTTAACAACAACTCACGAGTCACCGACCTCAATACATTCATTCTACTTACCACATTCGTTTCGCTTTCATCACGATGAAGAGCACTTTCCTCCTCGGCGCTGTTGCCGCCGGCGTGGCCTCTGCCACTTACGATATCCCTTCCAGCTCTAGCTGCAGCCTGGTCCCTTCCACTCCTAGTGACTGCAAGTGTGCTGTACAGGGCACCGCCAATGACTGCGACACCATCAGCGTCACCGTCAAGGAGACCGTCGAGGTGTGTGCCCAGCACGCCCACTCCGTCTCTGAGTGCGCTTCCTTCTCCTACAACACTAGCAGCAAGGAGTGCACTCTTTATACCGAGACTGTCTCCATTGTCGTCGACATCGAGAAGGAGTGCAGCCTGAACTTCTACGACAAGTCCTGTTACTCGTGCCCAGGCTCCTCCACGACCGCTGCTCTCACCACTACCACCCCCGCCGCTGGTGTCCCGACTTCCGAGACCGAGACTGACTGCGATGAGCCCACCAAGTCTGTTCCTGTTGGTTCTGCAACCACCTCTCCCTCTTCCGGCAAGACTCAGTCTGTTCCCTCCGGTGGTGTTCCCAGCAGCTCCAAGCCCGTCCCCGTTGGCTCTGCTACCACCACTTCCCCCTCTGGCAAGACCCAGTCTGTTCCTTTCGGCGGTGTTCCCAGCAACTCCAAGTCTGTTCCCGTTGGCTCCGGTAGCACCACTGCCCCCGTTGTTGGCACCACCACCACTCCCTCTTCTGGCAAGACCCAGTCTGTTCCCTCCGGTGGTGTTCCCAGCAACTCCAAATCTGTTCCCGTTGGCTCCGGTAGCACCTCTGCCCCCGTTGTTGGCACCACTACCACTCCCAGCTCGGGTAAGCCAACCACCGAGGCTGACTGCGACGAGTCCTCTACTGAGTCCGTTCCTGTTGGTTCCGTCACTGTTCCTGTTGGCGGTACCACCACTCCTGTGAAGGGTGCTTTCACCAGCGGCACTCCCTCCGTTCCCTCCGGTGGTGTTCCCAACAGCTCCAAGCCCGTCCCCGTTGGCTCTGCTACCACCACCAGCCCCTCTTCTGGCAAGACTTTGTCTGTCCCCTTCGGCGGTGTTCCCAGCAACTCCAAGTCTGTTCCCGTTGGCTCCGGTAGCACCACTGCCCCCGTTGTTGGCACCACCACCTCTCCCTCTTCCGGCGAGACCAAGTCTGTTCCCTCCGGTGGTGTTCCCAGCAGCTCCAAGCCCGTCCCCGTTGGCTCTGCTACCACCACTTCCCCCTCTTCTGGCAAGACTCAGTCCGTTCCCTACGGCGGTGTTCCCGGCAATTCCGTCACTTCTCCTGCTAGCGGTGCTTCTACTACCCAGCCTTCCAGCGGTAACACCATTACCAGCGAGAAGCTGACCACCTCCACCTTCTACACCACCAACGTCCACACTGTGACCCAGTGCCCTCCCAGCGTCCCCAACTGCCCTGTTGGTCACGTCACCACCGAGACCTACGCCGTGTCGACCACTGTCTGCCCCCCTGGCCAGAAGTTCACCACTTCCACCATCTACACCACCAACGTCCAAACTGTGACCAAGTGCCCCCCTAGCGTCCCCAACTGCCCTGTTGGCGATGTTACCACTGTCACTGTCCCCGTTTCCACAACCATCTGCCCTGTTACCGAGGAGCACCCCCAGCCTACCACCACCAGCCCCTCTTCCGGCAAGACTCAATCCGTTCCATACGCCGGTGTTCCCAGCAACTCCAAGCCCGTCCCCGTTGGCCCTGCTACCACGTCGCCCTCTTCCGGCAAGACTCAGTCTGTCCCCGTTGGCCCTGCTACCACCACCAGCCCCTCTTCTGGCGGCGGCTACTCGAAGCCTCCCTCTGGTGAGGAGGACCAGACCACCACCAAGACCATGTTCACCACCAAGGTCTACACAATCACTCAGTGCCCTCCTAGCGTTCCCAACTGCCCTGTCGGCCAGGTCACCACTGAGTCCTTTGCTGTTTCTACCACCAAGGTTCCCGTCACCACTGCTACCAGCCCTTCATCTGGTGAGAAGCCCAGCAACAGCCAGCCCGCTGTCCCCGTTGTCCCCGTTATTACCCCTCCTTCCCAGGGCAGCTCCACCAAGCCCGCTGTCCCCGTCACCACTTCTCCTAGCAAGGGTTGCTCCGGCGATGACTGCTCCCACAAGCAGCCCAGCTCCTCTGGCTTTAAGCAGCTCCCTACTCCCTCTGCTCCTGGTGCTACTGGCGGTAACAACTCTCCTGAGAAGCCCAAGTACACCAACCCTGCCTCCACCTATAAGCCTCCTGTTGCCAGCCAGCCCTCTGCTACCATGCCCACCGGCAGCAGCTCCAAGTCCACTGGTACCACCCCTAAGCCCACTGGCACCAGCCCTAAGCCCACTGGCAACAGCTCTGGTGGCAGCCCCCCTACTTACAACAAACCCTCCAGCGCCACCCCTGTCCCCAGCGCCCCTGTTACTGGTGCTGCCTCTCGCATCGGTGGTGGCCTTGAGCTCGTCGCTGCCGCCGCTGGTGTCATTGCCCTCCTCATGTAAGCAGGGGTTGGATGATATTTCCTTGAGTGTTGGAACTTTTCTACAGTATAATACGCTTCTTTTATGTACATAGTATGATCCAGATGAACTTTTACTAGTCAGTAGGACAATGGTTATGAGTATCAAAAAGATAATATGTACGCTTCTTGATGTTAAGTTCTAGACTTTGTCTGATTGGTGTGACTTTGGCCTTGCTACAGCCTTTTCGTCCCACATCAGTCAAGCCATGAGACCAGTTGGAATTGTGTTAGTTAAAACGAGGTTTTAAATTTATGGCAACACCACCTATTGTCAACATTTTGTCATTAGAGTTCTCGCAAGAGAATAAATAGCTTAAGCGGAACATGATATTTTGAAATTGGTTTACAATAGTTTCTAACACTTGGGGCCCTTCCCTTCCCTTCGTTCGGTGTGCTCACCGAGTCCTCATGTGGAACTTTGAGGGTGTGATCTCTTGTTCTTGTTTAGGCTAAGTTTAGTCTCCTTCCTTCTGGCGCCAAGTCTGGGCTGCATTGGTGGCAGGCGCGTCAAGCCACCCGTCAACATGAAGCGACGAAATGGCACGCCAAGTCATAGTAAAAGGTTTGGAAGATGCGCTTAATTCATAGCATTAACAGGGTGTTTACCTACCACGCAGGGGTGCCATCAAGTTTCGACATGTAAACTTGTCCACGAATTTCTAGTTGGAGATATTTTCTCAACTAATTGATCAATTGTATTAATTGAACCATGTACCTAACTTTCATCATTTCGTTGATCGTCTCCTTGACACGGGTTAACGTTCATCCAACTCGTTATTAAGAAAAGCTGTTAGAAGGTGAAGAAGACGGAGTGAGCGTACCTTCCAGCTTTGCTTCTCCTAATAGGAGGTCATCAGTTGTTACTCAGCCAACAGCCACCACATTCACAAGCCAATGTGAAAAGCTGAGTAGCAGTTGGCTCTTCTTGCCACCGCCACCGCTTACTTCTTTCGTCACATTGATGCCACAGATCACGTTCCAGGTCACGGGCGTGGTTAGGCCGCCGGAGGCAAAACCGCTGGAGGGTTCCCCGAAGGGGCGCCCCCCCCGCGGAGGGGGAAATTTCCAATCCCTTTATTAAAATCGAAGGAAATTTAAGCAAAAATAAAAAATAGAAAAAAGGGAAAAATAAAGGAGAAAGATTAAAGAAAAGGCATCTATGGTGTAGACCAACTGACCATAGCCCCCTCCTGCTCAGTAGACCAAAGCGCTATGTTGGAACATTGGTGAATGGGATGAATAAGGCAACGAGAGGGAAGCCGGCCCGGAGGCCGGCAGAACTGTTTATCCGGGGCAGGCGCAGACCTTTCCCTACAAACCCCAGAATAGCTAGCTAGCCTAGCTAGAAAACATACACAGAACAACAATAGAAAATCACATCTTCAGAAGTAGCTGCACAAGAGAGTGATTATATTGCTGAGCCGGAAAACAACCCACACTGATCAGTTTGGATAGCGTGTTCGCACGTTTTCCGCAGATCAGCAAGGTAGTTACCGAAGAGGTACAGCTCGAGTAACCAACCGGAAGCGATTCCGATTCGGCAATAAGACCTATACATTAATTAGAAGACATCACCCCTGTCAAGCCGACCATTACTAGTCCGCTTAAAGGTTATAACGACTTCCCTATATCCATTGTACAGAAGACCCTTTCGTTGCCCTATTACTCGGTAACCAATCCGACTTTCTAGGCGCTAACAAAAGCCGACAATTCGAAGAAGTTCTAGTCCGTTGTTTCGCATACAAATCAGACTTCCATTCAACAAAGAAAAACTACGATAGCAGATCAGAAACACCAACAAGTCAACCGGTCATGCCTTGGGGCTACCCTAATTCCATCTGGTGAAGGCGTATAGGTTGCTCCAGAGGCCTAGGGCATCCACCATTTTGTCGAAACTGCCAATTGCATAGTAAATAAGGTAAATACTTCGATAATTTACTTTGCTACTTTATATACCCAAGAGGATATAACAAGTCAAGACCTTTTCCTATAATTCCGACGGGAGTTTAGTGAAAGACAAGTTAAGTATTAGTAAAAGGGATTGAAATATTTAGTGGAACTCCTTCGGAATTACCTCCTTAATCATAGAATATATATTACAAAGGATAGAACACCAATAGCCATCAAACTTATCGAACTTCTCAATATAAAGGAATACCACAATTAGACCAAGACTAAGGTCCAAGAAGCATGCAAAAAGATATATATTTTCGAAAATCTTTATCAGGATAATAAGTTTCTTACTAATATCATAAGGATAAGTATATACCCTCCTCCTACTACTCCAGGCAGGAGCATTTAACACTGCTCTCTTCAACCCCCTTCTCCTCGGAAGGAGAAGATAGCAAGGGAATTACCTATTAAGGAATAGCTACCAGTGCTAAGAGGGTTCCCGCTGGAACAATCCAAGCAACAGCCGCCAAAGGAGTCGCCACTAGGGCAATCTATTTAGCCAGAGGGATTTCAACAACAACTATCTTTAGCACCAAGAAGATATCCTCCGATACCACCTATACAATCAGGAACATTCCCACCATAAGGAATAGTCCCTATTCAAAGAATACCTCCTAATCAAGTGGCATTCACACCAACAGAATCAGTTCCACCACAGCTAATATAATAATATCAGGATAATATCCTAACCAACATTCCGACCTACACCCTAACACCAAAGCAGCTAACCAATCTTATAAAGCTATATACCAATAATAAGATAAAATATAGTAGCAGGAAGTATAATATATTTAAGACAAAGGTACACATCTTCAACGACTAATACAACAAAGCCAGGATTCCCCAGCACCAATATACTAGGGCCTTTTCCACTATGCTCAAGGGGAATGCACTATCTTACTATTTTGAAAACATATATAATCCTCAGAGATCATTATCATTCCATCAGATAGGCATTATAATACAAAATCGCTTTAAGAATAAGCAAGCAAGATATAACTACCTGCAGTAATAGCAAAGTACAAGGTTCTTAACAATATTACAAGAGAACCCTAATAAGCAAAGGAAGGAGGTCCTCAAGATGCTATTCAGGAAGCTAGAGAACCTCCAAAAGGCACTTCCGAATATTTCACAGACCCAAGAGAGTCTCCGCAATCAGCTCCTCGGCATATACAGGGATATTCAAGAACTTAAGGGCTATATTTCCAATCCCAACAGGACCTATAATAGTATTTATCACCAGCTACATATTACAATTAGAACAGCTTCAATTCCAATAAAATCTTTAAACGACTTTCCCCAACAAATGGAGAACCAGCAATTCTAGACCAATCGAACATACAAGGGACAAAACAATAACCAATCTTAACCACTGCCTTAACCTTATTAGGAAAAGAGGAACCAGGCTGGAAGTTTAAACCCATGGACAAGGAAGAAAAGTGCCATATTTACGGAAAGTTCAGGTATTTCTCAACCAAGCATACAAAAGAGGAAAGATAGGAGGCATATACCAAGTACAAGAATAACTACTTAAGCAATCCAACCTATGCTGCCTTTCTAACCGAATATAAAGGATAACAAGAACAAGATAATAAGAGCAATAGTAAATACTCGTATCTAGTGGGCATCGGAGATGATTACTATGGGAGCAATAATAATCAAAAAGAAATCGGTGGCAGTAATCAGTACGCGTTTTTCATAAGTACTGCCAATAAAGTCAATACACCACTTATTTCGACCATACTCGCCAACCAGGCCATTTCCCATTATTTCACAAAGTGCAATCCCTTCCACGATGATAGAGTGAAATTACAGGAGCCCGCGACGCAGTTCTTATTAAAGGATCATTACTCTTCAGCCATATTTCAGGGAATTATCCCCGATACTAGTGCCGCAAACTTCTCCACCGGAGGGAATAAGCAGTTCGTTGCACTACAGCAGATAACAGTTCCGCCAATCGAGTTAAACACTCAAAAAGCAGGGGAGGCTTCCATTATATTTAGAGGAGGAACGCCACAAGAATCGCTCGGAACTACGAATATACCAACGCCATTTAGCATCATTTTGTTCCACCATTATACCAGTCAATACCCCATTTCTTCTTTCCCTGCGCAACATGGACCGTCTAGGCATTCATTTCTATAACCTCGGCAACTATCTCGAACAGGGAACTACAAGAGTACCAACTATACGCAAATAGGGGCATCCTTACATACTTCTTAAGATTAAGAAGTCACTTGCTTAAAGCAATCTTACAGATAGCAAACTTCGACGCCTTCATCATCATTTTAGACATCCATCCATAAACCGGCTCCATAAATTATTAACACAAGCCGGTCATCCTATTAGGAGGCAGGCAATCAAGAAACTCAACAAAATCTATAAGAAGTATCAACTTTATATAAAAGCACCTCAACAATTCAAGTTCACAATTCGCAATAACTACAACTTCAACTATCAGATCATTATTAATATCATATACCTTAATAGCAAGCCTATGCTACACATGGTCAACAAGGCAACTACATTTAATGCTGCCCAATTCCTTATTAATATTTCAGCAGCAACAACATAAAAGGCAATCAAGTTCTACTAATTCAATACATATCTAGGTCCGCCAAACTGGATTATTACCAACCCTAGAAAGAACTTCATTTCAAAGGATTTCCGCCAAGAGGCAAGAGTCAAAGGTACTTTAGTCAATATTATGCCTATTAAAGCACATAACTCAATTAGAAAAATCAAACAATATCATAAACCGGTCCAATATGCCTATACAATCATTCGTAAAGAAGGCCCATCAGCGAAACCGGAGAAAGCATTACAGGCTGCGATCAAAGCTATAAACAATACTACAGGTCCTAATAGTCTTATGCCAATACTCCTCGTGTTTATATCATACCCAAGGATAACAGATAACTCTGCACCATCGCCAGGAATAGTGAAGCGCGCGAAGGCCATCCAGAAGGCAATAAAAGAGATACAACGCATCCACAATAAGAGAAAGATCACTAAAGCACTTACCACCCGGAACGGCCCTAATACCTCAGCCGTTCTAAGCCTGCCTTTGCAATCGCAGGTTCATATATAGCGAGAAAAGGATGGATAGACTGGGCCGCATACACCAATTGCAATTAATAGAGAGACGTATACAATCGAGGGACAGAGGGGACCTATGAATTTTCGATCGACCATTGTCAAGCCATTCTATGAAGATTCTGACCAAGATGTAGTCCCAACCTACTCGAGGGAAAATGTGCTATGAGCTATTCTCTGGATAGTTGATGCCTTGGGTGAGCTGCTATTGTGGTCGCGCGACCCTGGGTGAGTAAGACGCGCGACTCGGAAACACAATACAAGAATCAAAATACAAACCAGAAATGACGCGTTCTTTTTCTACTGTCGGCCAGACATTAAAATGGGTATCTCCGCACCGTTGATTTATTCTCGTTAAAAATTTCTTTATCTTGACCAGACCTTTTGTTGAAACGATGTCTCCACAACAGCCGGAACAGATTATCGCCCGCGCCAAATCTAGAGGGTGGGTTAGCGGCCAGCACCGTGTCGACGACAAAAAGCGAAATAGCAAAAGATATGATCCAAAGTCTTCAAAAAAGCAGGACGGGATTCTCCATGTATATACTGTGTGAGTATACCTTCTTCTTTCAATTCTACTTTACTAATTTGGAAAGATGGCACTGGACTAGGTCGAATTACACGGAGGAATTTGAGGCTTGTAGAGCGAGAGTTCTCTCCGATGGTGCGCCTGTCCCAAAAATGCATGAACTTAAGGATTTCTGGAGGTTTTACCAGAATCAATCCAAGGGCATTTTGAACAAGAATGGCCCGACAACAAATACTATGCGAGGGCAAGCGAAAGCATTCAAGGCAGGTTTAGCCCGCTATACTGGAGGCACGATCAGCGACGAAGATACGGCAGAAATCAATAATGTATGTCTACAAAACTTTATATTCATGGCGCTAATGAGAGGAATAGGATCCAATTCCATTTGCAGCTTATCTGGTTTGCGGCAAGCGGAGGCAGGATTGGTGGAATTTTTACGGCCGGCATACCTTACAGGGTAAGGTACTTTGTAGTCAGGTATTTCCGTGCGCTAATGAAGAGCAGGACATTGATCTTGTATTGGGACAAACTCAAGAAGGCAAGCCGGAATTTTTCTATCGATTCAATCAACGGACGCTTAAGGGAAACAAAGACCCGGAGAATAAGAAGTAAGTTCTTTTATTATCTAAGTGGTATTTACTACCACTCTATAGAATTGGCTACCCCATCAAAGAACATGGCCAACTACGCTTCAATTCAGTGCCTCTACTTCTTACCCTCGCCCTTAGTGACGGAGCTCTGAGCCGGGATGACTTGATGCGAATGATAGGAGGACATGGAACAGGACCTGTGCAGTGGAATGAAAAGGCTCTGAATTTACCTGTCTGCAGACAAGTTACTCGCCAAGGAGTGGTCCATCCTAATAAGCCCATGACTCGCTTCCTGTTCTCAAGCATATTCAAAGATCTCCTTTTGCAGCAAGGTTACTCGTTTGTGTCTGGTTCGATGCATATGATCCGCCGCGAACTCGGGAAACAGCTGGATGGTAAGACTCAATCTTCACACATGGTGATTCTTACTGACTCCAAACAAGCGCGTTATACGGATACAGAGAGGTCTCAGCATTTATCACAGGCAGATCGTAGCGTATTTGACCAGAGCTATACCGCCGATACCACCTCTTGTGATGGCCTATCGGCATTCCTTCGTGAGAAGCCAGATCACACAGCCGTTGAATACTTCCAAGGTATTGGTCAATTCCGCCAGCCTGGTCTTCCAACTCGACTACCTACAGAGTTAAAGGACATATTACATCATACGCCGGAGCTGTTAGAGTTTGATCGAAAGCTTGCTGCAGCTAACGATGAAAACACAAGAAAACAAATTAAAACAGACCAGAAAAAAGCATTCAAAAGACTTGAGCAGAAAGCACTAGATGATTACCGACAAATCCGCCTTAAGGAACTGAGGCGGGAGAGACTCTTTGGAAAATCCAAAGAATTAGACAAGAAACCCAACCTTCTTAACCAACTCATTCCAGAAAAAGGAAGAATTGCTGAAAAGATGAAGGGAGATTCCCCTTCAACAGAAGAAGAGAAAATTTCAGTGATGTATGACTTGTCCGCGCTTTGCAAAAATGACTGGAGCGTTTTTTATCGACCGGGAGAGGTACCTCAAGAAGGTACCTGCTCATTTTGCTCAATACCTCCAGAAAAGTAGGTCGAAAATCTATTTTCAATGCATATTCTAATAAGTCTTATAGCATTGCAAACCGGGAAAGAAGTAACCATATACATCACTGCCGAAAAAAAAACAATTGCCACTGAATTGGGCATTTGCCCATCCAAACTCGAATTCTGCTACTTCTGTATGGATTTCTTACAGGCTGATGAATGGGAAGATGACTGCCGAAGCCATCTTTTAGAACCCACAATAAAATGCGGCTCTATTACCTACAGGGGCACTCTTGTTCGGCCTGCCTTTTGTTTGCTTTGCAAACACTCAGATCACCTTCAGGCTGGCGAGTGGATGCAATATTGGAGTCGAGATATTGATGCAATACGTCATATCGAAACTGCACACAGTTGGACTTGGTCTTGTCGTCAGTGCGATATGAGTTGTAACACCAATCAAGAGTGTTATTATCACTTGGCTGAGGTTCATGGTTATAAGATTCCCCCTCCTGACAAAAGGGAACACGCCTCACAAAGAGGATTAGAGGGTCTAATATTTGCATCTTCCATTGATGCTGCCCCACTAAATCCTTTTGATGAGGACAATCCTTTGATTGATTTGGCCGGAATGAACTCTGAAGAATCCTCGACGAGTGACCTTCTCTCCGACCATACGGTGCGTTCTCCGGTGATCAATCTTTACTCATCGTGTTCTCTGTCACTAGAGCCCTCACCCTTGGGCCATGACGTGGAAGAATTGAGAACGGATGATTGCCTTGATCCTTCTTTGTTCAACTCATCCACGGCGTTCGACGATTTAGAGATATCACTTTTCCCGGCTGAATCTCCAACATTAAACAGTCTTAGTGACTTACCGTACATCCCGACATCGAAACAATTATATTCTCCTATCAAGCAAGACGTTTATATCGAGAAGCCTCTATTGATTATTGAAGAGTCAAAAAAGCGTAAGGAGATTGTAACTCAAGATACACTCCTGCCCCCCAAAAATAAAAAGACGAGTAATTCTAAAAACAAAGAAACAAAATTCTGCTCCTGCGCCGCACAACGACACAAATGATTGTGTGTACCAAGTTGAGTCATTACTTGCAAAGTGGAGACGAAAGTCACAAGAATTCTATCTTGTAAAATGGCAGAACTTTTCTGGTGAAGAAAATTCCTGGGTAAAACGAAGAAACATTAACATCGATCTAGTCGAAGAATTCGATGCAGAGCTACGGCGCCACGGAGGAAACTTTAAGGGCATCCAACTTCTCCAAAGGCGTAAGGGTGGCAAGTTGCTGGTGAAATGGACTGGCCGTCCTAACAAGGAGACATCTTGGGAAGAAGAATCTACTATAAGTCCAGAGCTTATCAGGGAGTTTGATGGGATGATGTAATACGATGTTTTCTTTCTATGCTACCTCTACAACTAAGAACCTCTTTCCTCATCTTTAGCCTCTAGTGATGCGAGATAGGGGTCACTAGGACTGAGAAATGAAGTTGTATGTAGGTTGATTAGCTTCTCTCAGGGACATAAGGTCCCCAAGCTCTAAGGGTCCTACTAGACTAGTCACGTGGCCACCATCAGGGTGGCCACCACGCATCAAAGTTATAGACTTTTTATTCTCAAATTGCGAAATGTGCTTACGCCCGTGAAGCGAAAATCTTGCGAGCTAACAAGATGAAGGGGCGTTCGCACATAAGACGCTCGAGGCACGAGAGAGTTTCGTTTAGTAGAAATTACAAGATAGAAATAGCTATAATTAACCTAGCTATTGCAACAGCCGCTATAGAAGCTGTTAACTAACTGACTGACTGACCTAGCTATTGCAGCCGGGTTGACCTGACCTAGCTGTTGGGTTGACTTGACCTAGCTGTTGCAGCCGGGTTGATCTGACCTAGCTGCTGCAACATTGACTAGCTGACTAGCTGACTAGCTGACTGGCCGACCTAGCTACTGCAACAGCCGCTATAGAAGCTGTTGACTGACTGACTGACTAACCTAGCTATTGCAGCCAGCTAGACCAAGAATTATCACATGACCAGACTATCACATGACAACACTCTTGGTAGTCTAGCAGGCCGGGAAAAAAAGGGTGGGTAAGAAGAAACTCTCGTACCTCGAGCATTTTTGAGCGGAACGGAGCCCTAGAGGCCGGCGCAGTACCGCCTTCACTTGTTTAAGAAGAAGGAAAGGATAGAGGAAGGAAGGAAGAATCAAGCTCTAGTCTCGTATTCAATAGGAACCTACGTTTACCCTGCCTGGCTACTTTAATTAGTGTCGCCCTGTTACACTTGCCTGCCAAACCAAAAGATAAGTTAACAATCATAATATTTGTGGCTATGGTGTGGATAATAGTCTGCCAAGAAACATCCACGTAATGTAGGATGAACCTACGCTGTAACACTGCGAGTGTCTGGGAGCTTGGGCTAAGCTGGAGCTAAGTTGTATGGCTTGGCCCACTTTCGGGATCACACCATCCCTATGTAGGACCCCAATCTGGGTCCTGCACCTCGTTTTAGGCCATGACTTGTGGTTTTTTAGGCTTAATATATTTATAAGGAGTTTATTAAAGAGCTATATTCAGGCGGCCATGTAATGGCTATAATGTATCAGCGGCAATTGAATTACTAGCTTTGGACTTCGAGGAATCGAGTAAGCTGGGAACTCGCATTTGTGCAATTAATTTTTCCAGCATATTCAAAGGTCAGATAGCATGTGCCATGTGCCCTGGGTTAGCTCCGCTGCTGTTATGCTCCGGTTACTCATACAGGGCTCTTAGGTGTTATTCCATGCCATAGTAACTACCGTAATAACAATTATTGACCTATCTTTGCCCCGTAGCACACCAGCCTAGCACAGCTATTACAAACAACGTCAGGCCGAAATTATCGACAAAACCCGACCTAAGGAATTTCGCCGACAGGGTCTGTTCCAAAAAATCGTCAAAACTATTGACAAAACCTAGCCTAAGAACTTTTTCCGATAGGTCTACTCGAAAGAGTCGACAAAACTGGGTGTTAGTGTAACGGTCTGGTCCAAGGTCCAAAGATAACGTGATCTTGTCAGCTAGGGGATGAGCAACGCAGCTGCGTGGGCTCGTCAGCTAGTGGATGAGATTGTGTTATAACCGCCGTAGGTTTGTGCTGGCGGGTTGGATCAGGCACGTTGGGTCTGAGCAATAACACGAGGATCTCAATGATATGCAATTGATCAAGCTGATCAATTGAGGGTAATTGAAGTGTGTTGAAAGCCGAGTTGTGCCCTAATGGCAGCAACTCCTAAAGTTCTTATATACTACATAAATATTTGTCCCAATGCATGAGGGCATTCCCGACCGGTCGGGACAGCTATCTCTTGTCGGGAACATTCTTACCAAGTGGAAGTGGGCCTGTCGCCACAGCTATCATGCTTGAAGGTGGGGCATTGCCGAATTTCTCCCGGCAGTACCTGTAGGGTAGCCAGCGGCAGGGTCATAACAGCTACCTAAGGGCCTTTTATAGAAGGCCAGTCTACTCTAGTTAGCAGTGATGCAATGCTCTTCCTTGGGAGAAGGGCAGTGCTTCACTGAGCGTGACTATCTAACAAAGAGCCCTGGTCTTGATCACTGACCCAACGGTCAGTGATTCACGTATCACCCTCATGCTGACTTGATGTGTCATCTTGTTGATGTACTCCTGGTGCGCCCTCAGGTGGCTGAAGCCCCTTGCGCTTTCTGAGTTTCTCTCGCAGTTTGTTGAACAATTTCATTTTCGGGTTGTTGTAAAGATCAGGCTAGGAAACCCCTCTTGGTAGAGATCACAAATGGTACTCGATGGATATAACACCAGAGGAAGAGAAGTAGCAGTTGCAAAGAATTAGAAATTCAAGCAAACTGAGGGGTAAATGCAAGGCGAGCTGGTTGCCTTGTGGTGGCTGATAGGTCACTAATGAGCCAATGCCGTCAGCCTTGGCTAGACCTTGATACACAAGTCAGATGGTTCGCACTGCCAAGCCACCGCCACGTTGCCTCATGTTAATAGCAGCTTTGTCATTGATTACCTGCCCAGTATACCAACACCAGTGGGCAAGGACCTGGCAAGTGGGAGACCGAAAACATGTCCTGCATGTGTACCTGGCTCACCCTGGCAGGTGAGCTGGTGCCACTTAGCTCACCCAAGTCGCGCGATTGGCCAGAGCACCAGAGTAGTCAACACATTTTCCTCCAAGTCCCCCTAGAATCGATAAAGATTCCGATGAGCAAAGATGCGACGATCCACGAAGATAAACCGAAACCAAATAAATAACCCGCGACGATTCCACCGACGTAGAAAAGAGGAAGAGGTCGACCCCGAAAGAATACTACAGCACTCCCTCCCCCTCAGCCAACTGAGAAGAGGAAAAGAGGAAGACCGCGAAAGAATCCCATTGTGCTTGGAGATACGAATTTTGTTGACCAATTCAAGTACGAAGTCGAGTGTTCTGAGGCGTTTATTTCGAACAAGGAGAAAAATGACATAGAGCTTGTGCTGCAGCTCCGTGAGAAGGGAGTTATTATAACCCCCGGAGAACCATTCAAAGCTTCGACTATGAAGGAGATCGAAGGCCTAATCCAACGCGGTATGTTCGAGTTTGTCCCGTTTGATGGGGGTATTCACGGAGGCACTAGGATTTTCAAGTCCCATATTATGAACAAGGTGAAGGGAAAGACTACCGATTCGCCGTATAAGAAATCACGCCTAGTGATCCAAGGCTATGCCAACAAAGGGAAGGAAGTAATTCTTACCCAGTCACCAACAATCCAATAATATAGCCAACAATTGATCTTAGCACTAACCCCATTGCTCATCAACCAAGGCATTTTCTTATGGCTTCGCAACATTACCTAGGCATACACCTAATCAAAGACAAAGCTAAACCATATTATATTAGCACGCCTCCCTAAGAGTATTCGTGATCGATATCCGGAGAATACAATTATAAAGGTTATTATGCTGTTATATAGTATCCCAGAAGCTAGAACTCACTAGTGGGCTACCTATAACAAATACTATAGAGAAAAACTCAAGATAATTACTTTAACCTTTAATCTATGTTTATTAATATCATCAGAGGAGAACCTAGGATTTGCAATCATTGGCATACAAACCGATAATACAATTAGGGCATCGGATAAGAAGTTCTCCCGGTTAGAGGAAGAGAAACTTGTGGAAGCCGCCTTTAAAGCCAAGCCAAAGGAGAAACTAACGATCAATAACCCGCTCGCTTTCAACGGCGCAATCATCACCTTGTCTAAAGGCAATAGTATCACTATGCGACAGAAAGAACAAGGTAAGAAGATTAAAATTATTGAAAGCAAGGACCCGGACATTTCCAAGCAACAGTACATGGAGCAACGAGCACAAGGTGCATATATCGCTTCAATTTGCCAACCAGAAGCTTGCTATAACCTTTCGGCCGCAGCATAGCACCAGGAGCCGAATGCAAGTCAAGTTAAAGCTCTGAACAAACGGCTCCAATAGCAAAAGGATAACCTTGATCGTGGTCTTGCGTTTATCCCTCTCGATTTATCAACAGCAAAGCTATTTGTGTTCGTCGATGGAGCCTTTGCGAACAATGTTGATCTTTCTTCGCAACTTAGATTCATTGTTATTGTTACTAATAAGCAACCGAACAATAGAACATTCACCATAAACAGGAATATCATCCACTTCAGCTCTACCAAGTGCCAAAGAGTCACTTGCAGCGTCCTAGCCTCGGAGATCTATAGCATAGTTATAGGAACCGATATTACTTTCGCAATCGGTACCACGCTCAACCAGATCACCGACCGACTTGGAATTCCCCGCATCCCGACGATTATGTACACTGATTCATATTCCCTTTACGAGTATCTTATGAAGCTCGGAACAACAAAGGAGAAGCATCTTATGATTGATATCATGGCATTGCGACAATCATATAAACGACGTAAACTGCACGAAGTTCGATAGATCAATGGAGAGGATAACCTTGCCGATGCATTTACCAAGGGATCTCCGAATCGGGCGCTCAAACACTTTGTTAATTATAATAAGGTAATTATTCGGATGGAGGGCCGGGTAGCACGGAATTAAGAAGGGTTAATATCAAGAGAGGTAAGGAAGATATGACTAGGCTTGATTGATGTGATTACTAGTAAGGCATTGCATTATTCATCCACAAAGAGAAAAAGTCCAGTGTTGGAACATTAGTGAATAGGATGAATAAGGCAACGTGAGGGAAGCCGGCCCGGAGGCCGGCAGAACTGTTTATCCGGGGCAGGCGCAGGCCTTCCCCTACAAACCCCAGAATAGCTAGCTAGCCTAGCTAGAACACACACACAGAACAACAATAGAAAATCACATCTTCAGAAGCAGCTGCACAAGAGAGTGATTACATTGCTGAGCCGGAAAACAACCCACAATGCCTACTATTACATGGCATTGGCACACTTCCCTCAACTAATTGCTGGCTTCCCTCACACTTTTTGCCCACGCAGTCTAACGGAATCATCACGCGCTTTTTTTTAAACCACGTTATCGCTTGTAGGATATTTCTTACTTGTTAATTTGCATCGTGCTTACTCTCGCCAAATATTGAGTCCTCTCTCAGGGTCGCTCGCCATCTACAAATATTGGTCCGCTTCAAGGTCTCAACAAAGCGCGCGCCAGGGTAGACAAAGCATCCAAATCTTCCGAGAGATATAGAAATGCATGCTTCAATCCACACAACCTCGAAATGCGAATGATCTCCAGGATGCCAGGCACCGGCAGGCCGAGCTCGATGCTCGGCCTCCAATCAGGTAAAGCCATGGCAGTGGATTAGCAAGAAGAAGCTTTAAATTATGCCAAGCCCAGGTTTTAGAGGGGGGTGTTGTGGAAGGAAAGGTGCGTGGCTAGGAACATGATAATGTTACTATCTAACCCTGTTCCCACACAGGGCTCTAGGCTGCAAGAGGTGAGGGGTGTGTGTGTGGCTGACTCAGCCACCACCCCTCAACAGGTGTCTCCGCGATCCAGTGGGCTCCGGAAAGAGCATGACTGCCATTCGGGTGGGTAGCCCTTCTTATGCCAAGAGTCTTTCGGTATGAGGCTTGAAGTTGATAATGTCCATTGGTTTTGATTGAGCTAGAAACTAGAACTAGGGCATGTCCGTTGGGTCATCACTGGGTGGTGCGATGGCTCCATTGGTCGTTGGATTCGGTACCGATAAAAACATAAGGAAACCTCGTCACGCTCAGGCCAACGACCAATCCTTGGTCTTGAGATATAGTTACTATCTAAAAGGGTGGACGAGCTCAGACTTCTATCAATCATATTCATCACGTGGCAGCGCCCCAATTGGCGTACATGGCATCTTTTGGTGTTTGCGGTTGCTGATTTGGATGGTGGTTTGGGAGATTGTTGGACTTTTGCCAAAGGAGAATCATGGAGGTGATGGGTTGGGGCCAGAACTGAGGAAAGCTTGAAATATCCCCCTGCTGGCGACTGTCAGCCAAGATGGTGATTTGCCTGGTTTTGAAGAACATGGCATGATGACTGGGATTTCCTGGTTATGTTGTTGAGTCTCCGTTGGACCAGGCTTGCAGGGGAGTGCGCTTGGTCAGGGCGGAATCTGCCACGATCTCAGATTGGCGGGGGGTCAGGGTTAGGCTGCGCTTTTCGCGGGGAAAGCTAGTCACGGCTCATGGTTGCGGGATCACGAATGACAACAATAATGGTGGTGGACTGGTGGTTGTGAAGGACACCGGCTACGGCTCGAATATAGCGCTACCGAGTAGTCAAGTTGTGCCATGGGCGTGGCCGTTTGTGGTTGGTCAGGCGGTGCAGAGGCAGATGGAAAAAACAAGTTTAAAAAAACCGCCCAATAAAAAAAGATTGTCGGGTGGATGCCGAAAATGTAGCGAAAAAGTTGGGGGAGCGAGCTTATCGCACCGGGCGGTAGTTCCGACGTACAGTATGATGCACTGGGCTTGCTGGCAACCAATCCCGTGTCTGCCAAACCGAAGCCGCCAACCAGAGGCCCAGGCACGTTGGTGAGTGTCGCTTGGTGAATGGTGGACCCGTGCCGAGGAAATTCTCGGATTGTGGGAAAAGGGCGTTTTCACTAGAGGGCTGGATGCTGGCGGCAAAGGGGACGCTTTGTTTGCAATGTTAGAGAAGCCTCAGTCAGTCATATTTGAGAATTACCAACGAAAGAAAGGGACTTGTGCGTGTGTATGCCTCTTCATTCCTGCTTCCGTCTCGCATTCTTGCATTCTCTTTGCCCCAGTGGCGGCCATGGATGGATCGAGGCTTCATCCAAGGGCTGCCATGATAAGGAAAAGGACGGATAAGATGAGCGGTTATTTGTGGGGATGGCAGTGGTCTCTATTACGTAGTCTCAAAAACAAACCCAAACGTTGCCACTGCATCCTCACTGCGCGCCAATTGTAAAGAAAAGAAAAAAGAAAAAAGACAAAAAGAGCCTTCAAGGTAAAACTGGTGCTTACTTTCCGTCAGCCTAGTGAGCCCTGTAAGGGATGCCGTGTTCCACTGAGTGGTGAAAGGTGAAAGGGGTGGTCGCATGGGCAATTGCGCCAGATCATTGGAGGGCGAAAGGCTCAAGTTTGTTTCATTTCATCATCATCTCGCAATCCAAGACTGATTGTTTCCTGATCAATGCCGGCGCCGTCATCCTCGCCATTGTCAGGCCCGGCCAGTGAGGACGCCAAGGGCGGTATGTGGTAACTATATTGACTAGGTGTGTAACTTGTGTTGGTGTGTGTGTCTGTCATCTTCCGCCCACTGTACCGGCTCCTGTAGGCTGTGGCTCCCCCGCGGCTGGGCTGCTGCTCCAGGCAGTTGGCCCGAATACAGTGCAGTTTGCTTCCTTCAGCCCTCTGCGTGCGCTGTGCTGTGAACCCCTTGGCCCGGTCTGTGCGGACGCCGGCGCCGATTATCCGAGTATTCCCGACCTGCAAGGAGCCATTATTTTTCCTAGCTCCCCCCCCCAAAGGCCGACAGCCCCAAGCGGAAAAGAACTCACCTCTAGGAGTCCAAAAACTTTTCCCTCTCTTCCCCTTCTCCTCCTCAACCACTCCAGACCTTTCGTCGCCCTCCTGTCCGAATCTCCTCAGTTCGGACTCTCCCTCCACTCAGTCCTTTGTCTCAATCGACCTTCTCCTTCTTCACAATGGCTGCCGCTGTCAAGGCCGAAGAGCCCAAGAAGGGCTTCGCCCTCTACTCCCGATTCGCCCTTGCCGGCGCCGTCTGCTGTTCCGTCACCCACGGTGGTCTCACCCCCGTCGATGTGTGAGTATTACTCGTGTTCTCGCGCTCACCTTGTTCTCCAATTGCTGTCTGGGGCGCTGTTGCGGCACCGATGCGTGTCCGAATCGTGATGCGCAAACCCTTCGGCAATAGCGGGATGAGGGCAAAGCGCGCACCCTTGACAAACACATACATGCACACTAGGCTAATCATGAACCCCCATCCTACAGCGTCAAGACCCGTATCCAGCTCGACCCCGTCACCTACAACCGCGGTTTGATCGGTGGTTTCCGCCAGGTCGTACAGAATGAGGGTGCTGGTGCCCTCCTCACTGGTGCCGGCCCTACCTTCGCCGGTTACTTCCTCCAGGGTGCCCTGAAGTTCGGTGGTTACGAGTTCTTCAAGCAGCAGTCCATCAACCTCCTCGGCTATGAGACTGCTTCCCAGAACCGCACTGCCGTCTACCTGGCCTCCTCCGCTACCGCCGAGTTCTTCGCCGATATCGCCCTCTGCCCTCTTGAGGCCACCCGTATCCGTCTCGTCTCTGAGCCCACCTACGCCAACGGTCTCATCGGCGGTTTCACCAAGATGCTCAAGAACGAGGGTGTTGGTGCTTTCTACGCCGGTTTCGGACCCATCCTCTTCAAGCAGTAAGTTGCGACGCCGAACAGCTGGTTCCATCCACCACTATAGATGCCTGACCATGAAAACAGGATTCCCTACACCATGGCCAAGTTTGTCGTCTTCGAGAAGGTCTCTGAGGCCGTCTACCGCCAGTTCCCTAAGAAGGACCTCTCCGACGGTATGCAGACCGTTGCCAACCTTGGCTCTGGTCTGATTGCCGGTTTCGCCGCCGCAATCGTCTCCCAGCCCGCCGACACCATGCTTTCCAAGATCAACAAGACCAAGGGCCTCCCCGGTGAGGGCACCACCACCCGTCTCATCAAGATTGCCAAGGAGCTCGGCCTCAAGGGCTCTTACACCGGTATCGGTGCCCGTCTCTTCATGGTCGGCACCCTTACTGCCGGTCAGTTCGCCATCTACGGTAAGTATCAGACACCTCCAGACTAGAAATGATAATAGACCACGACTAATAAAGCAACAGGTGACCTGAAGAAGGCTCTTGGTGCCACTGGCGGTGTCGAGATCTCTGCTTAAATATAATTCGGAGAGAAAAGGGGTGATGTCGAGTTGAGGGAGTGGTTCCTGTGAGCTGCGGCCTGACAGAGCCCAAGAGCTGGGCCTGTGGAGTGTGCTGCTGTTCCACATGTTGCATATAGAAGCGGGCGATATACGGCTCGCGGGGCAGTCCAGATAATCCAGATGGTCGGGGAACGTGACCTTTTGGGGTTTCGGGGGCGTTGTATTCGTCTCATGTTTGCCTGTGATAGAGCATAGAGTGGGCAGACGGGTGGCATCCCCGCCGAAGGGTTGTATAATAGTCCATTTTTTTATGCGTTCAAAAATCAATCATAGACTTTACAGCTTACAATCGAGTTCATTGCGTCACTATGTTCGTTCGTTGTGGTGAATTTCTCCCAACGTGCCGTAATTGTGTTGGTTGTCGAGGATCTGACTGATGAGCAGGGATGGGTCATAGATGTGTTGGCTGCGACGTTGAAACCAGGACATGGATCATAGCCAAACCGACGTGCGTATCTCCTCATCCTGTTCACTGCGCATTATACGCAATGGGACGAATTGAATATTTTTGCCGAGTGCGGCCCAGGTTTTGAAATGAAGAACGGAAAAGATTGGTGGGACCAGATACCACATGTTCCAATGCTGATGTGACGGCCTCCCGTGAATATATTTCCAGACAAGTCCGAATTCACCCGCACCCGGCAACTGTAAGACGCAACTGAGGCTTCAGCCTCAATTACAAGCATGAATGCATGCTAGGTAATATGGCAGTGCAAGCAGTTATAAAAATTTCTAGCCATATATCGTTGCGGCTGTCCAGGGTACTGGGGTGAGATGCAGCTCCTGGTTGGCAGCAAGACTGCAATGCCCTGTATTCAATAGCACCAGGATGTGGTTAGGGTGTGGCGCTTATATAGTGTTAACAGCTCACAGATCTTTGACCGACAACATCTCGGTCGAGGTTCATTTTGTCTATTACTCTCATTAAACAGTTTCAAAGAGTCTATACTATCCACCATCCTGTTTTTTTGTTGTAAAAAATAAATAAATAAAAAACCAACAGCGCCGCAGCCTAAGTACCGTTTCTTCGTCGTCCTCCGTGCGTACTCCTATCCACATGGCCTCTCAGCACCTTTCTCGTCTCCACCAAACTTCTCTTTTGCTTGCTCTTGGCCTTGCCCAGTGTCATCAAAAAGTTCTTCTTGCGCTGCTTTTCCTTGTTGCTCGTGCTCTTGCCGGCTGCCTGCAACTTGGACTTGCGGATCGCCTGCGTGCTTTTGTGCTCCGATCGCTCCGGCTTGCCCTCCTTGGCCAAGGCCACCCGCTCTTCCTTGGAGAGCTTGCGAAGGCGAGATGGCGCCTCAATGTGCTCTGCCGTCAAGCCGTCGTCGCGGTGTCGATCCTCAAGCTCCTGCTGACGCTTCCGGTAGACACCAAGAGACTTTTCGACAGAGGACGTCATCCTTAATTCTTGTAGCTTGGCTAAATCGGCCGGAGTAAGAACAGTGGTCGTGGCCAACTTGGAGATGCGATCAAGTTGTACTGCTTTGTCCTTGTCGTCCTCCTCATCCTCATCGTCGGAATCGTTGTCGGAGTTATCTCCCGTCTTCTGCTTCTTTGATACAGGCTCATCTTCTTCGTCAGAAGAATGGTAAACGTTAACCCAGTCGCCCGAGTCGCTGCTGTCGTCAGAGTCGACCTCCCATTCATCCGACTTGAAACCGTCGTTCTCCTCATCGTCGCCCTCAGCCTTCTCCGGGAGTCCCTTTGCAAGCCGCTTTTTCTTCCTTTCTTCCTCCTTCCACTCAGCCAGCAGCTCCAGGCCTTCAATACCTCCCACTTCTTCCTCTCCAAACTTGCGTTGGTGTTGGAGCTTGCTCTTCAAGTTCATCGTGGCATTCTTTCCACGATCTCGCTTCTTCAACAACTCTGCACCAACCTCTCGGTAGAGAGACAACAGACCTTTTGCAGCCATCATGACACCCTTGTCTTTGCTCTTCCTGTACTGGACAAGATCCTGTAGGAGAGTGTCGGTCATAGCAAGGGGCTGTCGGGCGCAGATCTCTCGAATCGAGCTGAGACCGGCGGCAGCGACTTCGGCAGCGGCGGCTTCTGACACGAACTCGTTTGCAATCTTCTGAATCAGAGGTTCCAGAACATCCGGAGGCACAAGGTTGTGGACTGCCTGGGCCAGCGAAGCCAGGAAAGACGTGACGGAGGCTTGGCGAGGAGTAAGAAACTTGATAAACCAGGAGTAAAGCGAGACGACGGTCAGCTTGTGCAGGCCAACTAGTCGGGTAACAAGCTGGAGTACTAGCAATTTTGAGTCGAGTGATAGCTTCGCCTTAGTGTTTTGTAGATGCTTAGAAAAGAGCTGTTCCGCAAAGGCCTGGGGGTCGTGAAGCAAATGCAGAGCGGAAAAGTTGAGGGGATGCGGCTTGGTTTTCTTCCTCTCGTTTCGCTTGACCTTGGAAACAGCGCTTTGGTAGGCCTTCTTCTGCTTGTTGCTCTTCTTGTTAATACCGATCTGGTGCCGCATCTTGCTCAGGTCGATCTCATCGTCACTGCTTTCGTCCTCAAGCTCTTCTCGCTCCTGATCTCCGCCCAGGAAGAAGCGGACAGCACCAATGACGACTTTTTCGTTTTCCGACAGGCATGCCTCCTTCATGACATCGACGGGCTTTGAATCCGTCCAGAACTGGCGCTTCCACATCTCGCGGGTCAGTTTGATGGCCCAGATGGCTCGAGGCGACGTACGGTCGCCGGTGATGAGGTTGTAGAGAACGGTCTGGATGGTGCGGTTGAGTGGGTGATTGATGGACTTAGTATTCGAGTTTCGCAGATCACTCGTGATCTTCTGGAACAAAAGCGCTCGCAGGGACTTGCTCGGCGACGAAACGAGAATCGGGAAAAGGGTGGTGAGGACTGTCGTCGAGTCGATTAGCTCCTTACGCCTCAGCAGCATCAAGCTGCCAACAATCTTCTCTCGCAAGTCCGGGTGGAGAATGACATGGTGCTGGATCAGTATCGAGCTCAGATCCTCCGCGAATGGCTGCGTCTCCTCTTTGTAGCAATCGGCGACGTGGGCAATCAGGTCGATGATGTTGTGGAAGGATTCGATACTATCGGCGGACGCGGTGGACGGCGACACCAAAAAGATCTCCCGCTGGGCCTCATACTGCTCCCACTGCTTCAGAAATTCCTCCTTGTATGATCTGGATGCTGGTCAGGGGCTTGTTTTCCCAAAAGAGAGAGGGAGCTGGAACGGCGTACTTGGGATCGCGGTTGATCTTTTGCTGCAGACTCGCGCTGTTGAAACCTGTCAGTTCAAGCTGGCCAAACGGCGTGAGAGGAATTGCGCAAAGACGTACAAGTCAGCATCAATCTTCTCAAGCGCGGCGACCTTGCGTTTCGGCATCGTGGCGGCGCTGTGGTGGCAATTGAATGCGATGCTACCGATCGGTATTCAATGTGCGACTGCCGGTGGGGGTTGGTAACAGAAAGAAAATTTCCAGACACTGGCTGGCCGATAAGATAAGGAACTACAAAAAAAAAGTAGCCGCGGAATTCCTTGTCTCGTAGTGCATAGAGTTCATTTCAGCTCGCCCCCTGTACAAGAAGTAGGTGAGATGGCCGAGTGGTTAAGGCGATGCACTCAAGAAATTGTTCTTGGCCGTGACACACGGCAGCCTTGCATTGGAGCAATCCGCCTGGGTTCGAGTCCCAGTCTCATCATTTTTGTCTGTGCTCATTCTTGTGAACCCAAAGAATATGTTCTTCGATTGGGTATATTTCTTTTTTCAAAAGTTTTTTAATAAATGGTATCTATCAAAAAGAACATTTTTTGCCGACTGGAGGAGACATGCTTGATAAGGACGAGATAGCCCTTGAGCCTTTGGTCTGATTGATGTTGGTTGGCACGTGCCGCTGTCGCTAGTGCAGGGGCTACCAAACTGACTTTGAGATCTAAAACTGTCGCTCAGCCAATTGATCAACATTGATCGGTTACGGCAGCTGTTGTATATCAAGCAGAAATAAACAAAGCTACATATGACTCAGTTAATGGCAATGAAGTCAATTTTTTTTTATACTGGCAGAAACGGGTTCTTTTATCTCTCAGAGCTAAACTTGCTACAATGGCAATCCCACTGTACCACTACCAAAATTAGGGGGCACCCTTATTACAGGTACCAGTAGTAATGTAACGGGGCGACACCAATTGAGATAGTCAGGCAGGGTAAACATAGGTTCCTATTGAATACGAGACTAAAGCTTGATCCTTACTTCCTCTAGCTATTCCTCTTCCTTTTAACCTAGGATGAAGAGGCTACTGTGTCCTGTTGGGTCTATGGGGCCCGGACCCTATTGTCTTAGATCTTCAAGGAATGAGGTTATCCCTTGGATTGGAGGAGCCTGCGTTACAAGTAATCACTCATATGAGCCATATATAACTCGCAACAGACCTAGGCCTTAAAGCAGTTAGTTAAATTAACCCCCCCAAAAAATCACTTAAATTTTTTTTTGAATGCTGCTTATCTGCCTGCTGCCCACTCTTGTGGCCTGGGCGTGGTGATCCCGTTCCTTGTTTCAAATTTGACATAAATACAGTTGGAGAGACCCACCTACCACCACATTCGTATATGTAGAAGCCATACTACATGCCTCACAACAGATACGAGCTTGAGTAACCTGTACTACAGACAACTCATTAGGCTTACTCAAAACTCGTAATCGCGTTGATATCCTTGTTAAGTATCTCCGCTCCGGTTATTTAGGAAAGACAGATCGCTAATAAGATCTGTGAATAGACAAGCAACTTTCCTGTGATCTTTTTCTTGAAGTAATGCAAATCAAGAGTTATACAAGTGCTTAGGCCAAGGCTCGCCAGGGCTTCCTTCATCTTCCCAGCCTCTTTCGAGGAGCGTGTGGTGGGTTATGTAAGAGGACGACCGGGCGCGTAGGGCCCGGCGGGCCCTGTATCCCTATAAGCTATTGTGTGGTGCGATTTAGTGTAGCGAAGCTAACTGAATTGATTGATCTTTTTGGCCTAACGGCTAGGAAGGTTATTGCAAGGCTTGGCACGCCACCCGACTCCTTACAGGTTAACGGCCGGTAACCCCTCTACCTTGCCTTGCCGTTGCTACTACTGCCTATCATGGGAGCCTTGTTTCCAATAACTAGGTTTCGGGCAATGTGGTTTCCGACAGCTGGTTAGATCAGGTTACCCCAGCCTACGATAGTTACTGGTAACCGCAACTTGTACTAGCTCAGTTGTAATTGTTATAGACTGAGGCTTTGCCTCAATGCCTTATATAACTAGTTGATTGGAGCTACCGACGGCTTTGATCAATACGTATCCTTCTGCCTCAATTGGATAGTGGACAAACATCCACTGATGGCCGTAGCGCTAGCTATCGCTTTAGCCCTATTGGGGCCAGCCCATCACAGTAATTTGGTGAACCAAGCCTCCCACTACCAAGCCGAAAACCCCAACCTTCTGACTGATCCGTTAGTTAAACCGACCTCTGGCACCTAATTCAAAACAGCCGGGCTTGCAAGGGCTGGATTCACTGTTCGGCTCGTAAGAGCGGTTTGCTGTGAGAGCCTCGGCCGATGTATTCATCCAGGCTTTGACGCAGTGGCACCGTCAACGGCAATTGTTTCATTCCTCAAGAACATGAGCCAGAAATATATCAATCCTTTCACCTTAAATGACAAAAAGTAAATGATGAGACTGGGACTCGAACCCAGGCGGATTGCTCCAATGCAAGGCTGCCGTGTGTCACGGCCAAGATAACTTCTTGAGTGCATCGCCTTAACCACTCGGCCATCTCACCAATGCCTATGTTAGCAGAGGCGCGTAAGGGAGCATTAGCAGACGAGAACATTCTTCGACCCCAGAAGCAAAAAAATATGATGAGACTGGGACTCGAACCCAGGCGGATTGCTCCAATGCAAGGCTGCCGTGTGTCACGGCCAAGAACAATTTCTTGAGTGCATCGCCTTAACCACTCGGCCATCTCACCTCTGATTGTGTTCGGATGTGTGCTCGATGAACTATTCATCATACTGTATTTCGGAAAGCGTGGGTAAAAAATGGATACACTTGGACTCACCAAGTATTCCATTACATCGACGAACCAGTCAGGCCAAAAGATAAGTCAATAACCGCGATGCTTTGATTACCGATATGGATAACAGTTACTAAGTAACTATGGGTGCTTTCTTTGTCATTACTATTGGACTGGCCTGAACCTAAACAATTTTTGTTTACATTATAACTACTTACTCGGCTTCGACATCGGTACTATACTGCCGTCAAACAGCATAACTAGACTGAAATTGGACTACACCTGAACTAGCAGAATGTCACGAGCTATTGACAGGGGTCTCTGCCTCTGGTTGTAGTGCGTACTACCATATTGAGCAAAGAGCGAGGGTTTAATTCATGCTGCGAGTATAAACTTGTGTGGAAAATGTGTCGAAACTACTACATATCGATATCGCCATTCGATTTCCTTTTTTCTCTTTGGAGTTTTTCAGTAACTAAATATCTATATACGTCGATTGACTTTCCTTGCTGTACAATTTAGGTGGGTGGGGAAATACTTTCACTCGCCATTCTTTGATTGGCTATACGATATGGCCCATTATTCTCAAATCATTGTTGCTTATTAAAGCTGAATAAGACGTCGAAATTCCCAGTTTTACATGACTCGTCAGTCTTCGTTAATCAACTACTAATTCAATCCATATTAACTTTGGTACATTCTCGTTGATTCGGCGATTTGTCTATATATGCCGCGCTTCACTTCTCTTGCCTCAATTTTGTTTGGTTCAATTTCCATCCTCAGCATCATCTACTGACCAATAATCCAAAAACCGACGGGTAACATATTCCCCAGCACACTATCCACCAACAACACCAACACACCGGACGGTGGATAAATTCCCAACGCAACCAACATGGCCCCGTCTCTCTGCAACGCAAAGATCACCCCTCATCTCTCCGGCGCCCGTGGTCACTCTGACCATGGTTGGCTCAACACGTACCACAGTTTTTCTTTTGCCAACTGGTATAACCCTGAATTTACCCACTTTGGCTCTCTTCGGGTACTCAACGAAGATCGCGTCAAGGCAAACTCGGGTTTCCCTACCCATCCCCATCGGGACTTTGAGATCTTTAGTTATATTCTGAGCGGCGAGCTCACCCACCGCGATTCTATGCTCTCTAAAGGCAAAGAGGGTAGCCAGTCGGACAAGTTTTACCGCATGCGCCGTGGTGATGTCCAGTTCACCACTGGCGGAACCGGAATTGCCCACTCCGAGATGAATGAGCACAAGAGCGATACAGTCCACTTCCTCCAGATTTGGGCCATTCCGTGGAAGCGTGGGTTGACCCCCCGTTACCACACCCGTCACTTCGATGAGGAGGCCAAGCGACAAGGCTTCGTGAAGATCCTTTCTCCTCTTGTTGGAGGTGAGGAGTCGACCGTAGAGCAAGAGAAGGCTGCGGAGGCCGTCATCCCCGGTACTATTCCCATCCACGCCGACTTTGTCATGGGTGCTGGCATCATTGAGCCCCAAAAGCAGTTTGAGTGGGCCGTCGGCGGTGGTGCTACCCAGGAAACGAAGCGCAAGGTCTATGTGCATGTACCGATGACGAAGGGCGGCAAGGCCAGGATCCGCCTCGACGGCCGCGAGAACGCCGAAATCTCTGAGGGCGACGGCGCCTTCATTGAAGGCATAAACGCAGGTGATAAGCTCGCAGTTGAGAGCATCGGCGATGTCGAGGCTGAGGTTATTATTTTGGATACAGCTTAGGTAGACCGGGTCATGGCCTAAAATAATATGCGATGTACAATTGAAATTCTGGAAGAAAAATGTATTTTAGAGCTGAGCCATGCCAATGCAAATAAACTAACCTGTTTAAACACAGAGAGCGTTTGGTAGTTTCCTTTATAATCCGTCCAAATTGTCTCCATCGTGCCAGTTTTGTGATAACTTCATGTTTCCTAGAGATTACCATCAATAAAGAGTCTAAAACGGATATTATCAACCCTAGATTGTTCATATATTGGGTTTCATCAAGTGGGTTTTCAAGGAGCAGCTCGTCGGTGCAATTAATTCAGGGGCACATACAGTGAATCTACCTATATCCTAGCCATGGCATTACAACACCCTGATGTCGAGCGCTAAGCATCGTCCTAGGCATAGGCAAAACTGCAGTTCCTACTGTTTTCAATAGCCCCACTGTTTACTGCTTTTAGCTTCTCCTAATAGCCCAGCTTAAATATTATTCGGATTTTATAGCAAAGTTGCATTTTTTCCCCTCCGCGGGGGGGCAGGCCTGCAGCCGACTTTTGCCTCCGGCGGCGGGCCCGGCCTTGCTCCACTTGAAAACATCACGTTGGAAGGCATAGATTTTGGTAAGAGTATGTATTCCAGTACGTATCTGGTACGTGCCACATTTGAGTTATCCAATTATTAAACAAAGAGTAAATTTTTATCAGTTACTGAACAGATCACTTTAGCGTAAACCCTCGATACCTCATTTTAAAGAGGCAATGCTGGAAGCTGCAGTACTACACTCCGTGTTAAGTCTTCCAACTTCTATTCAGCTTTGCCTAATGAAGAAGTGTTGCAACAAGCGGCGTTGTGACCTGTTGACCCTGACAGTTACATAACCTAGAGAGACACCAAGTGAACCCCACGAGAGCTAGAAGAAGAAGCATCATTGAACACACCCAACAACAACAACAACAACAACAACAACCCCTTTGTGACTGCACTAGTGCAATTACGCCTATGCCTTTGTGATTCCAACATATACCGACGAGTTCATATTAACAGGTGTCGGAGCAATAGCTTCGCCCCCCCTGGAAAATAAATATGTAGATGAGTGGTAGGCAACTTGTAACTTATGGCAGCGTAGGCTCCGAGAAGATACAATAATCACAGCATTTCAAAGCAAAAGTTGCGGCAATTAAGCCAGCACGCCATTAAAAACTCACTGAAACTTAAGTTTCATCACAAGCCTCGAGGCATCATATATCCGGGTTTTTGCCGATGGTGGGGTTGTTGGTGGAAATTTTTGCGAAAAGCTACCCCTCCATTGGCCCACCCCACTTGGCACATTTCTCGCATAAGTGTACAACGCGAGCATCAAGAGCCAATGTCACCTTGACAAAACCAGACACTATTTTCAACCCTCGGAAATCGCCTTTCGCTTCTGATATATTGCAAAAGATGTCCCCCCAGGCTGTCACTTCAATCGACCTCGCGTCGCTGCCCAAAGTCGCAAGGTAATGCTCCCCTCCCACGCTACCTTACTATGCTCTTCTCACACCCCTGTGCAGTGGCAAAGTTCGGGAGTTGTTCAAACTCGATGACTCTTCTCTTTTCATGGTTGTAACCGACAGAATCTCCGCATACGATGAGATCTTGTCCAGCGGAATTCCCGACAAGGGCGCTGTCTTGTGCCAGATTTCAGGTTAGTCATTATTGTGTAAACAAACCAACCCCAGTGATCACAGCGCAGATGCCGATACTAACAAAACCTGCCACAGCCCACTGGTTTTCTATTCTCAGCGCCCGGATTCCGGAGCTGAAGCACCATCTCCTGAGCCTCAACCCCCCGGCAGGCGTCACGGCGGCTGAGAAGGCAGCACTTCGAGGTCGCTGCATGCAAATCCGATCCTTAAAAGTGCTCCCTATTGAAGTCATTGGTAAGCTTGTAGTCAGCCCATTTATAATTTATATGCGCTGACAACAGGTCGGTAGTTCGCGGCTACATCACAGGATCCGCCTGGAACGAGTCAGTGTCGACCATTCCCTGACCAAGGGCGCCAAGGGACAATGTCTGACCGTTGCTCATAGGTACAAGAAGGACGGCACAGTCCATGGCATTCCACAGCCAGCTGGTCTACAGCGGTGTGAGGCCTTCCCCGGCGGGCCGATCTATACTGTGAATCTCCGTTCCCAAACCCATTGATAATACGTATTAGAGAGTCAAGTTTCGACTAACCTATGAACCGCTAGCCATCTACGAAGGCCCCCGTTGGCGAAAAAGACGAAAACATCTCTCCCGAGGAAGCGAAGAAGATTGTTGGCGAAAGGTGGGCCAGCCGAATTGAAAGCTTGGCCCTCAAGGTCTACAAGGCCGCTTCCGAGTACGCTGTAAGTAATTTTTGGGTCTCGCAGTATTTTCTGGACTGGTTCCAGGGCCCAAACCAATATCGGCATTTCATACGTCGCCATCTACCACTACAGCCTATTCGCATCAGTTCTAATTGTTGTTTTAATAGCTGGAGAGGGGAATTGTCATTGCAGACACCAAGATGGAATTCGGTTGGTTCAGATGCCTAAGTCAAGGCTTGGATTTCATTTCTAATTCTCATTATAGGTGTTGATGAAGAAAATGATGAGCTAGTATTGGTTGACGAAGTTCTGTGGGTTTAACCGAAATTTTTTACCTACTGGCGCTGACTCCAAATGCGATAGGACCCCTGATAGCTCCCGCTTCTGGCCAGCTCCAGTTCGTGTGGGCGAGGAACAGCCCAGCTTTGACAAGCAATATCTCCGTGATTATTTGACCTCTAATGGTCTCAAGGGCAAGCCCAGTGTAAGTTACTATTATAATTCTCTCACTTATCTCAAATGTGTGGTTTCTTCAGAGTGAACATATCAAAGCGCAAAGTTATTGCTATCTGCCCACCATGAGCAAATGCTAACACTAGTTTCAAAGGTCGAATTGCCAGAAGATGTTGTCAACGAGACAGCAAAGAAATACAAGGAGGTTTTCGAAAAGTAGGTTTGAAAAAAGAACAATTGTCAAAGTATGCTACCATGCAAACACTAATCTTGTTCTCTAGGCTTACTGGAAAGACCATTGAAGTGGCTTTGGAAAGTTTGGACGATTAAAATAGATTTCAATTTGATTCATGATTCATGCAGAACTATCACTAGTAGAAGCTCGGATGTCCAAAACAATAGAAAACAAAGGTAGTAAGAAAAATCGGATCATTGAAAGAACAGAGATGGAAAGGCTCACTCAACGTGTCCACAGCAACAGAGTGTTTACGACCCAGTCCAAGCCTCCCCTACCCGGTAGTCGAACCGCCGCCACCGGCAGAAGTTCGTAAAGCCCCGCCTTTATCTTTGATAGTTGGTGTTGGAACATTGGTGAATGGGATGAATAAGGCAACGTGAGGGAAGCCGGCCCGGAGGCCGGCAGAACTGTTTATCCGGGGCAGGCGCAGGCCTTCCCCTACAAACACCAGAATAGCTAGCTAGCCTAGCTAGAACACACACACAGAACAACAATAGAAAATCACATCTTCAGAAGCAGCTGCACAAGAGAGTGATTACATTGCTGAGCCGGAAAACAACCCACAGTTGGGCATAGGTAGAACCAATCAGAAGACACAGCTTGGAGCGTACAGCCTTGGCATTAGGGCGTTGTTCGCTCCAAGGGCTCACTTAGAAAATCATATATTTAAGACTTCTAGGAGTTTCTGTCATTAGGGCACAACTCAGCTTTCAATACAACTTGGTTAACTTTCATTGTTCTAATCAACCAATTGGCCCATTAACGTGACCCACCCATCAGCGGGCACCCCTCCTCAGCGGGCACCCCGCTCCGCGGGATTTACGTGTGAACACCACCATATTCCAAACTAAATACTTTGCAATATCTTATGCAATACTGAACCAAATTTTATTCTGACTTCATATTATTGATTAGCGATGTCGAAATATACGGAATATTAACTTGATATGGCGGTTGACGAGGCTCTTGCAACTGGAAATAAAAAGGCAGCTGCAAAGTCTTGGGATGTGCCACGCACAACACTTCAACGCCGCCTCAACGGAATAGAACCAAAAGCTCTTGCGCATGCACATCGTCAACGCCTTTCTCCTATCCAAGAAGAGTCGCTTGCTAATTGGGTTATTGCCCAACGGTCTCTAGGAATTGCTCCAACACATAATCAACTCAGAGAACTCGGTCAGCGCATCCTTCAAAATAAAGGCGATGAAACTCTTCTTGGAAAGAACTGGTTAAAGGGCTTTTTACGACGAAATCCAAAGATTAAAACGGTGCGCACTAAACTTATTGATCTTGCGCGCTTGGAGGCTGCAACGCCTGAAAATATCGAGGAATGCTTTAAAAGATTGGCATTGCCTATTGTCAAGCGGATTCCTCCCCAAACCGATACAATATAGATGAAACAGGCATTATGGAAGGCAAAGGAGAAAATGGATTAGTGCTTGGAAGTGCCAATGATGATTTTGCGCCTCAAAAGACGCCTAGATCGCGTATTTAGACCTCTATTTTGGAGGCTATGAGCGCAACCGGCATCGCGTTACCACCACTTGTTATTTTTAAAGGATTATCAGTTCAGCATCAATAGTTTCCTCGCGACCTAGAGCAATTTAATGACTAGTGTAACGGTGGCTTAGGGACGATGGGGCAGGTGGACCTTGCGCAATTTTGCGCAGGAATTACAGATAAAAGGGACAGTTTTTAGGAGCCTTCAAGAAAAACAACAACTTTTGTTCAACAATTCAAGTCCCAAGTTTTAAGAACTGTGGCTCACAAGTTTTGATGAGCTGCTGCTCAACTATATCCTTTTAATTCTTTGCCCATTCTTATTGGAGTTATTTGATCAACTGATTAACCAACTTCATTTGTTTACCTGATTATCGATTTGCCTTGCCAACCCAAGATATTTTCCACACCTACGGAGACCCCTATAGGGTAGCTGCTTGGGTGTTGGTCTAGCCCTTTCTCCACCGCCAAACTAGATATTTACGGCATCACCAAATGGTTAGACTTCTGAAAATATCGCCTTAGATTGGCTTAAACGCATCTTTATTCCGCAGACCAAGCCAGCCGAGCCATAACCACGTCTCCTTATTGTGGATGGCCACGGCAGTCATGAAACAATTGATTTTATGTGGGAATGCTATATAAACGATATCTATATTGTATATTTACCGCCATATTGTTCTCATCTTCTCCAACCTCTTGATTTATTAACATTTTCCGTGCTTAAGCGCGTATACTATAGCAAGGTCCAAAAGCTTATTAAAATCACGGATAGCACCACTTTTGGCAAAGTCAACTTTCTCAATTACTATATTAAGGCAAGGGCAATTGCAATAAAGCCAGAGACTATTCGGGCGGGGTGGAAATTGACTAGAACATGGCCAGTTTCTATGCAACAGCCTCTACTAAATCCATAGTTCCTAGATAGGCAACAATAACAATGATACGAAAAGGTAGGTGGTTCAATAGATGTAAGAAGAAGGATGATGATTGTTTGCTATCTTGTGGTGAAGGCAGGCCTTAAGGGCCTGCCTAGGTCACGAGTACCACGTGACCCCTTTTTGCATCATATCCCGGCCCTTAAAGAGGGCCATCAGTGTCCTCACTGACTCTCCAGATTTCTTCTTCCATCACATTCGTCGTGTATCGTACATACCATTACCACTCTCCCATTGTATCCTCACGATCCTTTACACCTAATTCGCTTATTTTGGTTTCCTAGGGCTTTTACGCCATCCCTTGGGCACTGAAGGAAGAGTACCATAAATCGGTTGGGCATCTTTTCGTGGGCGTCCTCGAGGTCGCTTCACAGGTTCCTCTGCCTCACTCTCCTCGGCCTTAGGCTTCGTTTTGTTTTTGTTCTTATCCCGACCAGCTTCGGCACCTGCCAGTCCACCGGGATGCTTGGCCATGAATTCCTTAACCATCTCTGCATCGATGTCCTCGGCTGGCACCCATCGATTATGGTGTGTTCCCCAGCCTTTCCACTTGACCCAATAGCCAACACGAGGCTTTGGATCCCTTCCGTGGTCACCGCCTTGATTCCGAATTTCTTGCCGCACAATATACTCAACCTCGTACTGGTCATTACCATCGTCCTCCTCAACAGGACCAGGTTCTTCCGGTTGGAAGTCGTCGGCTTGTGCTGGGACTAGTTGTTGACATGAAATCACAGGATGAATTTTCATGTTTTCTGGGAGCTCTAGCTCACAAGCAAGATCTCCCACCATCTGCTTAATCCTAAAAGGACCCGCGCGTTGTTGAGACCATTTCCTAGGCGGCTTTCCGGGAAGATGGTAACCGTGGTGTAGTCGTAAGTAGACTCGATCGCCAGCCTTAAGTTGAATAGGGCGGTGCTTCGCGTCATACCACCGTTTGCCTTTTGCCGCTGCGAAATCCATGGCTAATCTCGCATCTTTGCGGATAGCCTCTCTCAAAAAGGGAATATCGGCAAGCTCGGATTCAGGTCGGATTGCTTCCAGCGGTCCTTGTAGACTATGTCCATAGATGAACTCGTGGGCAGATGCTCCCGTGCCAGTATTAAACGCCCCATTAAGATTCCACTGCAGTGCAGGGAGCACATCGGTCCACCTCCCTTCTGGGTTCTCCATATAGTAAAACCGTATAGCTATTTCCACCACTTGGTTCCAGCGTTCTGCCAGCCCATCTGCCTGAGGGTGGTATGCAGTAGTCATAGCCAGTCGGGTCCCAAAACTCCTCCATAGCCCTCTCCAGAATTTAGAGGTAAATTTTCCATCTCGGTCTAAAACAATTACCTTTAGCATTCCCCAATCTAACAGCATTAGCTAGCGAGCCAGCACCATAGCCCAGTCTTTAGCAGTATATCGGGAGTTACCTGGTATCAAAAGACCCCTCTTACTTGCAAGACAGGTTACGGTCATCAACTGGTCAAAGGTATCAAATCCTTCCAGAGCCCATGGTGTATTCTTGGATAGTACTGGTGGGAGCTCAACAATAAAGTCTATAGCAATAGTATGCATAGGCTCCATCGGAGGTCGGTTTGGTTGATAATTGCCAATAAGCTGTTATCGGTTGGTCTGGCCAAGGCAGCAGGTTTCGCAGTTGCGGATATGCTTTTTCATTTGATATGTGAGGTTTGGTATGGCTAGCCCTGACAATTCCTTGGTCATTCGACCTAGTCCAAAGTGGTGCTGATCATCATGTGCCATCTTTAGCATATCTTCCACCAAGCAATGTGGTACGCAAAGCCGCAAGTATCCGTCTAGGCCATAGTTATAGAGCAATCCATCGTGGAATTCGAAAAATACCCCGCGCTTTGAAGAGTTCGCGATGTCCTCATCGTTTAAACTTGTCGGGTCTGTCACCGCCTTGCCGACAATCATATCAATGATCTTGCTA